>JARHVA010001187.1:3417500-3762986 GCA_037957365.1 Torreya grandis
CACACTTCCATAACTAGCATAATTAGTCCAATTAGACCTTATACCTATACTACACTCTTCCTTTAACCCATCTTGGTCATCAAATATTATTTACATATTTTAACCACACTTAAAATAGTTTCATACATATATTAAATGTGATAACCACACTCTTCATATGTCTTTCATCACCTTCTTATCCCCAAACCACCATTAGGTCTTGGTGATACCCAAAATAATTAGGCCTTCATACTCACATGTTACATGTGAGACTACTTCATCCACCTTCATCATTTACCAATTATTATAACACATCAAACCTATATCCAATATCACCTTTCATACTCCCTCATTGTTTCATTCCACTTATAACACTAACTTCATACTTGAACCTACCAATTAGGTGTCCTTGCTCTTTAGCCCTTCATACACAAAAAAATATAGTCTCAAACTTTTGAATTAAACACACAAAAATTTCACATATATATATGATTAGATAATATGGATGAACAATTTAGGACATATTAAATAAATCCATGTTCTTTATACACTTCAAAATAAGATCTAATCACTTAAATAAACTCTCTCAAAAAAACCACTTAGACTACTCATATATAGTCAAAATATAGTTATACTATTTTGACTCTCCATATCTGATCAGAGACATATCATGACATAAAATAATTTATAATAATCCTTAGATTATTATTTATCATATACATACTCATTTTTTTCCTGAACTCTTCTCAAAAAACCTTCAACTTACCTCTGCAAGATGGTCACTTAAACTACCAGTGTATTTAATAAACACAATTAACTTTTAAGCCTTTGTTTATATTGAATATGGATTGGTCAAACCTCCATAATCCACGCATATGGTCCTCATAAAGTATATAGCACTATTAAATATTTTTATCATCTTGAATCATCAAAATACCATCAATAAATCTTCAATTATCCTTCTTGGGTTATTTGTAAAACATGGTCAAACACACAATCAACTTTTAACCTCAATATCTTCGACTATACAAATAGTCAAAACTTATAACCAAATTTTTTGGATGTGCCTTGAATTACTCTTCAAATTTTAATTTCAAACCATAAATACATTCATACTAGATCAAAATATATAAGTAAAATAAAGAGCACTAGTTTTTCTTTTGTTAAATTCAAATACCAATAGTCACTGGTAAATGCAAATATTACAGACACATGTCTTTATCTTGTGCCCTCACATAAATTGCTCAAATGCACTCTATTGATATATTCTAGACTATATTGATATTTTACTTACATCACTCATCATTTATCATTGATCTTCAAATTTTCAATTAAGACACTTGGCACCCTCTCATGACTTTTGAGCACATTGCTGTCAATCTCCAATTAACTTCTACCACTTGACAACCTCACATGCCTTCTAAGCACTCGTTAACTTATTGAATAAATATAATCCATTATATCATAATATGCATGATTAGTCACTCACTATTGATCTCTATCTAATAGGTTTCATGCTCACCATTATATCTTTATCATCCGATTAATCGTTCATCATATATCTTTGATAATTGAAATTTGGTTTAGTATGGGAACTTAGTGAACTCTACTTGAGAAGCCAACTTTTCTCCTTAATAAATTTTTATATGTGCCATGTACAGACCTATAAATTGGATCACATGATCTCATCATATAAGGGAATCTATCCATATATCAATATACTCTTAAAACCTTCACATGTGTGAATGTTGATGTCATCAATTTGCTCACTCAACCTTATCTATCAAGATGACTACTTAAACTTAGACCTTCATATTAATACTCTAATGAATTATTTTCACTTTCATAAATTTCCCAAGCATTCATAACACTCCATAATGTCTCTAAAACATGACCACACCATCAATAACATAAACCATTTGCCTATCCAAGTTAAACACTAAAGAACTATGCAAGAACATTCAAGCACATTTAAAACAAACTTTATCATTGTCATTATATTACACATGACACCTCATAAACATCCTTGGTAACCTTGGAGACTCATTAAAAAACCTCTAATAAAATAATGAAGGCATTAAACCACATTAAACCCTTTAAACAACCACGATTCTCCTTCTACACCTTCCTTCATTCAAGGCAACCTCATTTTAACGATAAATGCTAATTACTTTTAGCTTCAAGAATATGAAAATTTTTAATCAAATTCAACTGTGTGAAGTTAGAATATTATATGGCAGCAATAACCTACAATGTTTTAATTAAGTAATTAAAAATTAAATTTATATTTACTACCTACAAAATAAAAAAATTAGCAAAATTGATTAATCTACATTTTAAAAGTCAGCATACCTACACATATCAATCCATTAAACCACTAGGATTTGATTGAATCTTGATGATATCAAGAATAGCTTCATGATCTGACTCAGAAACTTTATATAGATTCATATTTAATGGCCTCCCATAATACTTTTGAAATTGAATATTCACTGCAAGAACCAAATTTGAATAGTGTAGTATCTGCTTGTGTGTTTCAAATTCTTCAAACAACCATATATCTAAAAAAATTATTAGATATCATCGAATCCAAGTTCTAGTGACTAACACAAACCTAGTAAGATAATGTTTTCTCCATCTATGACTGTGTAAGTCAATTTTTTATTTTCTTTTACACATTGACATAAGTACTAATCTACCCCCTCTTCAATGTCCTTATCTATAATAACTACGTAAACATGTTTTGTATCACAAAAAATAAATTTTAATACCAATATATTAAGATAGATAATGGGATTAAATAGTACATAATGAATAATATTATACTTGGATGCACTAGATCAAATACATGGTCAAAGTCATGTGATGATGCCATATCTTTAAATTGTAATTCTTATGAAACTTGATATTTGTTAATTGGAATTATATATCTAGAACTCTGGTCATCCATCCACTCTTGTTAATTGAATCATTGTAAATAGAATCCATGCATGTAGAACAAAAACATTGTAAGTGTCTCGTATGAATAGTCTAAGAGCCTATACCTGAGATAAAAATGAGTGAAGCTCAATTAAACCCATTAAAGTCATACAGTCCTCATACTTTGCAAATTTTTATTCCTCCATTATCAAAAATGTCTAAAAATAATTAAATTTGGTTGAGCATCATGGCATATGTTCTCATTACACCATTCAACTATGCTTTGTTCATTAGTCAAATGATCACCCTTATAAAATTTCAACTCCTCCCTTGAAACAAGTCTTTTTACACATGTTCCAGTACCATTATTCTCCTCTTTTTCATGGCCTACCTTAGTGAAACTCCAAATATGTTCTACATCAGTGGTAATTCACATCCTGCTCATCCAATAAAACATCCATGTATTCTTGAATTTTGTTGTACAATTTTTAACCAAATGTAATGCTGATTGAAATGAATGTTTCTTTTAGTTAACTATCCATATAACTTCTCAAAATAACCATGTATATACTCTATATAATGTGATTGTTCATGATTTATATATAAATGGTACTCTCTTAATATTTTTCAATATTTTTTAGTATTATTAGGTTCATGCATGAATGTTATATGCATGAATATGAAAACTTGTGATGCGTTGTAATATTATGAATAAACTTCCATTTGTGATTTGAATGTGTAATTTTTAGGAAAGTTAACTACTAAAACAATCAAACCAAGTGGGAATGTGTCCTTAACTTTAATTATTCATCCAACCATATATCACTATGTGTGTGCCTTGTATACTCCTCAATAATTTTTTCCCTAAATTTGAACATAAATTTTAAAATGGGTATCTGTTTTATAACAAGCTCACACCTTTTAGATTCTTTGTCATCTTTTACCTGATAAGTCATAGATTTGTACTTTTTCAAACCAACTAATTCTTGTCTAATTTCACTTGTTTCATCTTCATGGATATATTTTTTTTAAAATTTTGGAAATCCACCACAAATGTTGTAATTTCTATCCAAACATGTTTTGTTACAAAATAACTATCCATTTGATCATTCAAAAAAACTGGTTGGAATAAATTCCTTGGATTATTTTGGTAGAACTTACAAGCCACACTCCTAAAAAATATTTTAGTATGTAAAGTACAAAAAATATGGCATAAAAGATCAGAATGCATTGCAAACTCAACATGTTGCATACACCAATAAGTGGTGCGTGTGTGATGTATTTTTATATAAAAAGGTTTGGTCATCTCAAAATATATTTGAATAATATAAATTTGTGAATGTTTTTCTAAAAAATTGGATTATAATTATGTTTGAGTCATATCTAATAAATGTTTCATATGTAATTAATGGTTATGAGAAGCAAATCTTATTTTGAATACATATCTTGTATTGGGTGAATATCTAGAAATGTGCTTCCAAAATTTTGTAACTCTTTCATAGCATTATTCATAGCCTTATCCTTCTATGGAATTTGACCAGAGAATGCCCAAGGTTCATTGGTATTGGGTTCATTAAATCTTTCACATCTTGAAATTAAATGCATTAATGAGTTTTTATTTATATCATGTGTTCATCTTGTTTTTGAAATCAATCATTTTCCCCCTTTTTGACTACTTACTGCACAAGTTGTGATTATATGTCAAGAAACATTACAATCTTTATTGCATATTGTGGGGCTTATAGTATGGTATTTATCATGTAAGTTATCAATAATTTCTAAATTTTCACCATTCATATTAGATTTTTTTATCCCTAATGTATACATGGTAGGCCTCATCTTAATCAATTTCATCAACAAAATAAATAACTGATATCTTTTAGTAGCATGAGTCAAATTATGAAATAAACTATCCTAAATTTCTTGAGCAAGTCTTATTGAATGGAAGTCAAATATTATGTTAGGCATTGGTTTCAAATATTTTATATGACTTTAATTAAGTACTTACCTTTTCTATGGATAATTCTTGGAGTGTTATTACTAGTGTGTTAGGAACCCGTGCCTTACCCTTCTCTTTGTAGTATTAGTGTAATAATTGCTATGGATGCATATGCTTTGTAAGTCATCCCTTAGAGTATATTTTAATTGTTCCACATACAAGGGAAGTAGAATTTGTTATAATAGAGTTAGTATATAAGTAAGTGTTGAGGCCCAATTAAGGATCCATGAATTCATTGTATTGAGCTTGCTCAAAGGAGGTTGCCCCCTCGAAGTGGCCTGCGATCAATATAAGCTTTCTGTGTTTCTGTTATTGGTAATAGTTATTTTATTTTCACATATTTTGATTAAATATATTGTAGGAGGTAATCTACTGTAGGAGGTTCATCACATAGTGGAACTTGTTGAGAGGGTGTTTTTAAATCATCATTAGTTTCATTGATTAGTGGTGGGATGACATTTTATTCATTATTTCTTTCCTCATTATATGCTTCCATGAATTTTTTTTCATTACTAATTTCATCATTATTTATTTCAATTAAAATTATTAATTATTGAGGGGTAAGGCATCATGCATATAGTCATCATCAATAAAATAAAAAACACTACAATTTGAAAGTGAGCTTCCAGCATTATTGAATTCATTATTATCAATTTCATCATTATGCAATTCAATATTATCAATTCCATCAGTATTGAATTGATTATTTTCAAATTCATCATTACTCAATTCATTTTTATTAATTTCATAATTTTCTGTGACATTTGGCTCATTAAAGACAATTTATATAGTTTATTTTAAATGAAGTACTTGCATTCATAATTTGTTTTTATCTCTCACCTCTTGTATTTTCTCAAGTGTTTTATTCTTCAATTTTTTTCTCTTTCTGAAATGAGATCCATTACCCATTAGATAATTGATAACCTTTCTATGGTGGGGTCCAAAAAATCACTTGATAACTCATGTTCTCAACTTACAAGTATTGCAAAAGTGTGCAAAGAATGTCGATGGGTCTGATTTCTTTTATCAGGTAAAAAATTATATTAAAAAGTAATTTTTTATCTATATAAGTATTACACATATGTGTTATAATAATGTGTAAGTGTTACATATTTGAATTCAAAATCCAAGACTTTTGGCTCATAAATGACATGTATTCTTAAGCTAAAAGTTTGTACTTGTCAATCTATAACTGAGTTTGAGGGCTTTGATAAAAGTAACAAATTTCAACTTCCATCACTAAATACACTATGAATTTTAACAAAAAAATTCAAAAAAATATTATCATGATGATGAGCATGTTCTCCTCTTTTCAAATATATGGTTTTTATAATTTTTGGATTATTTTATGGTTACAAACTATGTTGATTTCTAACTATAGCTTTTTTAGGCCACCACATGCCATAAAAATAAATGCCTATACATGTTAATATAATTAATTTTTCATTCATCTGAGTGAAAAAAAATTATATGGTCACAAACTAGGCCTAATTCTACACACATTCAAAAAAAATCCATTTTCATTTTCTTTGACATAGTTAAGGGGCACATAGTTGGCTATCCATTTTTTTGTCATTTTTTAGAATCTATTTACTTACAAAATTTTTTAAAAAAAATCATTGATGAAATATAAAAAAATATAGATCACAAACTAGAATATCTTATCTAAATATTTACCAAAAGGTTTAAAACAATATTAAATGATGGTAAAAAATAGTGGTCCAGATGGTCATCGATCCACTCTATTTTATTGAAAAAAATAGGAGTTCCTATTAAAATTTTAGATGTTTGACCTAGTTATATTTAATAATTTTTTAAAATAATGGTGTTTTGGAAACTAGACTTGAAGTTATATTATTTATATTCTTATAAAATACTCAAATTTCGAATGTAGATATTTTGAATTATCTACATAAGTTCAATTTTCTAAAATTTCAATAAAATCATGTCCATAGGTAGCTCATTTTTATCCCCCAACTTTGTGTACTTACATGATAAGACAATTGTATAATTTGTGAATGTAACCATGTAATATATAGAAGTAATATGTCTAGTTAAATTTATCATGGAAGTTCATAGAATAATGTGATCACATTAATGCCTAAGATGTATGATAAGGATCATGGCAATGTTTGGATAGTAACAATACAAGTTCAATAAACAAACAATCACTTCGACAAGATAACTCAAAATCAAGTCAAAAGGAAATGGTCCTATAAGACCTCAAACAAGAGGCATGTTCAAATGTTGCAAAATCAAAGGGACATGACTTATTCAAATGTCCATAGAATCAAGGAGGACATATTCAAATGTCCAAATAATAAATAATGACATATTTAAATGTCATAAAAATAAAAAATAGTAATAGGTGTTGAAATAAAAAGAGTCTATTCAAATTCTTGTAAAACCAATATAATAACAAGGTAAGATACTCAAGGATGTGCATAAATGAAAGCATAAGCAATTGGCATTAACATGGAATAATAACCCATGGGTCAAATGTGTTAACCAAAAAATTATTAAGTGAATAACATATCAAGTACCTTGTGAAATATATAATCATGGATAAAGTCATGTGCAAGTACATATACGAGCTCAAAATATGATTATGTGGAGTGACTATAAAATAATATAACCTAGAATTATCATGATCATAGAGGTGGATGCCCCCAGTTTCCATAAGACATGAGTAGAGGGAAGGCTTAACATCAAAAATAAGAATAGATCATGTATCTATGTATGCATGTATCAAAATTAAGGGGAAGCATGTCATACATGGGTATGTATGAGTTAATGATATGCCATCCATCAACATGTAACTAACACATAGATGTCAAGGAGATAATAGAATATGTAGGTTCCAAAATTTTTGTTGAATTTTTTTATTAGTTTTAGAATGTTTGATACATTTTATATCTCCAGAGAAGAGGTATTGAGTATAGGATCACCATTATAAACTATGCATTGTATCATTTTATTTTGAACTAAAAAATGGTTTTTATGGTGCACATGCATTATATGCTATGCATAATAGTATTTAGATTTTATGGGATGTAGAGGAGGCATTTTTATCACCTTGTTTCAAATAATGTCTCTTAGAATCTCACTTGGTCTCTTAGTATCCACTAGTATAATGTTTGGATTAGTTATTTTAGATGTGTTTTATTGTAGTTTTGAATTTGGATAAGAAACCTTGTTTATCATAATATTCATATATGAGGATGTAAACACATGATTCACACTAGTGTAATGTGGATTATATGTATATGAAATTTTATTTTAAAATAAAGTGATCTTTGAATTTAGAGACTAATTTTTCTTTTGTAACTCATGCCTTGACTCGGTCATGGTATGGATTTATTTTTTGAGAGTTTCATAAATACAAATATTATATTGAACATGCATACATGTACCATCAAGGGATATGGTAATGATTTTTTGGTTACCCTCTTTTTTCATAATAGGACGAGCCACCTTACCCTTTGAAGAGGTGTTAGTATGAACCTAATTAAAGGGATATATATATATATATATATATATATATATATATTATGAACCTAATTAAAGGGATATATATATATATATATATATATATATATAAGCAAGAGGTTTCTATTTGTCCATTTGAAATGGTCTAAATAATGAAATGAAAATAGGATAGGAGAGACACACAAACTCTAAGGAGCAATCGATTTTGTTTATGTATTATTTATATTTTTTTAAAAAACTAATTTTTGAAACAAATGTTAGAAAAAATTCATAAAGTTTTTAAAATACTCTAGGAGTTTCATGAAAAGATCCAAAGGTCAGTTTCACCAAATGTTTAACCCTAAAATGTTTTTTATAAGTTGAGATTACATAGATATATTATTAAATTGGTATAAATAATTGAATAATCGTAAGGGTGATAATAAGAGCTAAAATAGGCCAATCAAGTGATAAACTCAGATATTAACATACACTACATTTATATACTAAGTTATGCTAAAAATATTAAGTACAAATATGATACCTATAAAAATGACAAATAAGTGATGTAATTAGTTTTTTTTATGATAATGTAGTTTTATAATAGGCATTAAATAGAATGGAATATAATTCTATAATAATCATTAGATTTTTATTTGGATTCTTTTGGAGCCATAGACACTAACATCAGCCTTGGGCAGTTGTATTGATGCTAATGTTTGAACTCGATGTAAGTTTCCTATATGGAATACCTATTAGAAAAGTATGCCATGACCTAAATTATTCTATGTTTTAATTCACCTTTGTTTTGGTGAACACAAATCTAGGTCATGGATCGTCTCTACTCATGAATTTGTAAAACTCTAGTTCTTCATCTTCATAGTGATCTTGGGTAAAAATAGGTTAGTGGATACATAATGTCAAGTTCATCACAAAGATACCTCTATTGGTGAGTGTTGCCTACATATATAATACCTTGAAGAAGGCCTAATATTGATTTATTTCTCCCCTACATGTTGGCTTTGTGTGTGAATCATGTAATATGTGATAAATAAGTACAACAATAACTTATCTTGTAACTTGGAAAATATAGCTCTTGGGATACTCCTTTATTAATTTAGACCTATAGATGTGTTGTCCCTATGACTGATATATAAATAGGAAATATTTTCTCAATTCAATTCTTTTTATAAGTTTCCTATGTTTTTTTTGTTATTTTATAGGTGAGGAATGAATGAGGGTTTATCTTGTATCTATATCAATCCATTTAGAGAAATAACATGTATTAAAGCACTTCAACCAACCACTAAGATACATCTCATTTGTAAATTAGATTAATTTAGGCCACTAGACACTTATTTCAAGTTAGAATAGTAGTGTCGATGTTGGTGTCTATCCCTAACATTAGTTTCCAAGGAGAAGGAAAGTAGGTACAAACTCAAAACTTGAAAAAGTGGAAGATAAACATGTTTAAATATTTTAAGCAAGATAGAAGGTCCAGGTCATCAATATAAGACTAATTGGAGTAAGAGATAGACTAAAAAACATAAGATAGAGAAAATGTGAGTCTTTGGATATTAGGAAAGGTACCAAACTGAGAGAACAACCAACGTCTAAGTTTTCAAAGTGTACAAGACTAAGGTGTTATATAATTTATAAATACTATCTACCACAAGTACTTATCTAGTTCTAATATTAACATAGATATGGATATAGAATAGGTACGAAGTAGACTAGAAGAGTATTCTAAAATAATCACAAAATTTTGCATTAATTACCTCTATAGCTTTGGACACTTTTTTTAGCTTGGGATAGTTGCATCGATACTAGTATCTAGGTTGGGTATAGGTTCCCTATATAGAACACATATTGAATAGGATACGACCACCTAGATTCTTCTCAAAAATTTTGTCACCTTTGATTTGGTGTATAGACTCACTCCTTGTTAAATATTAAAACCATAGTTAATCATCCTCATAGTGTTTATGAAAAAAATGGATTAGTGTGTACACAGTGTTGAGCTACCCCAAATACCCCTCTATAAATGAACACTATAATAATATGAAGAGGGCCTTACAATTATGTTGTTCTCATTTGTATTGGCTTATGTGTGAAACATGGAATATGTGGAAGTAAGTACAATAGTGACCTAGATTTTAACTTGGAAAATTGGGATCTTGGGCTACTCTTTCAGTAATTCAAACATGTGTATGTGTTATTATTATGAATGATATGAGAAAGGAGAAAATAATAAATTTTTACTCTATTTAATTCTTCACTAAATGCTTTTGATAAGTTGCCTTGATATGTTTTAGGTGATGAATGAATGAGGGTTGATATTATATTTATATCAATCCTTTTAGAGAATAAGTTGCATTAAAACACTTAGGCCAACTATTATGTTACATTTCATTTTCAAATTATATGAATTTAGGGCATTAGACACTTACATTGGGTAAGGGCACATGCGTCAACATAGGTGTTTGTCTAGGATACAAGTGTTAATGGAACAAGAAAATAGGTACAAGCTTAGAACGTATAGAGACATAAGATAATTAGATTTTAAGCATTTTGGGAAAGTTAAAAGACATGTATCATCAATATAATAATATTTAGAGTAATAAATAGGATAAGGGGCATAAGAGAGCACATGTAAGACTTAAATAAGTGGGAATGGTCTAGAACTGAGAGGAATAGCCAAATTCTAAGTTTTCCAAGTGTACAAGGTTGAGGTGTTATATAATTTAGAAATAGTGTCTATATTCCTCCCTTTAATCTAGTAATGAAATTTATATTTTAAATGAAATGAATAACTATGTGGGTGTGTATAACACACCTTATCATTTTCTGAGTCTGACATGAGTGCTTTGGTAGTGATTGACCTATAACTAAGAGCATGCTACAATATATAATAAATGCATATAATCTAAAATTGAAAGTATTGAAATGATTAAAATTAAAAGATAGCAAGGTTTAGGAGTACATCTTTGTATCGATGCAACCATCTTACCTATTAACAAAAAGATGTATCATTTAGATTAGGACAATTATAAATATGAAAAGTACATATATCTAAGGAGATAGATAAAGAGAGATAGGAGGTTCCATGCCCCCAACCTTAGAGCAAAGATGAATTTCCACTTGGCAATCAAGACTAGATCAACCATGTAACCTAATCATACTTATAACCTAGTGATTATGAGTGAACCAAGTCACCACACACTATCAAACTAGTGAGGCTAGATGATATAGTCAAGTCAAACCTAAAACCTTGGAAATATTGAGTGATTTAATCATCTCAACCATATCAAAATTAGAACTAACTAATGCAATAGTTTGGCTCAATATGGTTCATAAAATTCCAAATTGATGGGTGGTGACACTCCCTTAAATTGTTTAAAATCCAAAACTAATGTGAATTTTATTATATTATATGCACATTGCACACAATATGTGTAAAAACTTAAAATCAAACACTTTGTGTTGATTTTAACCTTCTTTGCACTAAATTTCTAACCATCCCTAATTTTTCCTAATCCTAATTCATTATCACTATTCATCATTACTATTGATTATTGACTATTCATCATTACTATTCACTATTCACTATCCATTATTTATTATCTCTAAATTAATCCAAAGTTAATTAACTAATATTTATCTAATTAAAAATTCTATGGATTATGTAAATTCATAATTTTTTTAAATCAAAATTATACTCACAATCCATAAGGCTCCTCTTATCCCCCACCATTCTAATTTAATAATATTATTATCCACCATGACCTAAATCAATAATACACCTTTAATCTTATTGTCTTACATGATCTAATTTCCTCTAATTTAATAATCCATCTCACATCCACTTACTAATTTTATATTATATATTCATCCAAAATGAATTTTATATTCATTTGTGGGTCTTACATGTTCTCCAATCCAAATTTTAATTCAAATTTACCATTACCATTTATTTTTATCCCTTGATCTTGATCTCAAGATGGATGGTTCATATCCATTTCCAAATTTTATAAATTGGAGGTTCTTCCTCCAATTTAGACAAGATTCTTCATTACAAATTTATTATCCTAGTATATCTCCCAAGCTTCTTCATTATAGATTTATTATGCTGAGTTCATAAGGGATTTGCACATTTTTTATCCAAGCATAGCCAAGGCATCCAATGTTTATATACCAAAATGATACCCAATTCCCCTTGCTTTAATTAAGATCGAGGAACCACATCTAAGAGAGAAAATCAATTCAAAATCACAATATAAGGATCTTGCAATGAATATTTTTGTATTTTAGTTTCTTACATTTGTTATTCTAGATTATATTGATTAAATTTATATTTGATCTCACCAAGTTTAGTGTTTTATTAGCATAATTTTCATCTAGATTTCACTCACACATTTTGGCACACCTGGTAGCACCTTTTCCAAATCTCTCTCATCTTATCTTTTCATTTCATTTTATTAATTTTTTATGTTTGATTGTTTAATTAACTTATATTTTTTGTTTTTGTGCAAGTTTTAGGTTTATTTTTATCTAGTTTATTTGTTATTTATTTATTTATTTTTGTTATTTTTATTTTTCAAATCTAATTAGTTAAAAAATACATAACTATTAAAATTGTTAGAACTTTTAATTTAAAATATGTTTTTTTGGTAGGTTTGTTTGGGTTTATACTATATCTAAACTATTAAATTTTTATATAAATACGATTTGTAATTTAAGAGATATCTTAAAATTTGTGGCTATTTTTTATTTATATTTTATGCTTTTTCTAACTTTTAATGTTGTGTTTTCCATTATTTTTTGTAAAGTTTTATAGGTTCCATTGGAAATTTATGCAAATAAAGCTTGCTAATATTTATGTGTAGGACACTTGTCAAAGATATCTAAAAATCAAGTCATAAACATTTCAAAAAAATCTTATTACTTGCAATTGCTTGCTTTCAAGGTTTCAATTTCTTACAAAAATTATTTTTCATTTTAACATTTTCTTTTCCATAGTAATTAACACACATTTTTGTTTTGGTGTTAATAAATATTTCATTCCAAGTATTTTTTTTGTGTGTTATAAGGTTGTGTATTTTCTTCCCTTGGTATCACATTAGTGATGATATTTAGGAATAAAAAATAATTATACAATTTTTGTGTTACTAAAGATAATACTTGTGCATGTGATCTTCATTTTACATCACATTGGTTGATAATTTAGAATCAAAAGTAAGTGTTTCTATTTTTTCCTAAGGGTTGTATCAATCATGGATTTCATCACCATGTGGTAGGTTAAAATCTATGTATAACGTCTCAAGGAATCCTCCAACTAAACTTTTAAATCCCTTAAGGTTAGGTAATCCATTCCATTCATTTAATCTATACTGCATCCATTAGTAGTTATCATTAAGAATTTACTTCCCCTACACCCTTGAAATTGGGCTTATTAGACCATGGGATTTATAGGATCCTACATGGTTAGTGCCTTGAAATATTAGGCTACAACTAAAAAAATAAATAATAAAGTGACATGGGAAGCCTATGGGTTACTCAAGTCCTTTTTGCCTAGATTTTTCACATTTTTATGCAATTGCAAGAATGTTTAGCATAAATATTGTTTTTTTCCTTGTGTTATACCACATGATGAAAATTTTGAGAGTAAATATAAATAATTTTGAGGCTATTATCTACAGAATCTTTAAAATCAAAACATTCAATACAAAAATCAAAGACACTTAGTTCCTACTAGATTTGGGAATCTGATCGATGCGGGAAGCTTCCAACAAATTACTAGATTTGACTAATGCTTTATCCAACCATCCTTCAAGGGAGTGGTCTAGATTTATATGGTTAAATCAAATGTGTTTGATAGTTATCCCTCAAAGGATTATTCCACCTTATGTTTTGCAATTGTAGAATGAGTTTCCAATAGTTGTCCTTTAAAGGAGCAGTCTATGGATGTTAAGGATTACCCATAGTTTGTTTTTGCTATTGCTTGAGGTTTATTTACATAGACCTATTCATGCATGATCAATAAATGACCTTTATGAAGGAAAAACTAAGATGACCTAGGGTGTCAGTAGGTGGAAAAAGAGGTATGGGGAATAAATACCATAGGAAGCGATATCAAAGAGATGGGAAGTACTATGAAAATCATGCCATGGATAGAGTCTTGGTATCCACAGTTCAAGATTAGGGTATAGTTATGATGGATAATCACATTATTCAAGTTTTGTCAGTTTCCCATAAAAATAAGAAAGTGAATTTAATTGCGAGGGACAATCTTAAGTTAGACAAATGATAATTGTGATCCCCATCTAATAATAAAAATAACATGAATGCAAAGTATTAAGAGGCCCAGGTTCTAGTTTTCCTTTGAGAGAGGATAAATGATAAGCCCCTGATCCATACTTATGGCTTATGATGTAGGGTCCAAGCCAATTGAAGGTAAATTTTCCCCTTTTGCTTTTCTCCATATTAGTGACATGTTGGTTTTCCTTGAGGACAAGATCCCCAATGTTGAATTCTCAAAATTTTAGGTGTTTGTTATAGGCTCATTTTATTCATTCTTGATAGACATGAAGATGGGAAAGGGTGGCTAAATGATGCTCACTTAGTAGATCAAGTTGGAATAAATGTTCTTCATGGTAATCATCCTCCAAAACAAGGTCATGCAATGATATGTGAAGATAAGTTATTTGGATTTCAAGAGGGAAAATGACCTTAGATCCAAATATGAGAGAAAAGGGTATATCACCAGTGGGGTTTTAAATGCTAGTATGATATGCCCATAGGGTGAGGGGGATGTGCAAGTGTTAATCCTACCCTAAGGTATTGATTATTTTGGTAAGCATGTTTTTAAGGGGTTTGTTAGAGGCTTTAGATTATTTATTTGCTTATTGGCAATAAGGTGATGAAAAGCTAAGTTTAATTCTAAATACATTGCAAAGACCCTAAACTTGTTTGTTTTTGAAATATTTTCTATTGTTAGTGATAATCTTATGGGTAACACCAAAATGGTAGATGATATGATGGGTGATGAATTTGATAATCTTTTTAGCTTGAAATAAGATAAGGGGAATAGATTCCACCCATTTGGTAAAATATTCAGTTGTGATAATGATAGAATGATGTCATTGTAAAGACTGGGAGTTGATTTCACCCATGAGATCTAGATCCTATTGTGAGAAAAGAAAAAAATATATGGACATGTGAAGGATATTACTAGGTACATGATGTAAATTAGCATGTTATTGACACTTGACATACTTTTTCACATAATCATAATAGTCTTGGTTGAGGGTGGGTTAGTAATATCCTTGGCAAAGGATACACTTGGCCCATCAATGTAACTAATGTGACCCCCATAAATACCATCATGTGTCTCCTTAATAGCATGGGAGTCTTATGGACCATGAAGGCAATGGAAAAGGAGGCAATATAAGTATATTTTATATAGAATGCCTCCCATAATGGTATAATGGGAATTTATGTAAATAAATACCCAATAGGCATTCTTAGAGAGGCCAAAGAGAACTATGCCAAGGTGGAAGTAGTCAAAGGTTTCTTGATAGTAAAGGTTGGATAGGATCTCCTCCACACTAAAGATGATCAGAGTGTCTATCTTGGTGTAAGAGGTCTTACTTAGGTGATGGATAATGACCTATAGTTTAGAGTCCAAGGGTACTATTGATGGCATAAAATTGTGTTAGGTCTTAGACAATCAATAATGGGAAGTTTCAAGCTGTGGGACAATGCCGCTTGAAACAACCTCCAAGTTTTAAAGAAGCTAGTCTCTTCTATTTTATAGGTGTTGGGGAAAAGGGATAGGAGACTAAATAGAAATGCAAAATGCAGGAATTAGAACCTAACTATGGTTATGCGCCTGAGAGTAATCCTAATCTTAACCCGAGCATAGAGAAACTATTATATGGTTCAATTACATTAAAGAGAAAATAGGTGCATGATCAATGTAAATGATTGGAATAACAGAAATAGAGGCTCACAATAAGGGGGTCTTTTGCTGAGATACAAGAATTGTCGACAAAGGCATAGTGTTCAATCTTCTTAATAAAATCCTTCAATCACATAAGAGGCATAGAAGTCATGCATAGTTATGTAGAACTTTAGATTCCAAAAATGAGACAAAAGTAAATAATATTTACAATCACAACACTAGCAAATCTATAGCATAGACTACTATGTAAATGACATAGATAACACCAACCAAGGCATGGAGCTTAAATTTACTTAATTCATTCAGCCACATAAAGGGCATAGAAACATACACGATTATATCATCTTTACAACTTCAAGAAATCAAGACAAGAGCAAATGATATTACTGGTTAAAATTACAAAAAATCTAAAACTACATAATTTCCCCCCTTCTTTAGATTTTACATTCTTGTTTATATAGACTTGGGTGTCTCCTTTGATCACTTCCTTTCCTGCACAATTCCACTCCATCCTTCACTCATAGGGGACAAATCAGATGGCACATTCAATGCCTTGGATGCATCCTGGTCTTATCAGGAATTGCCCAGACTATGGCATGGCAATTCATGTTTAGCTTCTTTCTCCATGCCTGAAATTCCTCATTCCATCACCTCTTTGGCCACTCAACTGTCTACTCTATCTTTACTATTAGGGGACAAATAAAAAGCATTTTTAATACTTATAAGCCCCAAAAATCTACTCGGTGCACTGTTCTATCTACCAAGAATAACTCTTGCTGAATTTCCCTCCATTTCACTATAATAGGTATACGGGCATAAGGACACTTAGTTAATTTATGAAATTCCTCTCCTTTTGTCTAAGAAGCAATGGAGGATGACACTTGGCCACTTTTGCTTTCTTTATATTTCATCGAGGAATGCTCCACCTTTGACATCTGTCACAGCCCAATTCCTCGATACTTTGCAGCTTTATTTAAACAAAACTCAGTGCATTCTTTGCCTTGACAACCCTTAAGAAAGGATGGATGCACGTGGTAGTCTTCATCTGTTAACACTCGATGCTTCCTTAGTCTTTTAAAATATCATTCAAGACCCACCACGATCTTCATTTGGTAATTAGGTTCGAAGGTGGTCTCTCAGAGGTTGACACATGGTGACCTCCACTGCTTCTAGGAAGATACATGGCATCTTCTGCTTCTCCTATCGAGGGCATGTGGTGCCTTCTACTTTCTTTAGGGATGGAGTAGAGAGGGACCTAGAAGGTGACACTTGGTAGCCTCTGTTGCACTTTGATACTTAGCAAAATTAATGATGCCTTTATGTGTTGAATGGAAAGCATTGGACCTAGGCATTGAAACAAAGGCTCTTGGTAGTCAACACATGGTGGCTTTTGTGGTTCTCTAAAAAGCTACAATGAGGTCCTCAGAAGTCACCAGCTATCCATCTTCATCTCCCAAAGGCCAACACGTGGCTGCTTCCACTTAAATCCAATACTTAGGCCAAAATTGAAACAAAAGGAATAAAAAGGGGGAAAGGAACCATGTTCTGAGGATGACACTTGACAGCTTCCACTACACTTTGACACTTAGGCAAAAAAAACTTGTCTTCTACATCAAAACTTTGCAGCTTTGTCCTTGATGTGTAGGAACCAAAATTGCAATGCTCAAACCAAAAAATAAATTAAATACGATGTAGAGTAAGAAATTACTCTACAGTTATTGGCGACCACTAGGGTTTTTGAGCTTGCTCAAATAGAACCCGACTCTAGCTCAATCAAAATTTCAAAATTTATAACTTCAATAGTGTTGTTTGGAAGTCAGACCACTCATGGTTGGATAATCCTTGCTTGCTTTGCAATTCATCAAAGGCCAGATCCAAGCTAGTGAGATCCTTGTGTGAAAAGGTTTGTAGGACCTAAGTAGTGGCTTTCAACTTGGATTCTAGATAAAAAATAAGAATCAGAATAGTTTTGACCTCTAAGGTTAAGGAATCATCCTTCAAGCTCTAGCTAATTATCTGATCCCTTTGTCTAGCTAGTAGTAATAGTTGAAGTTGGTTGGCCATTAGGACCATCTCTGCATCTAGAAATGGGGAAGGCAAGCCTAGTTGCACCAAATCTTCAATTTGGTGTCTCATTTCACTGATGCCTTCTTTCACGACATCAAGACAACTTTTATAACTATTGGCCATGGCATTATGGTTGATCTCCTCATTAACCCATTTTGTGGCAGCCATTCTATCAGGGATCCCCATGGCTACCAATGTCACATCCCTTGAGCTGTAGAGATTCTCTAGCAAAGAATGAGAGTTTGTGACTCTCCACAAGATCATGGCTAGAGTGCTTTGTACTAGGTTTTCTACCCTTTCACATAGTTGCTGTGCATTATGTAGGAAAGTGAAAAGTGGCCTGAGCTAGATAATCTCAGAAGAGATCCTCACCCATGCCAACTCATAGAGTTCGTTCACCAACTACATGACTCTAACACCTCTTGGCCTATTGGCTAGCTCAATCGCTAGTTGCACCACTCTCTATTGCTCTGTTTGGATTTGGGCTTGAAAAGCCACAGCCTTATTCTATTCCTCTAGCAACATTTGTTGTGATTGGGTAACTTGTAGTTCGAGTCCTTTGACTCTTCCCTACAATGCTACATTTTCCCATCTTAGAGCTATAGCTGCATCTTTTACAAGTGCAAGCTCTATCTTCAATGAATCATTTTGGGCCTAAATGACCCATTAAGTCTGGAGGGAAATAGTATCTTGCAACTGTTTCTATAGACTAGCTATTTCACTATCTTTCATGTTTATTTGTTTGACCAAACTATTATAGTTTGCCTTTTCCTAGGCCAAATTGGCCTCCATCTTCTGTAGTCTCCT
Source organism: Torreya grandis (assembly GCA_037957365.1). NCBI lineage: Eukaryota > Viridiplantae > Streptophyta > Pinopsida > Cupressales > Taxaceae > Torreya > Torreya grandis. The sequence continues at coordinate 3,436,703 of JARHVA010001187.1, forward strand.
AGATTTCTTCAAGTAATCTTCTATGACCGCAGAAGTGGATTCGTTAAGTAGCTCAACTCTATCTTGAGGCCTGAAGAGGGACATGTCAATGGCCACTACGTTCATGGTGTAGTCCTTTGGCTACATTTGCTCACTTGACCTAGCAATGTTGGGCGACAAATGGGTCACCATCAGTTGCTATTCGATGGGGTCAAATTGTGACCTCAAATGTGGAATTGTCATTGCTTTATTCTCTTTACTCCTCTTCTTTTCTAATCAGGCTTCTCTTACCTTCCTAGTAGCATTAGCTTGCATCTGGAAGGTGGAAGGGGATGCAATATGTCCCCCTACAAAAGGAAATCCTTGTGGCAGGTTGTATTGGAGAGCCATTGGTTATGTAGGGGTGAATTACAGGGGCATCTTTCTAGGAATGGAAGGGGGAAAATGAGGTAATGTGAGGGCCTGAGGTGCTGATGAGGGGGTGGCTTGTGAAATGGGAATGGTAGTAGTGGCAGGAGGCATCGCTTGGCTGGGTGGAGGCTTTATGCCGGTAGGGTGAGGAATAGGTTGAGAGGGAGGAGGGGGAGGGATACTTACCTATGGGGAGGTTGTAGTTCTCTACATGGGGTGATGTGAAGGCTCTTCTTCCTCTTCTGGGTCTAATTAGAATTGCACCCTCCTCCTTTTTCTAGGTGTCTCCACCTTTGGTTGTGTTTGTCTCCCTTCTGCCTCTATTGTTGTTGATGGAACATGTAGGGAACTAGGGACTTCAATTACTCCTGATGATGAGGAAGCCTATGGTGATGGGGATGCCACACTTCTTTTTTATTCTGTGAAAGCTATAGCTTCCTCTGAAGTTTGCAGCTATTGGCTTAGACTTATTGCAGCTTCTTGCTCTACCCCAAGTGTTGGCATTGGGCTCATTTCTAGGCTAGATACAGGGGATGGATGCCATTCATCCCAAAGTTCTTCCCACCTTTCATTTGAGTCCATGCCTCTAAAAGTATGGGTGGTTTAGGAGATTTCTTGCCTATATTTCCAATAGGCTTCAATTTTTTTTGCGTCTCAACCTTTGTTTCTCAGCGTCCTCAAACCAGAGGTCATCCTGACCTTGGGATCATACTCCCTCTATTTATCATAGAAGGTCTCCCATGGCCTATTTGGTGGGAGAGGTAGGTCCATCAACTCAACATAGAGACCAAGGGTGTCTTCCATAAGATTTTTTTGGTTTCCCAATAGGGGCGACTTTCATGCACAATCCTGGCTCTAATTTTATTTGTCCTCACTAAGGAGGCTATGTAATCTGCTGGGTCATAAACCCACTTGTCTTCTATCAATAAGAAGCTGAGGAAAGCTAGCTTCCTCAATAGCATGGTCTCAACTTCTTTGGATTCTAGGCTTACATTGCCTACCATCCATGGGAGATTATACAATCTCTTCTTCTTCTTCCTTGAGCCATATTCATTGTCGACCACTGACACCTGCCTAGCGATTTCCAAGAATGCTAACTGAAGAGTCAAAACTTTTGGTAGCAACACTGGTTCCCCATAGAATCCATGGACACTAATGATTATGTGATTGGCCCTAAAATAATAGTCACATGGAATTGGGCAGCTGACCAGGAGGTTTGTGACACTTGGGAATAACCTATTTATAACAGGCTTGGGTTTGAGGCAATGGAGGACAAGGGTGATGAATAATTCCCAAAAGTTATATGTGTCACTAGTTTTTGATAAAATATGTGTCCATGTAGACATAGGGATGGTTCTTTGGGGGTTGAAGGCTGGGTCATATAGGTTCAGGCTCATAAATTAGGAGAACAGGTCGGGGTTCTAGTGTAGAATGAGGTGGAATAGAAAGGAGGAATACTTGATTATCCCTTATGCCCTAAACTGGGCTAGTTGCTCAATCATCAAGAAGGTGATATGCTCATATAATTCAAGATGGTACTCCTACATCTTATCAACTATTTTTAACCTGAAGAGGATGGCCATCTGCTTAGCATATATAGCCATGTCATCCTTCATGCTAAAGATGAGAGCCATCATTGACAGTGCATCTTGGTTGGTGGGCATGAACTAAGTTCTTGATGTTGAGAGTATGGGTATTATTACATCACCATCAACTATTTTCAACTCAGACCTTAAGAACTTGGTTTGATTGCTGATGTTTGCCCATGTCCTCTACATCCTATCAATGGTGGGGAAGGTGGTGGTATTGTCATATCGTAGGGTAAGTATGTCCTTGATAGCTTGAAGGGTGACCTACAACATGAAGGGGCCTTGTTGGATGGAGCAAGATTATGGGTGGAGCAAGGCCACACATAACTCAATTATATTCAGGCATGGGTACACAGCTAGAACAATGAATTGAGCCAATTGTGAGGTCCAAATCCTCATCTCGAATGTTTCATATTGTCTTGCCCTAGCTCTTTGTAAGCACCTTTGGTTTGCCCCTTCTCTAAGGTTCTTGCCACTAGCTCTTTATATAATTGGGTCCATGATTCCATCTGCATAGTCTCTTACTTTGGATGGGTCACTGGTTTGGCTGACTCCCAGGGCTTTGGTTCTTGGGTTACTTCTTGGTGGCTATGCAGGAACTACAACATGTGATTTGCTTGCTAGTAATATATTGAGGTATCCTGGTGCCCCTACTCCTTATTGTGAGGATGATGCTCCCACCATCTTTGTATCTCTTGTGTGATATCTGGTATGAACTTTACGTAAGATGAAACATGCTTGCTGAAACAATTTCACTAGGTGTTAATAGTCTCAATGAGTAAGATATTTTTTGTAGGAATGCTTGAGATTTGTACACTTTAAAATTTGCTAAGGGGGTATTTATGGGCTGATCAAGTCCCAAATAGCATTAATTTCAAGCGATCATTAGCAAATCCTACTCAATCTTAGGGAAACAACATAGTAGACATGTTATGTAGCACAAGGTACCTTGGAAATCTTGAAAGATTTGGGGAAGCATTTATTGTAGAAAAAATAAAGAATTAAATAATTCTTAAGATGCTGACTCTATGTTTAAAATGCTTATTTTAAAAGAAAGTGAGAAAGCAAAAAACAAAAACAAAGTGATGTAGGAATGAAAACTACCTAACTATATTTATGACAAATCCTTACTTCCCTCCAAGATAAAAAATGAACTTTCCCATGTCCTCTTTATGACAAGTCAACTTGTGTTGTCATACTAGTGATTGCAATGGATATGTCATTGATGGAATGTTCACTGCATCAGCCACACAGGTTTGCCTACACTCAAAGGAGTCTAAGAAAATCATGTATTCGACATCTATGAACTCTTCTTGTCCTTGAATGCCCATCGAATGTTGGTTCTTCATGCTATCAAGTGTCATCAAGAAATCATTGGCTATTGATTCTTCACTCTATGCCTTTTGATATCCATTATCTCTTGGCTCATCTCCTTCTAATTCCAACTTTATTTCATCATCATGCTCTATGATGACTGCATGCTCTTGAAAGGATGAATCTGAAAGCTGGCATGCTTTCTACATACTTAGATGAGTGTCACAGTCATCTTCTCCATATTTGACCAATTCATAGCCTTCCTGAAGGATGGTGTCACCTGTCTCAATGGCTTGATCAAGGGAGTGTCCATACTCCTTCATATCCTCTTGTAAGGTGAGGAAGAAGTCAAAAATGATCTCTTCCTCTTCAGAGGTTAATACCATAGCTTGTGACTTATCCTCTTGTTCATCAAAATGGGGATCTATGGTGATTTCTTCCTCATTTGCACCTATGGAATCCTCTTGACTAGCCATGAATTGAGCATACTCTTCTACGTACTCAGCTGCTTCCTTTAAAATATATTCTTCTCTAAAAAGGGATGAAGAAGAAGGCTGTGATGGAAAACAAGAAGCTTCTTGAGGAAGAGTATAAGGGACTTGAGAGGAAAGCAAGTGATTGAGATTTTCTTCCATTTTTGCTATCATAGGTTCTGCATTATTGGGGAAGTGATCTTGACAAGTTTGACTTTGTTCATGAATAGGGGTGGCGTATGTTTGATATGGGATTTGTGGTGGTGGATATGAAGTTTGGTAGAGTTGGTAAGGCTGGTTCTCATGAACTCTTAGCATTTCTTCTAGAAATGTAATCAATCCACACACATCCAACATCTCATATGTAGGCTTTTGCCAGTTTGCCCTTTCAATGGAATCCCACTCACTTTTAATCAGGTCTATTACTTCCCTCACTTGATAGATGACATGAAAAGGAACTTCTTGGCCATATTCTCTTTTTCTATCAAGCTCTAACACATATTTTTTAAATCCCAGCAATGCTTTCTTAAAGTTGAAAATGAGATTAGGCTGGGCATAAAATTGGTATAGCTCGTGACCATGTGCATCCTCATTACTTGGAGATATTTCAAGAGGAACTTGATCTTGATTAAATATATAAGGAGAATAGGACTCATAGCTATGAGTAATAAAATTAAACATACCAAAGGGATTTCTTGATGATACTACTTAATTGGCTGATGACTCAAAGTCATTGTTGGTGTTGATGAAAAACCTCCAAAGACTAATTGGTTGAAGAACCACCAAAATTCTTCAACATCTTGAAAGATTGGTCCCACCGGGCATGCCAAAAATTGTTGATGGCATAAAATTGTGCTAGGTCTTAGCCAATCAACAATGGGAAGTTTCAAGTTGTGGGACAATGCGGCTTGAAACAACCTCCAAGTTTTAAAGAAGCTGGTCTCTTCTATTTTATAGGTGTTGGGGAAAAGGGATAGGAGTCTAAACAAAAATGCAAAATGTGGGAATTAAAACCTAACTTTGGTGATGCACCTGAGAGTAATCCTAATCCTAACCTAAGCATAAAGAAACTATTATATGGTTTAATTACATTAAAGAGCAGACAGGTGCATGATCAATGTAAATGATTGGAATAATAAAAATAGAGGCTCACAATAAGGGAGTCTTTTGCTGAGATACAAGAATTGTCAACAAAGGCATAGTGTTCAATCTTCTTAATAGAATCCTTTAATCACATAAGAGGCACATAATTCATGCATAGTTATGTAGAACTTTAGATTCCAAAAAATGAGACAAAAGCAAATAACATTTCCAATCACAACACTAGCAAATCTACAACATAAACTACTGTGTAAATGACATAGATAACACCAACCAAGGCATGGAGCTTAAATTTCCTTAATTCATTTAGCCACATAAAGGGCTCAAAAACATGCATGATTATATCAACTTTACAACTTTAGGAAATCAAGACAAGAGTATATGATATTACTGGTCAAAATTACAATAAATATAAAACTACAAAATTCCCCCCCCTTCTTTAGATTTTACAATCTTGTTTATATAGCCTTGGGTGTCTCCTTCGATCACTTCCTTTGCCACACAATTCCAATCCATCCTTTACTCATAGGGGAAAAATTAGATGGCACAATTAATGCCTTGGATGCATCTTGGTCTTATTAAGAACTGCCCAGACTATGGCATAGCGATTCATGTCTAGCTCCTTTCTTTGCACTTGAAATTCCTCATTCCATCACCTCTTTGGCCGCTCAACTGTCTACTCTATCTCTACTATTAGGGGACAAATAAATGGCATCTTTAATACTTGCAAGCCCCAAAAATCTACTTGGTGCACTATTCTATCTACCAAGAATAACTCTTGTCTAATTTCCCTCCATTTCATTATAACATGTGAACAGGCACGAGGACACTTAGTTAATTTATGAAATTCCTCTCCTTTTGTCTAAGAAGTAATAGAGGATGACACTTGGCCACTTTTTCTTTCTTTATATTTCTTCAAGGCATGCTCTACCTTTGACATCTGTCGTAACCCGCTTCCTCGATACTTTGTAGCTTTATTTAAACAAAACTCAGTGCATTTTTTGCCTTGGCAACCCTTAAGAAAGGATGGATGCATGTGGAAATCTTCATCTATTGACACTCGATGCTTTCTTGGTCTTTTAAAATATCATCTAGGACCCACGATGATCTTCATTCAACATTAGGTTTGAAGGTGGTCTCTCGGAGGTTGACATGTGGTGACCTCTATTGCTTCTAGGAAGATATGTGGCATCCTTTGCTTCAACTGTCAGGGGTATGTGGTGCCTTCCACTTTCTTTGGGGATGGAGTAGAGAGGGACCCAAAAGGTGACACTTGGTAGCCTTCATTACACTTTGATACTTAGGAAAATGAATGATGCCTTCATGCGTTGAATGGGAAGCATTGGACCTAGGCATTGAAATAAAGGCTCTTGGTAGTCGACACATGTTGGCTTTTGTGGTTCTTTTGAAAGATACAATGAGGTCCTCAGAAGTCACCAGCTATCCATCTTCATCTCTCAAAGGCCAACACATGGCCATTGCCACTTGAATCCAATACTTAGGCCAAAACTGAAATGAAACGAACAAAAAGGGGAAAAGGAACCATGTTCTGAGGATGACACTTGGCAGCTTCCACTACACTTTGACTCTTAGGTAAAATAAACCCATCCTCTATATCAAAACTCTGTAGCTTCATCCTTGATGTGCAGGAACCTAAATTACAATGCTCAAACCACAAAATAAATTAAATATGATGTAGAGTAATAAATTACTCTATATGTACTAATGAGATGTGAGACGCAAGTGAAGCCATGGTATCAAAAAATTTGTTGGTAGATCATGGGGTGGTTTGAATATGGAAATATTAAAATTAGGATAGAAGTCAACTAGTCACATGTATAGCTATAAAATCTCATTCTTACATTGGTAAATGCTAGTAACTTGGTTGACCATAAGTTGGGAGTCACCAAAGATATTGATCATTATAACTCCAAATGCTAAACCAGTTTGGAGACCTTTTACTAGGCCTTCATATTCAACCACATTGTTGGTGCATTCGAAGTCAAGTTTAAAATATAAGGGAAGGGGTTAAATGATAAGGGGAATAAAGATAATACTATATCTCCCATCATTCTAACATTTGGGACCATCAAAAAACATGATTAATTTATTGGCGAAGTCTACTTGAGATAAGCTTATTATGGACTCGTCTAAAAATGATAGAGGGGGAGGTTGGTTGTCCATTAGGGATGCTTCATCCAATTTTTCAGTGATAACCTACCCCTTCATCAATTTTTATTGGAGAAAATCAAGGTCAAATTTAGCTAAAAGCATGAGCCACTTATACATATGATAGTTTTTTTATGGTTTAGAGTGCATGCATTTGAGGGGGTTGGTATTGGTGATGAAAAAAGTATTATGGTTAAGGAGGTAGTGGTGAAGTTTGGTGGCCACAAAGACTAGGGATAGACATATTTTTTTAGTATGTGTGTACTAAGTCTCATATTTGACCAGTGTAAGACTAATTCAATAGATATCTTGCCATTTGTGTTATTCATTTGTGTTATTCATCCCAATGGGCAAGCATTGTCCCTAAGGAGTGGCTCATGGTAGAGATATAAAGGTAGAAGGGTTGATCATCCTTAAGAGGTGTAAGGATAGGTGGATATAGGAGGTACTCTTTGAGTGTATCAAATGATTTTTAACAATCTACATTCTACTTGAAAGAGGATTCCTTTTTTAATAGGTGGTGGAAGGATTGACACTAATTAGAGAGTTGGGAGATGAAGTGATGAAGGGATTAATGTTTCCTCTACAAGTTGTGAATTTATTTAAGATTGGTTGGTGGCAACATCTTGAGGATGGCTTTAATTTTGGCTAGATCAACTTAGACTCCTCAAAGGGAAATAATAAAGCCAAGAATTTTTCCTAACAAGACCCCAAAAATACATTTCTTGGGATTAAAGTGGACATGATAATGGATAAGTCACTCAAATATAATCTTAAGGATGGATAAATGGTCTTTTTGAAGCTTAAAATTCATGATAGGTCATCCACATAGTCTTTGATAATTATATGGATAAGGTCATGAAAAATATATGTCATGGCCCATTGGTAAGTTATGCCAACATTCTTAATGCCAAATGGAATGACCCTATAATAGAAAGTCCCCCATGGGGTGATGAAGGTAGTTTTGTGTTGATATTTAGGGGCAATCAGTATTTGATTATAACTTGAGAATACATCCATGAGTGAAAACATTTCATGGCCTACTGTAGGATCAATAAGTTTGTTAATGCTAGGTAGAGGAAAGTCATACTTTGGGTAGGTGAGGTTGAGGTCACAAAATCCCACATAGATATGTAGTCCCCCTATGGCTTTAGTGATAAGTACAATGTTCAAAACCCATTGGGGGCAATCAATGGCTTGAATGAAGTTAACCGAAAGGAGGTGCTAGATATCTTCTTTGACCAGGAGGGCTATGCATAGATGTATTTAGTGAAGTTTATATCTGATAGGTTTGACATCATGAGTAGTGATGATGTTGTGGGTGGAATTGGCTAGGTCAATACTAGGCATATCAACATATGACCAAGTGAATGCAATGTTATGCTAATGGAGGAAGGTCGAATAGTCTTGTAGTTCTTCAAGGGTGAGAGTTTTTCCAAGTTTGATGATGTGGGGGTTATAAAGAGTGACTATGTCACTATCCATGGTAGATTAATTCAATATGGTTGAGGCTTCCAAAGGTAAATATTTATGGATGGAGGAATATATTACACCAAGGTAGGTGAGAATAAAATCATCTTCTTGATAGTAAATAATGTTAATGGTACGAGAGTCTACTCCCACAAGTTCAAGATGGGTCAAATGTATGGATATAGATTCCCCTTCCTTTTGATAAGTCAGGAGGACAAGGGTAATCATGTTAACAAAAAATAAATTAGTTGGGATGACGTCCTCCTCCTCACCCTTAGGTTGAGGGGATGTTGGTAGTGAAGGGCTATCTTCTATAATAATGGTAGTGGTAGGTTTTTTGGATTTCTTCTTATTGGGTAGAATGAATCTGAGGCTATTTTTATCATGAGTCTTATAGGTCTCAATCAATGTTAACGTGTGTGGGCCATGATAATATCATCCTAAACCAAATCCCTTCTAGGCACACTTGTGAAGGTATAGTTTGGCAAATTTAGGTTTGTCTAAGTAAGAGAAGTTAGAGGTGAATGGTTGAGGCAAAGGGTGAGTAATGGTAATGTTAAGTGGCTCATCAATTTCCCTATAGATGAAGTGAGTTTGATAGCTATGAGGTCCTAAAATAATAATGGATCCAATGTTGGGGTCATAATCTAATTGTTAGTTGAGTTTCCCATATTATTGGGGGGTAAGGAGGGCATTAAAGGTGAGGAGATGATATTCTCCAAGGGTGAGGAATTGGAAGGTAGAATGTAAGGGATCAGTGTTAGGTATTTGCTCTATAGAAAGAGATGAACTGGTAGATGATTTAATAGGAGGGGAAATAATGTCTTTGGATTTTGTGGGTGATGGTTTTTGTGATGATTTGGATGAAGGTAGGAGAACATTTTTAGGTTGGTAAGTCATGTTACATGATACAATAGGGATAGGGTCAGGTTGTATGGTAACCACCTAACCTTCATGTTCAAAATTAACATAATGATGGAGGTTAGAAGGTACACAAGACATGGCATGGATCCAAGGTTTCCCTAGTAAAACATTATACTAGAACTCACCTTTGACCACATAGAAAAGTTTAGGAAGAGTGTGAGGTCCTAGATGAATGTGAAAGACAATGGTCCCCAAGGTAGTGGTCATAGTGTCAATAAAGGATGTAAGGATGTCTAAATTCTTGAAAATGACATTATCTAATAAATTGAGTTGGTTATAGGCATGAGAAGAGATGATGTTGATACTAGCTCCTCCATCGATCATAACCCATTTGACATAGGTTTGGTTGATATGGATAGTGATAAAGAGAAGTGGATCTAGGTATTCAAGGGGGATGGAATGTATCCTTGAGTTCTTGAAGGTGACAAGGGTAGAGAATTGGAGAGAATTGATGAAGGGCTCTATAGGTTGGGAGTATCCTAATCAGACCTCAATGACCTGGATAGCCTTTATCATGGCTTGAAGATGGTGAGGTGAGGTAGAAAAGAGCTTATAAATGATCATCTTAGCTATAGTCTGGTGAAGTTGCTTAAGAATGACCCTCCAGATGGATTTAGAAGGATTATCCTCAAAAGTGTCTAAGATGGTTAATCTAGGTAGAGAAGGGGATGTAAAAGAATAGATTGAGTTTGGTTTAGGATGAATAGGTGGGTATGTCCATAGAATGGACACCTTGGATTTCCTTTTATCCCCTTGTTATGATTGTGTGACCACATTGATGGTATGGATGGAGGGGAATGGTGTGATAGGAGGTTGGGTGGCTTCTTCATCTTTTTGAGGTGAGAGTGGAAGATCTAGTATGTGTTGGAAAATGTCTAGTGGGTGCTTTGATAAAGTGATCAAGGGAAGCTCTTCTAGTAAGAGATCATCCTCATTATAAAGTTGATGGATACTAGTCCAGAGAGATTTATAGTTCTTAGTGTCATGTCTAGGTGTCCTATGATAGGAATATATTTGATAATCATTGTACCAAGCTAGTTTCAAATGAAGAGGGTTGAAGGGTCTGATAGGAGATAAGGTGAGACACAAATATTGTAGCAACCTTTGAGAAATGGTTGAATAATATTTAAAAAGAGGTGGAAAAGGCTTACGGGTTGTCATTTTGGTTGGTAAGTAGGGTGTTTTCATGGGAGCAAGTTTGTTAAGAGAAAGCTTAGGTGAGGTGACATTTCTAAGTAATGGTTTTGGTTTGGGCATGTTAGTGGTTAGAGGGTTTGAGTTTGATAGTTTGGCCATTGGTAGTTTATGAAAAAATAGTGTATCAGATAGTAATTGAGCTAGTGTAACAAGTAGCAATGGAAAAACATATGTTAAAAGGGATTTTATTTTTAGGTAGAGTTGATGGATGAGGACCTAAGATTGAGGGGGTAAAAGAAATAAAAACCTTAGGCATGTGGCTACTTTATGGTTTTGCTCTTTTAGTTGGTTGGGGTCAGGGTTTGAGTGGAGATTTAGATGGGATCGATTCCACTTTAATAAATTGGTAGACCAAACTCCATATGGGGATGGTACTGAGGTTTGTAATAAGTTTGTGTGGTGGTTTGATTATTTGAGGTATGATTGGCTTAGTTGGTAGGGAATACAAGGGGTTAGTAGATATTCTAATTGGTTTGAGAGGTGGTGCAAAGATGATAAATTCATTTGTTAAAGGTATTCTATAAGGTTTGGGTTTATTGATGTAAAGGAGGCCTAAATTTTGATAAAAGGTGGCTTGATCTATATCTAGTTTGAGTGCAAATTTTAATATTTGTACTAATGTGGAAAAAGTTTTATGTATTGGTTTTGCTTTGTGGGTAGTGGATGGAAGAGATAAAATTGTAGGCTAAGGATGTCAGTTGATAGGTTGGTTGATTTATAGAGGTGAGGGAAGCAAGGTTGAGATAAATGGCTCATCTATGGGAGGCATCAGTAGGAATGCTTCTCCTTTAGGAACAATATCCATAAGAGTAGTGTTTTTTTGGATAACTAGTGGAGGTAGAAAATCAAGAACTTTTACTTGTCCAGATATGCTTGTTGGGGTAGAAATTGATGTTTATAAGGCTTCTATGATCATGGATAAGGAAAAGGGACCTCCTCAAGCTAAATATTTGATGGAGGGGAAGATGAATCTTCCACCTCTATAAGTGAAGTGTGGGAAGAATGGGTAGATTGGATTGTTGGATCATCATGTATAAGTGTATCATGAACCATGTTGATCATGTGCGTGTCATGAGAGCATTCAGTGTATGTGTCCTCATATTTGATAGAGGCATGGTTGGGAAAGGAATTTATGAAGATATTCAAGGCTTGATTTTATTGGGAATTGGGGTTATCCAATATGATTTCCCCCTTATCAATTAGGCTTTGAATAACATTCTTGAAAGTATTGCCTTGACTCAAGTCATGTTCTATCACTCAATGAAAGGCACAAAGGTCATTTTCATTTTACCTAGAAGACACTAGATGAGAAGAATCAAATTATGGGTGAGTTTTGATGGGTATAAGCTATACAATAGTATCTTTTAGTAACATTTCCAAAAATAAGGCATAAGATTCTCCAAGTGGAGTAAATTATTTTTTTGTGCTTTGGTTTAGGGTTCATGAGCTCTGGTTAGATGGATTGGGAAAGTTTAGTTGATTGACAGTAGGTGGTAGGGCAGCCTTAAGGACTATTACATTTATATTTCCCTTATTTTTATCCATAGAATTAGCTTGATTTCCTACTTTTGAGGAGGATGTTTCATTGGTCTTAAAGGTAGAGTTCTTGTTTCATAACTTTAATTTACCCTCATCTATAGCCTAGTTCTCTAACTTGCATTCCATGGTAAAAACTTCATCAAAAGTTTTGAATCTTTGGACATGTAATGTAGAAGAGATGTGATTGTCATAAGCATGGGCAAAATTTTTGATGAATTCAAGATGAGGCAAGGAGAATGATAATTGGTTGATTAAGCTTTTCTAATGAGCCTTAAAATTAGCTATAGACTCATCCTCAAATTGGTGAATGGAATAAAGATCAGTGATAGATACTTTCTTGGATATGTTGATTAAGAAGTGATCCAAGAAGGTTTGAGATAATTGGTTAAAAGATAAAATGTAATGTTTAGTAATGGAACTATTCTAGTATAACATTATGCCAGAAAGAGACATAACAAATGTACAAAAAATTAAAGCATCATCATAGGCAATCATGTATCAAGAGTGCCTAAATGCTCTTAATTGCTGCTAGGGGTCTTATTTACTATTAAACTTGATGGATTTTGGAAGATCTCATTGGGTTTGATAAGGTCTTATAGGGACTAAAGTGTAAATGGGATAATTACAAACTTGGTCATATGATAAAATGTTATGGGCTCTTGAAAGGGATAAGTCAAGAGTTGCCATTTTATCTATGATTATTTTCATTAAGTCCATTTGAGGTGGTGAAATTGAGGGGTTATAAGGTGTATATTATGATTAGGGAATATATTGATATTTGACAGGAGGTTAGGAGATGGCCCCATTCTGATAAGAAGTTATGAGAGGTTGGGTAGATGACATATAAGGATAAGTGGCTACTAGTGGTTGGATAGTAAGTATATACCCTTATGAGTTAGGGGTATAACCGAGGTTAGATGCTGAAGGTAATTTTTAGGATGCTTAGGTAGTTTGAAAAATGGTTGGATTGGTAATCAAGGGGGTGGTCATGACCTTTGTGCTGATGGGTGGTGAGGTAGAAGGGATAGGTACCCCTAAGTCTCATAAAGAGGTATTAATTGATGGGATATGTTTGACATGATGGGTTGATAATTGGGTTATCCCCAAGGTAGAAGAGTCATTAGTAAGGGTGGATGGTGTAAGGGTAACAATTGGCTAGATAGGTTGGTTCTCATCTATAGTGTTGAAGGGGTTAGTAGATAAGGATGCTTGAGTGGTCAAATTTTGGGTGGTGACCATAGCAATAGGGATATCCTCCATAAGGTGGGATGGAATGTTGTAAGGAGGGTCTTGAGGTGGAGCTAAAACTAGGATATGGTGAGAAGAGGTGTTTAGATAGTGTTGAAAGACCACTACATTGTTGTCTAAAAAGTGGTAAAACCTATTTCTCCTTAGGGAAACACCCAAGGTAAAGTAGGGATTCCAAATGAATGAGGTGAATCTTCCACCTATGAGATGTATTCCATATATGTGGAGATAGAGGAGGTTGATTTAGATGATGGGTTTTATTTTTCCAAGTCTATTTGTTGTTGATGAGTGAGAACCATACAAAAAGTGGGAAAGAATACAAAATAATAGACTCACCACTCAAATAGAAATAAGACAAATAAAATAGTCAAGGCCATTAAGGAACACACTATAAAGTATGTTTAATCCTAAAGTTAGTTTTAATATTGCTTTTGTATTATGCCTTAGTTTATGAGAATGTGTGATAAAAGTTGGTTTATAGATCAGGTACAATAGAGGTAATCTATGGATAGTTTTGGCTTATTTTTAGTGCTCAAAATAATCTATATTGGAACCAATATATGGCTTGGTATTAGGGCCTACCCCCTCACTTCATAGTCCCATAATGATAAGGGTGTTGGGTGCTTAGCCAATGTATATTGATATCCACAATTTATACTCAACCAGAGAGCTAAGTTGGTTCTCCTCTTAGTAATAACCTCCAAGTAGGATTGCTTGGAATGGGTAAGGTGACTGCTAGGTGATGAAATCATAGTTGAGCCTTGTCTCAAGTGAGTTATGATGTTTGATTGATTATGTGGTTTGGTTTTGTAACATAAGTGTACCATGATTAATCCTAATGTTGTTAATTAAGCTAAGTGAGCTAGAAAGAGTAGGGAATCAATGGATGTAGTATATTTTAGACCCAAATGAAATTTATATTTCAATTATGAGCATAGATAAAAAGAAAAACCAAATATAGATGTGGGTCCCTACAGATGTGCCAAAATGTTTCACTAATTTTTTTAATTATTCAAAAGAAGGTAGTAAAACTAAAAATGTGGGTTTTGGTAGAAATACTTGCCTATTTATGTAAAAATTGAATGAAAAGATTGTGAAGAGCTCCTCTTTGGCTTGTGAGGATGACCTGTATGTAAGAAAGCACTAAAGCAAATTTTTGGGTTAGACAAGTAGTTATTTGGATTGCCTAGTGCTATATATATCTCAAAAGTGAGAACTTCCTTAGGGGTTATCAATCCATCATTTTATAAAAATAAGTTAATAAAATAGAAGGAAAATACTTTCATCAATAATTAAAAGGGTAATAAAATGATAACAAGAACTGCTTGCTTAGAAAATAGACTAGAAATGATCTAATTAGTGATAAATTAATCAGTGCTAGTGCTGATGGGTTAATGTATGATTCAAGGAATCTAAAAAAGGCCTGTGAGTGGTTAGAAACACAAAAATGTTAATTGGGTCAAAAAAAAGAAGTTAAATGATAGCCTTTTCTACCATAGGTGACCATCGATAGTTGGGTTAATCATTGGTGGTTAAGCCTGACCATTGGTGGTTGGGCTAATCATCAATAGTTGACTATGTTCAATTCTAGACTTGATCAATAACAAATTTATGGGATCCACAAATGAATTTTTGGGGCTAGGAAAAGGCTAAATAGATTACAAAATGGAAATAAAGAACATGAATAGTAGTAAATAAGGGCTTTCCTTAGCAAAATTGGGTTGGATGAGTAGTTGGCATTGTTGATCTATAGGTAACATATAAATTAATTTTGATAGAGTAACAATACTTGGGGACTTGGTTGAGAAGTGATGGAAAGTTAGTTCTTAATGGAATAACTTGATAACATAGATTCCATTGGTTAACCTACAAAAGTAAACTCTAAGTACTTGAGATATTAATAATAATTGTAGATGGATTTTCTCTTACAACTCTCTCTTTTTAATAAGCAAGGGTGAAAGGGTTCAAAAGGGAGTGTAACTAGGGCTTCTAAATATAATTAGTCCATGAAATGCCTCAAAAGGAAATTTGGATGTCCTATATTTAGAAAATATAGGTGATGCATGCATGCTAGTTGCATGTGATAAGATTAGGCATTTGAACCTGACCATTGATGGTTTGGCTGACTGTCAATGGTTAGCCTAACCATCGACAGTTGAGGCTAACTACCAAAAATCGAGTAAAATGCCATGTTAAGATTAATAAAGCTAAACTACTCAAAATAGGCCTAAGTAAGGAAAAAGGGTCCAAGGGGCCTGTTAGGGGTAATGACACTTATGAATATGCATGCAAAATTCTTGTGTTTATAGACATGATTATTTTACTTTATGATGAGGGACTTGTAGCTAAGAGGAGATAAAGGAAGATGGCTGATACAAAAATCTTTATACTCTTATTCACCATAGTTAGTGGATATGATTTTCAAAGTGGTAATATTTGGTGTTAGAGCTAATGTGGGTATTAATTGGTTAGGAGAATTGTAATTTATAGTTGTAATACTAAGGATGGAATTTTTAGTGCTAGGAGACAGTGATGGAGAGATATATTGATCCATTTGATAGCTATAATGATTAATAACTCTAGAAATGGTCACCTCCATGCCTAAAAGAGGAAATTTTAAACACTAAAGAAGAGTGGATGGGATGGATTACATTTCATGGATCCATGGACTCCTGAGGAGCATGTTGTATGGTAGATCCACATTTACCATGTGTACCAAGGTTTGATGAACCATGGGTCCCACAATGATAAAAAGATAGATAGATCCCACAAATGGCTACTCATTGTCATCATATGCCTTTATCATTATAAGGGTGGGCCCACGTGATGATTCAACATATCCTAACTTCTTTAAGAAGTATAGATCACATAAATTAAGTGTTAATCTTATATCTATAAGGACACGAGATAAATGGTGATGATTAATGGTGACTTTAATATATAGTGGGTAATTGTGATGAAGGCCAACTAGTGGTAGATCTTAAGCACTTAAATTAAGCTATGGGGAGGGGGATAAATGTGATATTAGTGCTTGAAATTTATTTGTATCAAGATTTCTAGGTACTTTCAGATCTTTAAACACTTGATTTAATATTTACTTGTGTAAAGCATATGTTTTGAGGAGCTCCATTAGGGAAATTTGTGTAGGGGTCTTTTTTAAGCTGTTAAATAATATCATAGGATTTGATTAACCCATTTTCAATTTTTTTATAGGTATTATACCTAGGCGTAGTAGATGAGGTAGAAGGTTATTAAGGAGAGGCTACAGGAATGACTATTTTGTTGTGCCGAAGAGTGACAACACAATCAACTATAGCCCTATTTATTTTTAAGATGTGAGATAGAGAGGGGATAAAGATGAGTAGACTCTTAAGTTTTATGTATTTTAATTATACTAACCTAATGATAGGGAATACTATGATAATTAGTAAAAATGGAAGATGATTCATGGCCCTAGTCCTGTTAGGGTCTCTGGTTCCTTGGATCATGCTTTGGGAGAGGATCTTTATAAATTCCAAGGTTTTGATTTGCTTATTTATTAAAGGGCACTTCACCTTCAATCTTGATATCATCTCTTTTTATTAGTCCTTGGATATAGTGCTTTAACTACATATAATTCTTAGTATCATGTCCCTTTACCTAATGATATTTGCAAAACTCATCTTCATGGTACCAATCCAGTTTAGGTTGATGATTATCTACTAGTCTAATTTTAGGTAGATTAATCATATTAACAATAACCATTTGTTCCAAAACCATCTGTAATGGAACTCATAAGATTTTTAGTGGCCTTTTATCTATGCAAGGCTTAGGCTTGACTTGTGGAACCTTGATAGTAGAGACATGATGGTATTGTGAAGCCCCCTTTCTTTAGATGGTTTGGACATGTTGTGGTTGTTATTTTGAGTCCATCACTCTATCACCTACAATGTTATTTTTCTTATTAATTACCTTGGGCTTACTTGAAAAGGAGTTCTCTATATTGGATGTGTGTTCATTATGAGAAAATAACTTGATGGCTCCTTTATCTATAAGATCCTTTTCAATCTACATTCCTTTTTTTATGAATTCATCAAAGGTTTTAATACACTATATTTTTAATTGTTATTTTAATTTGATATTAAGGTTGTCTACAAAGATTTTGTAAAGTTCCTTTTTAGTCACACTACACATTAACCATCTTACCAATCCACACCATCGTTGTAAGAAGTAGACTAGGCTTTCCCCATTCATTTTTTTTGTGTTATAGAGGTCAATAATAGATACATCATGTTCTATATTAAAGGAGAAATGCCTAAAAGATTATTTGATTAATTCACAAAACTTGAAATTGACATTCTTGGTAGGTGCATAAACCATTTTAATACCAACGCTATCAGACTATTAGGGAATAGCTTCAACAAATAAACATCCTCATATGCTACTTTGTGGTAGGTGACATAGAACTCATGTATGTGGTCTCTTGGGTCACCCTTTCCTTGATATTTTTCAAATTTTTTAACTTAAAAAAGTAAAGGGAAAGTAGTTTAGAGAATGCTGATGTCTAATGGTGATGAACAAAAATATTCATACCTATACTTAAGGACTTATGATCAAGGGTCCATCTATTGGAGGGTTTCTTTCATCATCTTCCACTCTTGGCCAAACACTAGGTCCCCAAGAAGATTGGTAGTTTGATTGTGACTACCTTGTAGAATATGAGTATGGTGAGTGTTATTAGCATTATTATTGGGGTTATTAGAATTATTAGTGGTATTGGTGTTGTTATGTCATGGTGAGAGTGGTTGTTGATTATAAAAGAGGAGGTTAATTTATTATGTGAGTTGATCTAGGTGGTATTCAATGGTATCCTATCTCCTATTAGCCTCAATATGATTGTTGACAAGGGGTGGTTATTGTTCCTCATATTATTTAAATCCATGGTCTAATTATATTAATTCTCAAGTATTTGGATGGGAATGTTGATGTGGTGATTATAGTCTTGATGTGTGGATGATATTATTCAAAAGAGTGTAGTCAAATTTGGGTGGTAAAGTGCCCCCAATATCTATGGTTCATGATAGAACTTGATCAAGGTTTTCATACAAATACTGGTTAATGAGATTGTGGACATCATCATTATGGAGGAGGTTATTTATCAAACTCTCTATCTGCGGAGTATGCATGTCACTATGATAGTCCTCATATTCTTGATTACGATCCATTATCTATCCCCTAGTATTTTAATCTTGACTAGAGCCTTGTCCAAAGCAAAGTTGAGATTGGGTTTGGATGACCATGGTGAATAATTAAGTGGGTGATAGAGGATGAGGTAATAGGGAGAGTTTCAAATTCTTATTTATGGCTAAAATTTAGACTAGTAGTATTCAAAGATGAGGATGCTTATAGATGTGGTGACTAAAAATTACAAAAATACAAAGTCTCTGAAGATGTCTATCTAGCAAAGAGCAAAAAGGGTGATGAGATCAAATAAATTTGTCAAATAGAAAGCAGACAAGTTTGATGTGTGCTAGGGGACAAAGATACCTAATAGGGATAAAAGATAATGATGGGTGCTAGATTGATATCTTATAAGACTGTATAATGATAATTTCAAGTCAAAATAATAATAATATGATGATGGGTAATTTGATAGGGATGGGTGACCACTAAAGGTACATCTTTTTGATAAAAATTAGTATTTGAAAGGAGGATGTGGGAGTAGATGATAATGATGTGACATAGGAGGTTAGAAAAATTCTACTACTCAAGGTAGACAAATGGGGAAGATGGCCAAAGATGAAATGGATGAAAGACTTGAAACATGTGGGAAAGTACAAGTGATAATAAATGGATGTGCAATATGGGATATTAGTAATATATGTAAGTAGATTTATGAATGGATTATATGGATGGATTATGTTTTAACAATCAAATTAGAGGGGAGAATATAGAGATATCAAAAGGTGGCATAAGTAGTAAATGTAGATGACAGATTATATGGATTAAATGATTAGATTAGAGGGGAGGGGAATATGAAAGGGTGAACTAGGATGATATATGAATGAATGAATGTGAACTAGACTATGTGAAAGGTGTGAAATATGGACTATATGGATAAAATAAGAAAAAAGAGATGGATTTTAGTGATATGATGGGATGGAAGTATGAATAGGTTGACAAGGGATGGTCGATTGGCAAAAATAAGTGTTTAAATGAACACTAAATATGAGAGGTGGGTTGACATGTGATTATGATATGTGAAATATAGACTCTATGGATGAGATATTTTTAAGGAGGTATGATAATGAGAGGATAAAGTGGAGGGGAATATATGTTAAGAAGGTATGATAATGAGAGAATAAAGTGGAGGGGACCATATGTATGAGTTGAGTTGTTGAACATAAATTTAGACAATATATATAGATAATGTAAGTGAAGACGATGGAAGGTGAATTTATATGGATGGGGTGATATGGAAAATAGACAGATGGATAATCATTATGAAACATGGATTAGGGGGAGTGAAAATAATTAAAATTGGAATATGATGAGGTGATGACCAAATGGGTAAATGAATAGGCTATGTGGACAAAATGATTATGATAAATATGGTAGATTATTATGATTGGTATGAAGATAACATGGATAAGACTAGAATATATGGATGTAGTTTCAAGATGGGGTAAGATGATACAAGAACAATATAGTTAAGATGGATGTGAGAGAGGAGTTTATAATGAATATGATCGATGGTTGAGATTATGATAGATGGATAATATGGGTTAGGTGATAGGATAGGGTAATCACAAGATGATATTGGAAATAAGTGAATACAAAACTATATTATGACGAAAATGGGATGATGAAAGGATAAATAAGAGATGTGCTATGAGGAAAAAGGAAGTGAGAAGATGAGATGATATAAACAAAATATGGGGGATAGGTGGATATTTGATTAAAATAGGGGGATAAGTGGATATTTGATTAAAATGGGAGGTAGATATGGCATGAAAGACAAGACTATGGGTGTAGGAATATTTTTGGCTTAATAAAATGGGTATGGGTTAGTGGAGGGGGATGTAGGTACAAGATGAAAATACAATGGAGTGATAAAGAAAAAATTGATAGACACTATATGTGAGATAGTATAGACAAGAATAATAAATAGATGAGGTGTGGATAAAATGTGACCCATATGAGATGGGTAAGGTGTGGTCAAATAAGTAAGGATTTGAAAGAATGGTTATAAAATAGATAAAAGTGTGGATAAGGATGTAGGAGGGATGAGATGTGGATAATTAGACAAGGATATGGATAAGATATGGATGTTGAGATATTATGGGATGGATGCTAGGTGAGAGGATGTGTGTGGGATGGGTGAAAGTGTGATAAGGATATAAGTATAATGCACAAGGGAGGGTGTGGAAGATGATAGTATTAAGATAGATATATCTTATGATGTGTGGATAGGATGAAGAGGTGAAAAATGATGTGGTTAAAAAAAGATGTGAAAGTGTGATGGAAAAAAAGGGTAATGGATACTAAGTGTTATGATATGGATGTATACACAAAATTTTATATGTTATGGTATGATTATGGGGATGTGGGATGGTCAAAAGATTTGAATAAGATTGGTCTAGGAAAAATGGATGATTTTTAGGATGAGTGTGGGAGGTGATATGGAATAAAAGGAGTGTATATTAAGGTAAATGTTAGAAAGATAAGATATGGATGTTCAAGATGAAATGATGATGGAAAGGTAGAACTGATCCTATAAGGTTTCTAAAGTATACACACAAAAATTAAGGGTGTGGCCAACTCGGCTATCAAATAAAATAGGTCTTGGCACAACACACAAATAATACTCACAAATACAATCCTAAATTAGTAAACTATATAGGAGTGTAACATGATGTCCACACCATCCAATGACTACACAAGTGAGGCTCTATGCTGGTGACCTATTACAGAATCAACCAAACCCTCTTGACCTTGCTTGCATTAGATGGCTACTTTAGGACTATTCCTAAAACCTATAGTGGAACACCTGTTATAACCATAGTCCCCTACTCTAAGGTTTATAAAAAATCTCTAGGGGTGTCCTTGATATACACAATGGTATGTTGGGGCCCAAGTCCATGTAGGAGGCTATCTGACTACCCTAGTCATATGGAGTTAATTATCCCTCACTCCATAGAACCCTTCATGGGGAATTTTTCTTAGGTCGTAATGATAACTCTAATTATTATACTCCATAAAAACATGGAGTGTGGTTAGAGTGTGGTGGTGAAATCCATGACACTATCCCCTAAAGACTAAAACACATGTATGGTGATGAAATCCATGCCACATGCTATCCTAAGGGAGGGTTAAACAACAAGAAATCACATGATACAATTAAATAACCATTATAATTACCTATATGAGCTTTGCATGATATGATAATTTACAAGCAAAAGACCCACTCACACAACAAACAATTTTTAAAAAAGGCAATAATCTATCCAAATCAATAATTTATCAACTATGATAAAATATAAGGAAATAATAACCAAAGTAGTAACACTCCTACAAGCACAAAAGTCAGATATCTAATAAGGGTGCCAAAAGTGTTCAAAATATTTCAAAAAAAAGATTAATTACTTAAAATTTACAACCCCATGAGTACACAGGGTGATCCCGTAACTAGAAATCAAGATCCCATTACTTAGATGCAATACCATGAGACTCTAATGGTAGAATTATCTATTGAATACTATGGTTACCATCATGGTTTGAAAATACTAGTATTTAGACTTACAAACCCATTACCAAGGAAAAGATACTAGTAGCGATATTGTAAGACTAGACCAAACTGCCTAGATTTATCCTAATCTGATACTAATTTATAAAAGTCCATAAAAATATAAAATAATTATAGGGCCTTATTTTTAATATGATTAATGATGAAAAAACTATGGTAAGCACCTATAACTAACCTTTAATTTGCTAAATTACAATATCATAACTTTGGATGACAATCTTACTAGTCACAAGCTAATCTTGTGGCTATTGAAGTAGCAGTATTGAAAGATATAACTTGATCAGTTTGTAAGATGAGACTTCATCAACTTCTCTCATCTTTTATAAAATATTACAATACAAAATATTCCTTTTAAGTGATTTTTTAAGATATTAATTAAGTGATAGATTGAACATAGAAGGGAATGTTTGCAAGAAAATTTGTTGATAAGAAGGGAATGTTTTAAAGGCTTACAATCTTCAAATCCTCAACTATTTTTTGAAGAAATCCTGAATGCACTATGGGTAGGAAATCAAAGGTAATAGGGGAGGATTTTTACTAGTTTTTGATAACCAAGAAATATTGTGATTGACTATTACAATCCTGCTACTTAAAGGTCAATCTCACTACTCAAAGAGTCATGAGATTATTGATTGCCTACAAGACCTTGCCCTTGGTTTGAAGATAACTCCTCCTTTTAACTTACACATAGTTTTAACATTAGAGGGAAAAAAAACTACAAAAGCACAAACTAACCCATAATAGAAGATAGTGTATATTTAGTCTACTAATTTAAATAAAAATACTACTAAAATCTACATTACCACTAATAGTAGGATGTTATCACTACTTGAATAGTGGTGTGATTATTGAAGATTTCTAAATAGCCTAGCTTGCAAATAAATATTACATGTCTTGCACACAAAAATTAACACACCTATAGATAATCCCATAGTCAGTCTAATATCTCTCAAAATCCAAGATTCTCTAATAAGAGTTATAATATCATGATTGGAATTGTTGATATCACTATTAGCAGGTTAATCCCATGACTAATAGAGTTGTGGTGTTATCAAACCTAAGTCATACTTAAACCCTAACCACTAATGACCTATCTCATAATACCGTTACTTGAGTTAATGATACTGCTACTATAATATCGCTACTTATAGTGTAATCCCACTACTTATTTAAAATACATGAAATATAAAAATTTGGGCTTGAGTCAATGCCTAGATGGTCCTGCAATCATCTATATGTTTTTAGCAAGAGTTTTAGCCTAAATAAGGGATGTTTATCCCATTGTGGTCACCAAAATGTGCACCAATTTAGGATTTCTTCAAAATATTAACAAATAGTAATACACCCCCAAAATCAATGACATCAATAGGAAAGGATAGACAAAGTAAATCAAAATTTATAGAGATTGCCTACCATCACTTTTACCTTCTTATATCTCCATTATAGGATTTGAACTTGTATGATTGAGCTTGAAGACTTGATTATTGAGTTGCTTGTAGATGTTTGACAATGGCTTCCAAAAGACTATGGATATGGAGAATGGCTTTGTGAGTGCTTTTATGGATTGATGAGAGTGCTAATGGATTTCTTGGGATTCACTTGTGCATGTATTCATTCATTAGTCTTGAGCATGGAGAGGGGGTTTGGTTTTATAGGCATATGAGGGGGAAGATCTATGGTTGAGTAATTTTCATGGAATTTTTAATTCCATGGAAATCTCTAGAATAAGAGAATTCTATAGAAATGGGGATAAATTAGAGAGATTTCTAGAATCCTCCAATTTTATAAATCTCCCCATAGTTTTTAGGGGTTTAGTGAAGGCTAGTGTAGGGTGGTGGGTGGGTAGGTAGATTTGTTGGAATTTAAAATTGGCTAGTGGGCTTAAGGAGTCCATTAATAGGTAATAGGCTCTATTAGGGGTTTAATGAGATAATTAATTAGTTTAAGGATGAGGTAAAGGTTATATGGGATATAGGAATGGGTATGGGAATTAAGCCAAGGGTTAGTATGATTAGGAAATAGGGTAATCGAGCCAAATTAGTGATAATTATTAAAATTAGTGGGGTGATCATATTTTAATGCATATAGTAACTTCTAGTTCCTACTTTATGTCACCTTAAAAGAGGGGAATATCAATGGAGGTATGTCATAGATGCATGGATTTCACATTTTCATAGTTTTAGATTAAAGTGGAGGCATGTTATGGAAATATGTTCTCAACACTTACATCAATACTCAATATCTCTAGATTATAGTGGGGACATGTTATGGAAACATGTTCTCAACACTTACACCAATTTTCAAATTCTCTAGGTTCAGTGGGGGTATGTCATGAGAACATGTTTTGTACACTTGAAAAATATCGATTTTGGCCAAATTACACAATTATATGATTCAAATACACATTTGTAGTAGAATTTTATACATTGGTACCTATTTAACCCTACAAATATAGATTAGGGATTCTAGGGTTAAAGGGGATAGATATAGCCTAGAGAACATAAATAATAAACTATATCTATAAAAGGATAATTAATTATAAAATTGATATTTAACATATACTAAATTTATTATGATGAGGTATACTAAAAATGGAAAGTACAACTATGCTAGATATTGAAATGATAATGAAAACAAATGTTTGTTCTAGGTTCAAGTTATCTAGATAACTTATTAAAGGGGTATATAGAAATAAATAAGTACAAGGGTGATAATCATATCAACAATAGGCCAATTAGGTGCTAAACTTAGATATAAACATACATTAAATTTATTAAGTTGAGTTATGCTAAAAATAGTAAGTAAAACTATGTTTGATATAGAAATGACAAAAAAATAATGTACTTGACTTATTTTGATGCTAATGTAGCTCTAAATCTGGAACATGTAGAAAGTAGACTAGAAGATGGTTTTAGAATAGTCATCCAATTATGATTTATATTCCTACAGAGATATGAATACTAATGCCAACCTTGTATGGTTGTGTTGAAAGTACTATCTAAACTCATGCAAGTGTCTTGTATATAATACCTATTGGAAAAGGATGTGACCACTTGGATGCTTCTAGGTTTGACTTCATGTTCACTCTGTTATATTTAGATTTGGGTCATGGACAATCTCTCCTTATGATTTTTTAAAACCCTAGTTATTCATCTTCATAGTGATCTTTGAGAAAAAGGGTTAGTGGAAACATGGTGTTGAGAAGAACTCAAAGACCCCTCTATCATTAAGTAATGCCTGCATAGCCAATAATCTAGAGAGGGCCTCAAATTTATGTAGTTTTCCCTTGCATGCTATCTTGTGTTTGAATCATGCAATATGTGATAAGAAAGTACAATAGTGATCTATCTTCTAACTTGGAAAATATAGCTCTCAATTTTCTCCTTTAGTTATTAAAACTTGTAGATGTGTTATCCCTATGAATAATATGGAAATAGAGAAGATTTGCTTAATTAGATTCTTGATTGAATGATTTTGATAACTTTCCTTGGTCTCTTTTAGTATTTTTAGGTGAAAAATGAATGAGGGTTGATATTATATTTATATCAATCCATTTAGAGAAATAAATCACATTAAATCACTTAGTCTAACCATTAAGATATGTTTAATTTGTAAATTTGATGACTTTAGGGCACTAAACACTTACATCAGATCTAGAAAATAGCATTGATGTTAGTGTCTATCTTGGATGCTACTATCTAGGAAGTAGGAAATTAGGAACAAACTCAGAACTTGAAAAAGTCTAAGATAAACAAGTTTTAATAATTACAAGTAGGATAGAAGGTCTGGGTCATCAATATAAGACTGGTCAAACTAAGAGATAGGCCAAAGGGCACAATATATAGTAGATGTAATTCTCCAAAAAGTGGTAAAGTTATAGAACTGAGAGTAATAACCAAGGTTTGATTTTGACAAGTTTACAAGATTGAGGTGCTATATAATTCAAAAGTACTACATTTGCACCCCATTTAATCTAGTAATGAAATTTCTAGTTTAAAGGAAAGGAATGTGTACTTAGTGTGTTTAACACATCTTATCTTTGCATGAGACCAAATTGAGTGATTTGATATTAACTAACCTACAACCAAGATCATATTATAATATATAATCAGTGCATATAATCTAAAATTTAAAGTATTAAAATATTGAAACTAAAAGAACAAGGTTTAAGAGGACACCTATGTGTTGATGTAACAACCTTGCCTATTGACAAGTTTATTTTGAAAAGATATATAATTTTAAATATTTAAACTAATATTAAGGCACATGCACACGTGTATGCACACACACACACATCTATAAAGTGAACATAAATAAGAGAGAGAGAGAGAGAGAGAGAGAGAGAGAGAGAGAGAGAGAGAGAGAGAGAGAGAGAGAGAGAGAGAGAGAGAGAGAGAGAGAGAGAGAGAGAGAGAGAGAGAGAGAGAGAGAGAGAGATTAGAAGGCTCATACTCCTAATCTTTATGAAAAGGTGAGTTTTCACCTAGCAGTTAAAAAAAGCTCAATTATGTAGCATAATGATACTTATAACTTGGTAAGGATGAATGATAAAATTAATTCCAACCTAAAAAACTAAGATATTTACTTGATTTAATCACCTTAACCATACCAAAATTGAGCCAACTATGGCAATAGATTGGTTCAATATAGTTCATAAAAGTTTGTCCTAGGTATTAGTATGTAAAATTTCATGATATGGTAATATTCCATAAAATATTTTTGAAAATATGAATCTGGTTTATATTTTTACACTATTAGGTGCATATTTCATATCATATGCACCTTATATATCTCTCATTTAAAAACTATGTATAACAATGATACTAATGTCTAAAATTATGCCACAACCATGAATCTAAATCTATAAAACTATGTACTTTGGCCAATTATAAAATTTTGTAAGTGTGGAGAACATGGTTTCAAATCATGCCTCCAATATATGTGGAGTAATATGAAAATGTAAATAAGTACCAATGTGGAGAACATGTTTCCAAAAATAAGCTCCCATTGTAATCTGGTGATGATGAATACTATATAATTGTGGATAACATGATTCCAAATAATGCCCCCACTAAATCTAAAAATTGTGAATCTTTGAAATCCATGTATATATGACATGCTCTCACTGAATTTGAAATTGATATAAGTAACATATATTGAATAATTATGCATAACATGCTTCCAAGGCATACCCCGACTAAATCTAAAAACTGTGAATGTGTGGAAGTCATGTCTATATGACATGCCCCCACTAACATGCCCCACTATTAAGGTAAGGTAATCATAAAAATTGGTGTTTACTTCACATCAAAATGATAAGGTATGTACATGGAGTTAGGGGATAATTATATGGACATACCCAATAATGCCTATGTGTTATTCACATAACGTGTACACATTATTTGAAGCATGGATTGATAATTACAAAGCCATAACTTATATGCATTATAGTAATGCATATATGTTATTGTAGTGTTTACATGTTATGATAATGTTTGTGTTACTATGTTTTTTTTAAAAACATGTGACCTATGACCTCCCTAATTCACATTTTTTCAAGTGCTAAGTATCATTATATGATCACATTTCTCCTTAGCCAAACCTAAATACTCACTAAAAATTCATTAGAAATCTCAAGACATCCTAAACTTCATGATGCAACCACATGGATGAGGTAAGTGATAAAAAATTACACTTATTAACCTTGTATTTTATCAATTTTTTTATTTTTTAGATTGTTTAATTTGTTTGTTTTAAACAAACCAATATACTATAAGAGACTATAAGCATCCTCCTAATCCTCCAATTGACCCTACTATTCCTATGGCTAACCTTCCACCTGACCATCCTAATATTTTGGCTAACCCTCCTAATCCTCTTGCTAACCCTCCACCTAATGCTCATATTTCTCCACCTAACGCTCCTAAAATTACATAAAATCCCCTAAGAAACCAAGAGTATTTAGTTTACACATTATTGAAAACAAAATTGAAATTGAGCAAATAATTAGGATAATGAGGGATCCCACACCCATTAGTACCCACTACACGTATATAGCCAATAACCTAGAGTCATTATTAGGTTAAGTTGAATTGATAATGAGTTAAATTGATAGATGGACATCTTATAAAAAAATTTATTGGGATTATTATACTAAAAAATATTAGCACATGAGGTCTAAAAACAAAAATATCCAAAGCTAACATTTGTACATTATTCACTGACCCAACTACCAATGCACCATTTCTAGTAACTGCTAAACATTTCCCAATCCATAGGTGTATGGTGTTTTATTATCCACCATGTAACAATCATGAGTTCTCATTGCATATTTTGAGGAAACTCTATTATGAGTTTATCCTCAATGATATTCCAACATATTTTGATTATAATGAATTTTAGGGCTGAAGGAAAGGCTCTACATAGGATCAACTAGATTCATGTCATGTACCTAATCAGCCTATAAGGATCCCTACCCAAAATCCACTTCTTCTCGATATCCCCTCTGTAGTGAAGGAGGTCATGGATATCAAAAATTTTCATAAACTTAGTACACTTACTAATACACTCATTTAATATACAAGTAGGATTTCATGAACTGATGTTGGAGATATTCCACCTAGTGTGCATATCTGAATCCATTCTTGTAGATCTTGTGGAGCTATATGTATTAGATATTATGATGATGATTATGATGATGGTGGTTTAGAGGGGTTAGATGATATACTCTTAAGTGAAGAGTTTTTGGCACACACAATTAGTGTGTAGTCATCAACCACTACATGGATGTAGGTATATTTTATATAAATGTCATGTTAAATTTAAACTATATTTCTAAATTTAAAATATAAGAATTAATTTACATATAAAATGAATAATATATATGTAATTTTTATGTTCTAGGAGGAGATGGTGACTTCATCAACACAATCCACATTTATAATATTTTATCTTACACAACCATTACTTGCATTTTCATAGCCAACTATTGGCCCATCCACTACTATAATTACCTATGTTAGGATGCCACCTTTTAATTATATAGAGCTAAAATTCTAAGTATATCTTACACTCTTAGTTTAATAAAGGAGTGAAAATTACCACATATCTTTAATACTTTATAAAAAACTAAGTGAGACCTTGTTTGTTTAGTTGATGTCTTGAATAGACACTCCTCCATCACTATGAATGAAGATAGACATAGGCATTGTTACACCAATGTCATCCACATAGGCCCACATAGAGGTACATATTAACTTGTAATTTTGAATTGTAAAATATATATTTATAAGTAATTTTATTACATACTTGCTCGACAAATATGACATATGTGAATGAATTTTGTATGTAGGGTTATTCCATGACATTTGATAGTCCAATTAATATGATTAGTAGGGAAACATCTCATTTTCATCCTCATTTTAGATGCTTATTCATGCAGTTTAACCTACTATTGACTAAATCAAGTGTCAAAATTATATTGGACAAGATCATGAGATTATAGTAAGTGTATGTTGAATTTTTTTTATTCTATTTTAAAATTAATTCATTAACTTGGTTGCACACATATTTTATGTTAATTTTATAATAAAACTTGTATTAGAACATGCTTAGTTGTAAGTGAGCTACGAGCATAAGACTTGTATTTAGACCTTGGATCAATCCAAGGCATTCAAGTGATCTCTATCTACTAGCATTTCATCCTAGAGAGGGTCTTCTTTGAGGAAGGAAAATAGGGGGAGGCTATTTGAATATTAGCTCATGTCTTACATGATGCAGTTTTTGGTATTCTTATATGGTAATGTACACATTTTTTGTATGCTTATATAGAAATATATGTATTATTGACATTGTACATGTTCCCATTTGGCATTCACCTAACATTATATTACTTTATTAATTTGTAAGCCTTTATGGATTTTATTACTATATTATAAATCTAATATATGAGACATGAGTTTTTTTTTACTTCCATTATCAACAGTGAAGTTTAATGATTGAAATTGATCCATATTTGATAATTTTAGGTGATTTGATCATTTTAGATGATTTAAAGTCATTAAATAATGTTTACCATTGATCCATACTATTCACTACTATTAAGGAATTTTTACTTGTTTTCAATTCTATCATTGAATTTTTATTTTGTATGTTTGTTAAATATAGACATAGAAAATAACAATGCCAATACTATATAAACAACATTAGTGAATATTGGGATTTTATGACTAGTCCTTGTCAAACTATAAGGTTAAGGTCATGACCTACAAACTGATAAAATTGTCTTCACTCATGTTCACCTGTGGTTGCTTTCATGATTGTGCAGTTCATTTAATGTACTCATGGAATAATCAAATCCTATAAATCTCGAGTAGTTAAGGGTTTAGTTTAGGGATATATGTAGATATTATTAGTTTTGAAATTTTTACTTCTTAATTTGTCAAAAATATTAAAGACAAAAGAGAGATTATACGTCAATAAACAAAAAATTCTTAAAATAAATAGCTATAAAAACTGATCATAAATTACTCTTAATAGAATGATTGATAATTGCTTGATGATCAAATGAAAAATGTCTCTTATCCATTTATTCATGAGTTAAATTCAAAATTTAACCAAATTGACATGTATGATTGACTTCCAATGACTATAAATAGAAATTGTGACTGATACAGGCAAGCCCATCTAATTTAAGAGGTGGCACATTAAACTGTTCCAAGAAAACATAAATAGTCATACTATTATGACTATATGATCACAAGGATATTAATGTGTGGGGTGGAGGTGGATAGAAGGGGTTTCACATGGATGTGTGAAATGAGTTTCAAACTTTATAAGTCACCATGATATTTCAATAACAACAATTTTGGACCAATCACCCACACATAAACAAATGCACATATCATATAATGTGAAATTCATGCCAACATGCCACTTTTGAGTGTATAAATTTTTATTCACTTTGAGATGGATGCTTACCTCCTAAGAGTGTGGTGTGAGCACATGATTTAAATAAGAATATATATATATATATATATATATATGGTTACAAATCTAAGTCTTTAAGTACTAAAAAGCCACATTTACCTTTCTTATACAAACATGGTCAGTGGAAATTATTAAATGTTATATGTGAAAGGTATTGCTAATAAGATACATCATTTTTTCTCAATATCTAATGAAAGTCTTAAGTGTATATCATTCTATTAGAGGAGACATAAAGTAGAGTGAATTTGAAACCTTATGTGTCATCAAGCAGTGGGTCTCCATATTTGAAAATAAATTTGAGTCACTCAGTAATGGTGTCAATTGATGTTAGAACCCTATCAAAATTAGGTTACATGACCTAATTTTCAAAACACTTAATGTGGTTTATCACATCCATTTTTATTTCCAATATATAGTGTAAATGTCTTAGGTTCATTATGTCATCGAAGAAAGCACCAATTTTAAAAATATAGTGAGTAGAATATGCCCCCTTTCGAGACTTATGGTGAGATTATGTAGCTCATAACTTATTATATATTAGATCATGTATCATTAAAATACATCAATCATATAATTAAGTGACATGACATGCAAAGATATAAAATTTGGGGAATATTTACAAAAAAATATTATGTTCCATATTGCCTCAAGATATAAGCATAGTAAATCATTGTAGAATATAATATGGAAATCACATTAAGTATATTAGTGAATGAGTCTTAGTTAATTAATTTATATTAGTGAGGATCATGAGTAATAAAAACATTTTTTTACCTTGTATTACCCTAGGGCATGCATAATAAGGAACATGGTAAAATAGCAAAAGCATAGGTGTAAATAATATTAACATGTGTATAGCATAAAAATTATGTATCACATGGAAATATTATATCATGGAAAGTATTTTCAGAAATAATATATTATTAAAAAATTTATCATAAAAAAACATGTATATCAATTATGTATAATAGAAAGATTGGACCACATATAATACATAAATAATGTTATAAATATAAAATGCATTGAGTGTGTAAATCATGATTCATAAAAAGCATATTGTTTATAGCATTATTAAAAAATAACTTGAATAAATATAACTAAGGTCAAACATGAAAAAGGAAAATATTATTCCTTGTGTTTCCCTACCATAAGTACAAATAGCATAACAATATACAACATGTGTAGAACCTACATGATGTTGAATGAATATTACAAAGGCTTGTTTTTTATAGTAGAAAGTTAATATACCCCCATACATGATGTTGAATGGATATTGAAAAGGCTTGATTTATTAGAGACTAATGATACTATTCACTATTATTTAGAAGGGAAGAAACACTACTCTTTAAGAGGGTGGAAACACTATTATTCAGGAGGGCAGAAACACTGACAACAAATATTATCAAAATTCAAGCTATTATTTAAGAAAATCATTTTCAATGATTTTTAGCTAAAACATGGAACTTCCAATATGTTAAAATTGATAGATAATGTCTATGACCATGTTCTTGGCCTCTTGTCATCTAATCAACAAACCCACCACCCATTCTAGCCTCAAGAATGCCCTTCCCAATACAAGAAAAATAAATAATTTTAGCCTAAATTTAGATGTGCATAGACAGAAAAATATGAATCATTTTTTATGAACCATAAGATCCATCATATTCATGTCTAAAAAATATTATTACACCCCAGATCACTTTGGCTAAACCTTAAAGAGAAATTTGTGGCATAAGTTGTAGTGATAGGTCCTAAAATGCAACTTTCTGGCAGTGAAGAGATGAATTCTTGTGTTCTAACAAGAATTTTTACCTGTAAGACTCCTAGGTGAAAATATATCTCTTAGATCATGTTTGGATAGGTAAATGGCATGTGTTTCCATTACCTTGATGTCCAAGTCCATGAGGACTTACATTTTTTGTATTCTTCAGGAGGGCAAAAACATTGAAAATAAATGTTATCAAAGATCGAGGTGTTGTTTGAGAAATATATTTATGGTGTTTATTCACTATAAAATATCACTTCCAACACATCCATATGGATGGATAACACCTAGGACCACATTATTTGCCTCCCATCATGACCGTTCAACAAACCCACCACTCATTCTAGCCTTAAAAATGCCCTTCCTACTACAAGAAAATAAAATAATTTTAGCCCAACTATAGACATCCATAGAATAAAAAATATAAGAAATTTATATGAACTATATCCCTCCTCTATGTGTTTTAAAACTCTTATTTCACCCTAAAACACTTTAGAGGAATTTCTAATAGAAATTCATGGCTTACATTGTAGTGATGGGTCTTAAAATGTAACTTTTTGGTATTGAAGAGATAAATTCTCAAGCTCCAATAGGCATTTTTACCTCCAGGATGGACAGGTGAAAATATATCACTTAGAACACATCTAGATATGTGAATTACATGTTTTTTCATTACCTTGATGTCTAATTCCACCTAGATATATATTTTTACTAATGTTCAGGAGGGCAGAAACATTGACAATAAGTGTCTTCAAAGATTAAGTTGTTGTTCAAGAACTCAATTTATGGTGTTTCTTCATTGCAATCTGGCACTAAAAAACATCTATGTGGGAAAATAACATCTAAGACCACATTATTTTCCTCTCATCATGCTTAGTCGATAAACCCACCACCCATTATAGCCTTAAGAATGACATTTCAAATACAAGAAAAATGTAGAATTTTAACCTAACTTTAGACATGCATAGAACATAAACTATAAGTCAAAATATATCCCTTACAACATGTCTAGATTTTTAGCCTAACTTTAGCAGTGAAGAGATAAGTTCTCAAGCTCTAAGAAGCATTTTTACCTTTGATACCCCCAAGTCAAAATATATCCCTTAGAACATGTCTAGATAGGTGAATTACACATTTTACATGACCCTGATGTCTTATTACATGTGGAAATACATTTTCACTATTGTTTAGGAGGCAAAAACACTGACGAAAATGTTGTCAAAACTCGAGATGTTATTTGAGAACTCCATTTTTAGTGATTATTCACTTAAAAATGGAACTATATACACATATTTATGGGTGGATAATGTCTAAGGACACATTATTGGCCTCCTATCATGCTTGGTCAATAAACCCACCACCCATTCTAGCCTCAAGAATGGCCTTCTAAATAACAAAAAAATGGAAAATTTTAGCCTAAATTAAAATGTGCATAGAACAAAAAATATAATTCATTTAAATGAACCATAATATAAATCCTATAGATGTCTTAAAACTCTTATTTAACCTAAGATAAATTTATATGAACCTTCGAGAGTAATTCATTGCATAAGTTATAGTGACGGGTCCTAAAATGTAACCTTTTGACAGTGAAGAGAACTTCTCGAGCTCCAATATGAATTTTTATCTATGGGACCCCTAGGTGAAAATTTATTGCTTGAATCATGTATATATAGGTGAATAATATGTTTTTACATTAAACTTATGTCTAACTCCACCCATAACTACATTTTCACTACTGTTCAGGAGGGCAGAAACACTAACAATAAATGTTGTCAAGGCTTCAGTTGTTATTCAAGAACTACATTTTTTATTATTATTCACTAAAACATGGCACTAAAAACACATTTTTATTGGTGTATAATGTCTATTAACACATTTTTTCCCTCTTTTTATTCTTGGTCAACAAACCCACCACCAACTTTGAACTCAAGAATGACCTTCCAAATATAAGAAAAATAAAAAAAATTAGCCTAACTTTAGACATGCATAGAATATAAACTATAATTTATTTAAATGAATTTTAAGATACATATTATAAAAATTTTAAAACTATTATTTTACCCTAGATCTCTTTGGACTAACCTTTGAGAGCAATTTTTGGCATAAGTTACAGTGACGAGTCCTAAAATGTAACTTTTTGGTAGTGAAGAGACAACTTCTCAAGATCCAATAAGAATTTTTACCTCTGAGAACACAAGTGAAAATATATCTTTTGGAAAATGTATAGATATAAAAATTACATGTGTTTCCATGACCTTGATGTTTAAGTCCACCTAAAAATACATTTTACTAATGTTTAAGAAGGTGAAAACACTGTTAATCAATGTTGCCAAAACTTGAGTTGTTTCTCGAGAACTCTATTTATAATAATTATTCACTAAAAAATAACAATAAAAAAATGTATTTATGGGTGTAAAATGTTTAGGACCATGTTCTTGGCCTCTCATCATGCCTGGTTGACAAACCCATTACCCATTCCATAAGAATAACCTTCCTAATATAAGAAGGGACATAACTTGGGTTTTATAACTCCAAATGACTTAAAATTTGGAGTTAAGGTTTTAATTTCAATTTAAAAACTTTTAAAATTGTTTTTATGTCCTTATTGTACCTTAAGAGATATAAAACATAAAAACAGAATCCTTCACATGTAAAAATGAAGGAAAATCAGATGAAAGGTGCTATAACTCAAGTTGTATTGTTTAAAATACTCTAAAATTTTACTTTTAGGTTACTAATGATGTATTAAATATGTTTAAGGAATTATACATCCTTAAAATCAAATTAAAATTAGGTTATAATTGATTTTTCACAAACATGGCATTATTTCTAGGCCTAAATGAGCTAGGTTGAGTAGCAATTAGTCACTTTATGAAAGTATTAGATATTATAATGGACATGGAAGATGTAAAAGATTATTAAAAGGGTTTTAAAAGCTTTAAATATTATTATAATCTCAAACATCCAAAATTAATCTTCATCCACCTCCAAATAAGCCTAGCAAGTTAGTGGTCTAGTGAACCTTCTTACAAGCAAAGTGATAATGACCCAAGGTGAAAGTTTTGCATGAATAAAGATATGAATTATCTTAATTTTTTATATGGAAGACCTAATTTTATTATAATAATATTTATATATACACTATCCATCTTGGCTACACTAATTAGGTGGATTGGAGTAGTCAAGAATTAAGAGGAGTTAGTTTTCCTTTCTAAGGAAAGAGGTCTCTAATTTGAGTCTTTTTATCATATTTTAAGATGTAATAATAATTTAAAAGATTAAAAAACTTTATTTCCATGATCAAGGTGGAGTAATGGACATAAGTGGGGATACTACATTGAAAATCATGCAATATCATGAAGATTCTAGTGAATGCAATGATAAAGTGGAAACTTGGCAGCTGGCAATCAATTACATGCATGTAAGAAGGAATAAATGTTGAATGGGGAGATATATATACCATGATAGTTGATGTATAATAAGCCAAGGTTACTAAAAAACTCATAAAAAATTTAGTCTTATAAGGGTGGGTTTTATGCAATGAGTTTAATAGAGCCTTCAAGGTCATCAATCTCCTAAGAAATAGTCTTTCAATAATGTCAAACATGATACCCCTATGCCTTAAGAAAGAAAATAGTCATTTGATAGAGTCAAAAAAACATTGAAGGTCTTTCAAACTACCCTCTAATAATGGAAATACTTCATGGGATTGAAAATAAGTTGTTCAAGAAGAAGTGAAGCATTGAAGGTAAAGACATGGCGAGTTAAGATAAAAATGGAATCAAGTGGATCACCATTCATAAATATAGGTCAAATTTATTATATTTAAAACCATTGAAAGAGGGGTAAATCAGTGATGCAACATAATCTAATTCAACTCCCAAATATTAAAAATTCATCACATACAATTTCGATGCATACAAATTAACCATTGCAATGAACAAGGAAGATATAACAAGATCAATCACATAACACATGATATATGTGGGAATCCCTCTTGGGGGATAAAATTTAATAAACCTTGAAATATGGATGAAAATCCTATAAATCAAGATCCAAAATTTATACCAGTACCAACTACTCAAGGAACACCCATCCTTTAGTTTAGTGAGACACCAATCCAACAAGGAGCTACTACCCCTGTCTAGCTGAGAACCCACAACAACTAGACCTTTAGCAAGCTTTATATTGAGAGTAACCAAACCCCTAGGAAAATAATCACCCACTTAAATAGATTGAATAAATCATCTTAAATACCTATTTTTTCTCTTTAGCTAATGATCAACTTTGTCTATACTCTTCACCTTCAATCTCTCTCACGCTACCTCTAAGACTAACTCACTCAAAATGCCTCTTCTAGGCTCATTAGGTCAATTGACCTATGTGTCCTTCTACATAAAATTGATAATACAATAATGATTGATCCTCTTCACTCTCTATTTGTCATTAATTACCTATACATTATCTTTTAAAGGTTATCTCCTTCACTTGAATCCACTCTACCATAACTAGCATAATTAATCCAATTAGACCTTATACTTCTACTACACTCTTCCTTTAACCCATCTTGGTCATCCAATATTATTTACATATTTTAACCACACTTAAAATAGTTTCATACACACATTAAATGTGATAACCACACTCTTCATAGGTTTTTCATTACCTTATTATCCCCAAACCACCATTAGGTCTTGGTGATATCGAAAACAATTAGGCCTTCATACTCACACGTTACATGTGAAACTACTTCATCCACCTTCATCCTTTACCAATTATTATAACACATCAAACCTATATCCGATATAACCTTTCATAATCCTGCATTGGTTCATTCCACTTATAACACTAATTTAGTACTTGAACCTACCAATTAGGTGTCCTTGCTCTTTAGCCCTTCATACACAAAAAATATAGTCTCAAACTTTTGAAGTAAACACACAAAAATTTCACATATACATATGATTAGATAATATGTGTGAACCCTTTATGACATATTAAATACATCCATGTGCTTTATATACTTCAAAATAATATCTAATCACTTAAATCAACTCTCTCAAAAAAACCACTTAGACTGTTCATATATAGTCAAAATATAGTTATACTATTTTGACACTCCATATCTGATCAGAGACATATCATGACATAAAATAATTTATAATAATCCTTAGATTATTATTTATCATATACATAATATTTTTTGTCCTCAACTCTTCTCAAAACACCTTCAACTTACCTCTGCAAGATGGTCACTTAAACTGCCAGTGTATTTAATAAACATAGTTAACTTTTAAGCCTTTGTTTATATTGAATATGGATTGGTCAAACCTCCATAATCCATGCGTATGGTCCTCATAAAGTATATAGCACTATTAAATATTTTTATCATCTTGAATCATCAAAATACCATCAATAAATCTTCAATTATCCTTCTTGGGTTATTTGTAAAACATGGTCAAACACACAATCAACTTTTAAGCTCAATATCTTTGACTATACAAATAGTCAAACCTTATAACCAATATTTTTGGATGTGCCTTGAATTAATCTTCAAATTTTAATTTTAAACCATAAATACATTCATCCTAGATCAAAGTATATAAGTAAAATACTGAGCACTAGTTTTTCTTTTGTTAAATTCAAATACCAATAGTCACTGGTAGATGCAAATATTATAGACACATGTCTTTATCTCGTGCCTTCACATAAATTACTCAAATACACTCTATTGATATATTTTGGGGTATATTGATATTTAAATTATGTCACTCATCATTTATCATTGATCTTCAAATTTTCAATTAAGACACTTGGCACCCTCTCATGCCTTTTGAGCACATTGTTGTCAATCTCCAATGAACTTCTACCACTTGACAACCTCTCATGCCTTTTGAGCACTCGTTAACTTATTGAATAAATATAATCCATTAGATCATAATATGCATGATTATGCATGCAATATTTAGCTGTATCTGATAGGTTTCATTCTCACCATTATTTCTCTATCATCTGATTAATTGTTCATCATAGATCTTTGATAATGCAAATTTGGTTAAGTATGGGAACTTAGTGAACTCTGCTTGAGAAGCCAACTTTTCACCATAATAAATTTTTATATGTTCCATGTACATACCTATAATTTGGACCACACGGTCTCATCATATAGGGGAATCTATCTATATATCAATATACTCTTAAAACCTTCACATGTGTGAATGTTGATGTCATCAATTCGCTCACTCACCCTTATCTATCAAGATGAATATTTAAACTTAGACCTTCATATTAATATTCTAATGAATTATTTTCACTTCCATAAATTTCCCAAGCATTCATAACACTCTAAAAGGTCTCTAAAACATGACCACACCATCAATAACATACACCATCTACCTATTCAAGTTAAATACCAAAGAACTATGCAAGAACATTCAAGCACATTTGAAAAACACTTTAATCATTGTCATTATATTACACATGGCACCTCACCAACATACTTGGTAACCTTGGAGACTCATTGAAAAACCTCCAATAAAATAATGAAGGCATTAAACCACATCAAACCCTTCAAACAACCATGATGCTCCTTCTACACCTTCTTTCATTCAAGGCAACCTCATTTTAATGATAAATGCTAATTAATTTTAGCTTCAAGACTGAAAATTTTTAATCAAATTCAACTATGTGAAGTTAGAAGATTATATGGCCCCAATAGCCTAATTTTTTTTAATTAAGTAATTAAAAATTAAATTTATATTTACTACCTACAAAATAAAAAAAATAGCAAAATTGATTAATCTACATTTTAAAAGTTAGCATACCTACACATATCAATCCATCGAACCACTAGGATCTGATATAATCTTGATGATATCAAGAATAGCTTCATGATCTAACTCACAAAATTTATATAGATTCATATTTAATGGCCTCCCATAATACTTGTTAAATTGAATATTCACTGGAAGAACCAAATTTGAATAGTGTAGTATCTTCTTGTGTGTTTCAAATTCTTCAAACAACCATATATCTAAAAAAATTATTAGATATCATCGAATCCAAGTTCTAGTGACTAACACAAACCTAGTAAGATAGTCAATGTTTTCTCCATCTATGACTGTGTAAGTCAATTTTTTATTTTCTTTTACACATTGACATAAGTACTAATCTACCCCCTCTTCATTGTCCTTATCTATAGTAACTACATAAAAATGTTCTGTATCACAGAAAATAAATTTTAATAACACTATATGAAGATAGATAATGGGATTAAATAGTACATAATGAATAATATTATACTTGGATGCACTAGATCAAATACATGGTCAAAGTCATGTGATGATGCCATATCTTTAAATTGTAATGCTTATGGAACTTGATATGTGTTAATTGGAATTATAGATCTAGAACTCTGGTCATCCATCCAATCTTGTGAATTGCATCATTCCAAATAGAATCCATTCATGTAGAATAATAACATACCAAGTGTCTCGTATGAATAGTCTAAGAGCTTATACTTGAGATAAAAATGAGTGAAGCTCAATTACACCCATTAAAGTCATACAATCCTCATAATTTTCCAAGTTTATTCCTCTATTAATCAAAAATGTCTAAAAATAATTAAATTTGGTTGAGCATCATGGCACATGTTCTCATTAAACCATTCAACTATACTTGTTCATTAGTCAAATGATCACCCTTATCAAATTTCAACTCCTCCCTTGAAACAAGTCTTTTTACACATGCTCCAATGCCATTATTCTCCCCTTTTTCATGGCCTACCTTAGTGAAAATACAAATATGTTCTACGTTAGTGGTAATGCACATCGTGCTCATCCAATAAAAAATCCATGTATTCTTGAATTTTGTTGTACAATTTTTTAACCAAATGTAATGCTGATTGAAATGAATGTTTCTTTTAGTTAACTATCCATATAGCTTCTCAAAATAACCATGTATATATGCTATATAATGTGATTATTCATAATTGATATAGAATGGTAATCTCTTAATATTTTTCAATCTTGTTCAGTATTATTAAGTTCATGCATGAATGTTATATGCATGAAAGTGAAAACCTGTGACGAGTTGTAATAATATGAATAAACTTCCATTTGTGATTTGAATGTGTAATTTTTAGGGAAGTCAACTAATAAAACAATCAAACCAAGTGAGAATGTGTCCTTACTTAACTTTAATTATTCATCCAACCATATATCACTATGTGTGTGCCTTGTATACTCATCAACAATTTTTTTCCCTAAATTTGAACATAAATTC
This sequence comes from Torreya grandis, assembly GCA_037957365.1. NCBI lineage: Eukaryota > Viridiplantae > Streptophyta > Pinopsida > Cupressales > Taxaceae > Torreya > Torreya grandis. The sequence goes on from JARHVA010001187.1 coordinate 3,477,941, forward strand.
TAAAATGGGTATCTATTTTATTACAAGCTCACACCTTTTAGATTCTTTGTCATCTTTTACTTGATAAGTCATAGATTTTTATTTTCTCAAACCAAATAATTCTTGTCTAATTTCACTTGTTTAATCTTCATGGATACATTTTTTTTTAATTTTGGCAATCCACCACAAATGTTGTAATTTCCATCCAAACATGTTTTGTTATAAAATAACTATCCATTTGATCATTCAAAAAAAAGTGGTTAGAATAAATTCCTTGGATTATTTTGGTAGAACGTATAAGCCACACTCCTAAAAAATATTTTTAGTATGTAAAGTACAAAAAATATGGCGTAAAAGATCATAATGCATTGTAAACTCAACATGTTACATACACCAATAAGTGGTGTGTGTGTGATGTATTTTTATATAAAAAGGTTTGATCATCTCAAAATATATTTGAATAATATAAATTTGTGGATGTTTTACTAAAAAATTGGAGTATAATTATGTTTGAGTCATACCTAATAAATGATTCATATGTAATTAATGGTTACAAGAAGCAACTCTTATTTTGAATACATCTCTTGCATTGGGTGAATATCTAGAATTGTGCTTCTAAAATTGTGTAACTCTTTCATAGCATTATTTATAGCCTTATCCTTCTATGGAATTTGACCAGAGAATGCCCATATTTCATTGGTATTGGGTTCATTAAATCTTTCAAATCTTGAAATTACATTCATTAATGTATTTTTAATTTATATCATGTGTTCATCTTGTTTTTGAAATCAATCATTTTTTCCCTTTTTGACTACTTACTGCACAAGTTGTGATTATATGTCAATAAACATTACAATCTTTATTGCATAATGTGGGGCTTATAGTGTAGTATTTATCATGTAAGTTATCAATAATTTCTACATTTTCACCATCCATATTATATTTTTTTATCCCTAATGTATACATGGTAGGACTCATCTTAATCAATTTCATCAACAAAATAAATAACTAACATCTTTTAGTATCATGAGTCAAATTATGAAATAAACTATCCTAAATTTCTTGAGCAAGTCTTATTGAATGGCAGTCAAATATTTTGTTAGGCATTGGTTTCAAAATATTTTATTCGACTTTAATTAATTACTTACCTTTTCTATGGATAATTCTTGCAGTGTTATTACTAGTGGAACTTGTTGAGAGGGTGTTTTAAAATAATCATTACTTTCATTGATTAGTGGTGGGATGACATTTTATTCATTATTTCTTTCCTCATTATATGCTTCCATGAATTTTTATTCATTACTAATTTCATCATTATTTATTTCCATTAAAATTATTAATTATTGGGGGGTAAGGCATCATTCATACAGTCATCATCAATAAAATAAAAAACACTATAATTTAAAAGTGAGATTCCAACATTATCAAATTCATTATTATCAATTTCATCATTATGCAATTCAATATTATCAATTCCATCAGCATTGAATTGATTATTTTCAATTTCATAATTACTCAATTCATTTTTGTTAATTTCATAATTATCTATGGCATTTGGCTCATTAAAGACAATTTATATAGTTTATTTTAAATGAAGTACTTGCATTCATACTTTGTTTTTATCTCTCACCTCTTGTATTTTCTCAAGTGTTTTATTCTTCAAATTTTTTCTCTTTCTCAAATGTGATCCATTACCCATTATATAATTGATAACCTTTCTATGGTGGGGTCCAAAACATCACTTGATAACTCATGTTCTCAACTTACAAGTATTGCAAAAGTGTGCAAAGAATGTCGATGGGTCTAATTTCTTAAATTAGGGAAATAATTATATTAAAAAGTAATTTTTTAAATCTATATTAATATTACACATATGTGTTATAATAATGTGTAAGTGTTACATATTTGAACTCAAAATCCAAGACTTTTGGCTCATAAATGACTTGTATTCCTGAGCTAAAAGTTTGGACTTGTCAATCTATAGCTGAGTCTGAGGGCTTTGATACAAGTAACAAATTTCAAATTCCATCACCAAATATGCTATGAATTTTAACAACAAAATTCAAAAAATTATTATCATGATGGCGAGCATGTTCTCCTCTTTTCAAATATATGGTTTTTATAATTTTTGGATTATTTTATGGTTACAAACTATGTTGATTTCTAACTATAGCTTTTTTAGGCCACCACATGCCATAAATATACATGCATATACATGTTAATATAATTAATTTTTCATTCATCTAAGTGGAAAAAAATTTATATGGTCACAAACTAGGCCTAATTCTACACACATTCAAAAAAAATCCATTTTCATTTTCTTTGAGGTTGGTAAGGGGGCACATAATTGGCTATCCATTTTTGTCAGTTTTTAGAATCTATTTACTTACAAATTTTTTTAAAAAAATCACTGTTGAAATATAAAAAAATATAGATCAAAAACAAGAATATCTTATCTAAATATTTACCAAAAGGTTTAAAACAATATTAAATGATGCTAAAAAATAGTGGTCCAGATGGTCATCGATCCACTGTATTTTTTTGAGAAAAATAGGAGTTCCTATTAAAATTTTAGATGTTTGACCTATTTATATTTTATAATTTTTTTAAAATAATAGTGTTTTGGAAACTAGACTTGAAGTTATATTATTCATATTATTAAAAAATATTCAAATTTTGAGTGTAGATATTTTAAATTATCTACATAAGTTTAATTTTCTAAATTTCAATAAAATCATGTCCATAGGTAGCTCATTTTTATCCCCCAACTTTGTGTACTTACATGATAAGACAATTGTATAATTTGGGAATGTAACCATGTAATATATAGAAGTAACATATCTAGTTAAATTTATCATGGAAGTTCATAGAATAATGTGATCGCATTAATGCCTAAGATGTATGATAAGGATCATGACAATGTTTGGATAGTAACAATACAAGTTCACTAAGCAAACAATCACATAGACAAGATAACTTAAAATCAAGTCAAAAGGAAATGGTCCTAGAAGACCTCAAGCAAGAGGCATGTTCAAATGTTGCAAAATCAAAGGGACATGACTTATTCAAATTTCCATAGAATCAAGGATGACATATTCAAATGTCCAAATAATAAATAATGACATATTTAAATGTCATAAAAATCACAAATAGTCATAGGGGTTGAAATAAAAAGAGTATATTCAAATTCTTGTAAAACCAATATAAAAAATGTTGATTAAATTTGCCTTGTTTCTAACACCAACAATGGGAGGTTTCAGGAATGTGGGACTTGCAACCTGAAACAACCTCTAGATTTTAAAGAAGCTAGCTCTTCTTTATATCAAGTGTATACTGGGAAAAGGGATAGGAATCAAATAGAAACACAAGTGCAATGAAATAAAAATCTAACTATGGAGATGCACCTAAATTTAATTTGACCCTAAATTTTGAGCACAATGAAGCTATATGTAAGATTCATTTACATTAAAGAGCAAACAAGGCTTGATCAATGTAAAAGATGAAAAATAATAGAAACAAAGGCTCATAACTTAGACTACTTTTGTAGTGACACAGAAAAATATCAACAAAGGCACATAACTCAGTCTTCTTATTAATTCTCCAGTCACATAAAAGGCACATAAACATGCACAATTACATAAACTTTGTAACTCAAGAAAATAAAACAAAGGCAAATGATATTTTTGGTCATAGCTAGAAAAATCTAAAAACTCTTGACAATAATCTCTTGTAGAAAATCCTCTCTCTTTTGATGATGATCCTTCTAGTGATCTCTACACCCCTATTTATAGCATTGAACTAGCTCTAATTTGTCTATACATTCCCAATCCAATGACCTAACTGAACTCTAACTAAAATGGAAGTGTCTAACACAAGATATTTCTTAGATCTGAAACATTCCAACTCCCTACAAGTTCATTGGCTGAAATAAATACACAAGATGCTTCCCACTATGAAACGAGCAAGGAAACTTGGCCACTTCACGTACTCTACTTGAAAACCTTTTTATTATTCATGAAGCATCAGAAAATGACACTTGTCATGTTCTACAACACTTACTGAAGACACACGACACTTTTTGCATATCTTTAACAAGGGACATGTGGTGGTCTATGCTACTTTTAGCTACCTTTTGAGAATCCTGCTGAAGGTGACATGTGTTGGTCTCCATGTCACTCTGTCTATATTATAGAAATAGTTAGGACTCATTTCATATTTACATGGATGGTGACACTTGGCAGCTTTTACTTACCTCAGAAATAAAACTCAAGGCCCACCACAGTCTTTACTTATCGAAGAAACAAAATAAAGATATTTCAGATGTTGACACATGGTAGCTTCCACTTTCTTCAGTTAGGGATACATGGCATATTTCATTGCTTTTATAAAATCATATTGAAACCTTACATAGTTGCCACTTGACACCTTCCACTTGATCCTAAGAAAAGCCTATTAAAAGAAGCCTTTGAAACTCAAAAGAAATTTGAAATGTGAATGCCAACATGAAACATAGATGCTGACACTTGTCGCACTCTGTTGAATTACTATGAGACACATGGCACGTTATGAGAAACTTATAAAACTATGAAATGTGCCTCAGTTGATGACACTTGGAAGCTTTTATGTAACTTTGATACTTAGACAAAATTTAGGCAAAATAAACTTACACCCATGCACTGTGTCAAAAAAAACTTCACTTCCTTGAATTGAAATGTGCAGGGACAAAACTTGGAGTGCATAACTAGACTCAAAAAATGAAAAATGTAGAGTTTTTTACTCTATAGTTCTTGGCGACCTTGAGGACTTTTGAGCCTGCTCAAAAAGAAAAATCCATAATCTCCTGCTTGATCAAATGTGACAAAAAATCACAAATTCAATAAAGCTATTTGATAAGCAAACCACTCATCGTCAAATAATCCCTACTTATTTTGCAATTTGTTGAAGGTTAAATCAAGGTTGATATCTTTATGTGATTTTTTTTTCAAAATATGAACTGTAGCCTTCAATTTAAATTCAAACTAGGAAACAAGAATCAAAATAGCTTCTACTTTAGGCACTGATGAATCATCCCTTAAACCCTAAAAAACTACTTGATCATTCTGCTTGGATAACAACAAAGGTTTAATTTCATCAATCATCAACATAGTGTTGTTATCAGGAAAAGGGGAAGGAAGACCTAATTGCACTACGTCTTCAATGTGTTGTTTCATTTCATTTATTCCTTCTTTCATCACATCTAAAAGCTCTTTGTAATTGATTGCTATAGAGTTGCACTTGAGAACTTCATTCAATATTTTAGTAGCGATCATTTTATCATTAATCCCTATTGCTAACAACATTCCATCAGTTTCATCATATAGATTTTTCAGCAGCATTTGAGAGTCAAACACTGTCACAGAGACAGTAGATAAAGTGTCTTCTACTAAAGTCTCCACCTTTTCACATAATTTTTGTGCATTTAGCAGAAAGGTTAGAGAAGGTCTGAGCTGAATAATCTCTGAGAGATTCTTTTCCATATTGATTCATAAAGATCCTTAACCAGATTCAACACCCCTACATTCTTTAGCCTATTATCTAACTCAAGTGTCAATTGTTCTATCCTTTGTCACTCAGCTTGAAGTTGGGCCTATATAGTAGTGGTATTGTTTTGCTCATTTAGTAGCTTCTATTGAAGTTGAGTGACCTATAGCAAGCTTTCCTCACATTTTTCTTGTAATGCTACTTTTTCTCACCTTAAGGTTGTCACTACATCTTTCACCTACATTAGTCCTACTTTTAAAGAATCATTTTGGGCCTGAATAGCCTAGTGAAATTGAAGAGAAACAGTATCTTGTAATTATTTATTTAGACTCTCTATTTTTTTATTCTTAGCATTAATCTCTATAATCAAACTTTTATAGTTTTCCTTCTCTTGGGCTAGGTCAGCCTCCATTTTTTATAGCTTCTTTGATATTTTCAAATAATCTTAAGCTATTGTAGAAGTGGATTCATTTAACAGCTCAACCCTATCTTGTGGTCTGAAAAGGGACATGTCTATAGCCACTACATTCATTGTGTAATCTTCAAGCTACATCTACTCATTTGGCTTGACTATATTTGATGACAAATGGTTCACCATTAGTTGTTATTGAATTAGATCAAATTGTGACCTCAAATGTGGTGTAGCCATGGCTTTATTATCTTTGATCCTATTTTTCTCCCTTCAGGCTTCCTTTGCCTTCTTAGCAACATTTACTTGAGTTTAGAAGGTAGAAGGAGAGGCAATGTGCCCACCCACAAAAGGATAACCTTGTGGTAAGTCATATGGAATAGCCAAATGTTGGCTAGGGGAAATCTAAGGAGGTACTTTTTTAGGGATATAGGGGGAAAATAAGGCAAGGATATGGCTTCAGTATGGATAGATGGGGAAAAATGAGAAATGGACATAGCAGAGGTGGTAAGGGATGTCATTAGGCTAGATGGAATCATCACCCCTAAAGGGGAAGAGAGAGATTGAGAAGAAGAAGGAGAAACAATACTTACCTAAGGAGCAACTAAAGTACTCTATGGTTGGTATTTTGAGGGTTCTACCCTCTCCTCTAAATCAAGTTGAAACCTCAGCCTCTTATGTTTCCTTGGTGCTTCTTCTTCTGGCTGTGATTCCTTCTCTTCAACATCTACCACTGCTACTAGTGGTGCTTGCATAAAATTGGGAACTCCAAGGGTTGATGCTAATGGAGAAGCTTTTGGTGGTGAAGATACCACACTCTTTTGTTTTTCAATGATACTAAGAGATTGGGGCCAAACTGCTACAATGACTGAAGCTGAGGTTTGCCCTAGGTGTCATGTCCCCTTCTAGTTGACATATTTTTGAGTGGATGATTAGCCTATTATGCGACCCTTGTAGGCTGATGGGATGGATAGAGGGTCTTGATGGAGATGGGTTGGATTTCGTTCGGGCTCATTCGGACATGAATTAAGGGAGATATTACTATTTGATTGATTTAATCAAATATTAATTATTTGGTCTAATTTTTATTAATTATTAATTAATTATTAATTATTAATTATTAATTATTGGGTCTAATTTTAGGATCCTAATTCTAATTTAAGAATTGGTCTAATTTTAAGACCCTAGTTCTAATTTAAGAAAGCCCTAAGTCTAATTAAAGGGAATCTAATTTAGCAAGCACACCTTTGGAAGGGTATAAGAATCTCTCATGGGAGAGAGTTTGTATTCATGATTATTATTGATATTGATTCTTGTTAAGAAATTCTTCTGTGAAGACTAAGCCAAGGGTTCCAGGATTCCATTTGCATTGAAGAACGTCAACTCTTCATTGTGTGCGATTCAGAGGTTGTGAGAGATCAACCAATCTATTGCCAAATTAAGAGATAACTTCATATAGAAGTTATCACATGTGTTTACAAGTTTGAGAGATAACTTCACACAGAAGCTATCACAAGGGTTTACAAGTATTTCATTGTTTTGGGTTTTGATTCTAGAATTATCCAGATATAGATCTTTTGTATTAGCCCATAATTCTACAGATCAGGATCAAGCATACAGGTTGTGCAATATCAGCGGCCGTATGACTTCCGTATAAATCCATGAAAATCTGTACGCATCAACATAAAGTTTAGGCACTGACATCGGCAAACAGAGGCCTATAGAGACCGACATTGGTCGAAATATCACCAACATCGGCAAGTTAACAACTACAGGTTGACTGACGACGGTAGTATAACCGACGTCGGTGACTATTTTTTTTACACAGCAGGCCGAGACGTACCAAATTTAGATTTCTTTCCTAGTTTGTAGAATATTCAGGCTATTAAGGCCGTATTTTCAATATTCTTTGTATACTTGACAGAGGACCTCTATTATAGGCTTATGAGCAAATAAATAAGAGTTTATACTATGATTTATTTATCTATTTGAAGATATTTTGAAAAAATTTAGATAAGTAATTTATAGCTTTTGTTTTGATATTTGAAGGGATATTACAGTGGTATCAGAGCTAAATCTTGCCATCCTGAGGGTTTGAAAATCTTATGCAGCCACAAGAGTTGGGACCACACGGGTATTACACACGCAGTAGAGCTTTGCTTGAAAGCACCCAACTATTAGAACAATAGCAGATTATCATGAGTGACAGACATGAGGGTAGCCCACCCAGGGGCCACAGGTATGATGCTGATCAAGACACCAGAGAATTCCACCATGCTATGATGTCAGGCCAATAACAAATGAATCAGACACTACAGGCACTTACTACTATGATAAGGGGGATGAATGCACCTGATAGACAGAATGGGGAATAAGGAGATAATAGGAGTGTTACTGTTAATTAGAGACCATAGCTGACCCATTCTAGGACAATGGGTAGACCTACACATCCTATCTTTGTTCAAGAGGAACCAGACATTCCAGCAGAGGAAGAGGCAGGATATTCCTCATTTGTAGATGTTTACCTAGCTGTAAATGATGAGTGGAACTTATTACCTCCTCATGTTTGAGAGAGGATGACCTTTGATCATTTTGTTAATCTGAGGAGAGAGCACTACAGATTGGCTAGACAAGACAGGAGACCTAAACACTAAAACAATGATCTTAAGCATGCTACAAGTAGGCTCACACTCACGATGTTCGACGGAAGTGGTAAGGTCACAGCGTAGGCTTGGATTAGTAAGTTGGACACCTTTCTCACATTGCATCTGATCACCGAGGAAGATGCTATCAGATATGCTACACTACATCTTGAGGGAGTAGCTCATGATTGGTGGCACCATGGGATGGTGACACTCCATCATGATCAGATCACTTCTTATCAAGAGTTTGTGGATAGGTTGGTAGAGCATTTTGATAGGAGGGATCTAGAGTCCTATTTCTGAGAGTTGGCATAGTTGTGCTAAAGTGGCAATCTAGAGTCATACATTGGTGACTTCTAGAAGTTATCAGTCATGGTTCCTGATATTTCAGAGAGGCGACTAGTAGTACTCTTCATGGAGGGATTAACAGAACCATTGAGAGGTTGGATCAAAGGCTTTGATCCTCCTTCATTATAGGAAGTTATGAAGAAGGCACACAGTATGGAGATAGCAACCCCATCAAGTAGATCTAACTCCAGAGATAATTCTTCATCTAGGGATAGTAAGGGCTTTAACAGGAATAGAGAAAGACCAGGTTTCAACATAGATAAATCAGGTGTTAAGAATGATTCAAAGGCCAATCCAATAGCACCACCTTTGGATAGAGAGGCTCTTAATGATCTATGCAGGAAGAAGCTTTGTTTCTACTGCAAAGGTCCATATGATGCTAATCATGATTGTCCTTTGAGACCTAAGGGCAAAGCAAATCGGGTGATGTGGGCCTATTATGAGGATGAGGAATCAAAATATTCTAAACATCACGATTGTTCTGAGGAGTTGGAGGCTGAGGCTTCAGAGCCTAGGGTAGAGGCAGAGTCAGAGCTCCAAATTTAGGAGGCACGTCTATCTAGCATCCAGCACGAGGGATCATTCAGACTCTGTAGAGTTTTGGTAAGACAGAGGGTCATTACCCTTCTTGACACGGGAGCCACACATAATTTTATTGATACTAGATTTGTGGAGAAGCATGGACTCACCACAGAGGAGTTCGAGGGAATTAGAGTTAAGGTAGCTAATGGTTACACCCTCAGGTGTGAGCAGATGATCAGAGATCTCCCATTGCACTTGAACAACTATGAGTTCAAGGCTGATTATTATGTGGTCAACATGGGGGACATAGATTTGGTTTTGGGCATGAAGTGGCTTCATTCCCTTGAGGTAGTCACTCTTAGTCTTAAGGATATGGAGATCCGTTTTGATGTAGATGGAAAGACTCACATTCTTAAAGCAATACGGGATGGCAACATCAAAACCATTTCTTTACATTGGATGGAGAGGCTCATCCGACATGACATGGTAGAGTGGGCTTACCGAGTGCACATTGGCACCAATGTAGGAGGGACAGCTGAAGACCCAGTATCATCATGACATTTAGCAGTTGAGAGTCAAGCATGATAAGGTATTTAGTGACATTCCACTAGGGAGACCTCCAGACAGGGGCATTGAGCACATTATTGAGCTTGAGGAGGATGCTAAGCCCATTATGATTACTCCTTACCAAAATCTTAAGCGGTTGAAGGATGAGATTGAAAAAACAATTAAGGAGTTACTGGCTATGGGTCACATTCGGCCAAGCAAATCACCGTTTGCTTCTTCAGTTGTTCTAGTGAAGAAGAAGGATGGCACCCTACGAATGTCCATTGACTACAGAGCCCTGAATAAGAGAACCATTAAGAACAGGTATCCTATACCTCGTATTGATGAGCTTATTGATGAGCTCCATGGTTCACATTACTTCACGAAGATAGACTTAAGGTCAGGCTATCATCAGATCAGGGTTTGCGAGCAGGACATGGAGAAGATAGCTTTTCATTGCCATTGTGGACACTATGAGTTTATAGTGATGCCATTCAGGCTCACTAAGCACCAGCAACATTTCAGTCCACCATGAATAGAGTCTTCCATTCACTGCTGAGGAGGTTTGTACTTGTTTTTTTTTATGACATTCTTATATACAGTAGGACTTGGTAGGAGCATTTGGCTCATCTAGAGACTGTACTCAGCATCTTGGAGAGGGAATCCTTGTATGCCAAGGAGTCCAAATGTGATTTGGGGATGACCAAATTGTTATACTTGGGTCATATTATCAGTGTAGGGGGAGTGTGGATGGATCCTGAGAAGATCTGCGCTATCATAGACTGGCCTATTCTAGTAAACCTAACACAGCTAAGGGGATTTCTAGGCTTGTGTGGATTTTATCGGAGGTTCATGAATGGTTATTCATGACATGTAGCTCCAATGATAGATTTGACTAAAAAGGGTGCTTTTTGTTGGACATCTAAAGCACAAGAGTGTTTCGAGAGGTTTAAGGAGTTGATGACTACGTGCCCAGTTTTGGCACTACCTAATTTTTCAAAGCCGTTTGAGCTTCAATGCGATGCTTCAAGGGAGGGAATTGGAGCAGTGCTTATGCAGGATAAGCACCCCATAGTATATGAGAGCTGTAAGCTCATAGGACTAAAGAGATTGTATAGCATGTATGATAAGGAGATGCTTGCTATCATGCATGCCTTAGCAAAATTTAGGCAATACCTCGTGGGTAGCAAATTTTGCATCAAAACGGACCACAACATTTTGAGACATTTCTTGGGGCAGTGAGACCTCAATGATCGTCAGCAAAAGTGGGTGAGTAAAATATAGGCATATGATTTTGACATCTCTTTCATCAAGGGCACCCAGAATGTTGTGGCTGATGCTCTTTCATGCAGGCCGTTCTTGAGTACCATGGTCCACATTACAGAGGATTGGCGACATATGATTGTGGCAGAGTATGCCAAGGACACATGGGCATCTATCCTTGTTGAGGGATCGATGGTTGACACTAGATATACTCTTGTGAATGACTTGATCATTTACAAGAACAAGGTTTATTTGATCCCAGGATCAACGATGAAGAACATTATCATGCGAGCTTTTCATGATATACCTACTGCACGACATCCCAGATATTTTAAGACTTACAAACAGATTAGGGAGAGATTCACATGGAAAGGCCTCAAAGTAGATGTTCTTCAGTATGTGCGTGAGTGCCCTGTTTGTCAGCAAAATAAGCTGGAGAACACGTACCCAACAGGATTGTTGCAGCCACTTCCAATTCCTGATAGGAAGTGGGAGTATTTGTAGATGTATTTCATTACGGGCTTGCCTAAAGCCCAAGGATGAGATTACATATATGTAGTTGTGGATCAGTTAACGAAGTATGCCCACTTCTTTTCGATTACCACCACACACACAACTACACAAGTAGCAAAGGTTTTCTTCCGAGAGGTATTCTGATTGCATGGACTACCTCAGAGCATAGTGAGTGATAGGGATAGTCGGTTCCTGAGTCACTTTTGGTAGGAGGTGTTTCGACTCTATAGGACTGAGCTTACACCTATCACCAGCTACCACTCACAGACTGATGGACAGACGGAGATAGTGAACAAATGGGTGGAGGGCTACCTCAAGAACTACATTGTAGGGCAACAAAAAGCTTGGGTCAAGTGGATTCATTTGTGTGAGTATTGCTATAACACAACTTTCCACATGACCATTCAAATGTCTCCTTTTATGGCATTGTATGGGTATGAGGCATCGAGTTTTCTAGATTTGCTACTGAGCGACAGTAGAGTGCCGAGTGCTGGAGACTTATTGTAGGAGAGTCAGGATACTATGAGGACTCTCAAGGAGAATATTGCTAAGGCACAGAATCAATAGAAGCAGTATGCAGATCAATGAAGGACCGAGAGATCTTTTGAGGTGGGTGACATGGTCTATCTTATGCTGCAGCCTTATCGTTAGTCTACTCTTAAGAAGAGTGGGGCAGAGAAGCTTAAGCCACATTACTAGGGTCCTTTCAGGATCCTGAGATGTGTTGGAGAGATCTCTTATGAGCTAGAGCTTCTGACAGAGAGCAAGGTACACAATGTCTTTCATGTATCACGCCTTAAAAAGGTGTTACAACACCATGTGATACCTTCTACAGTTTTACCTCCCTTGGATGATGAGGGAAAGTTGATTTTAGTACCTGAGTCCATCTTGGAATCTAGAGAGAGATGGTTGCATAGGAGGACTATCAGGGAATATTTGGTAAAGTGGAAAGATTTGCCAATTGAGGATGCGACATGGGAAAGTGAGGATATTCTACAGCATCCAGAGTTGAGATTGCTTGAGGGCAAGCAATTTCAAGAGGGGTGAACTGTCATGTCCCCTTCTAGTTGACATCTTTTCGAGCAGATGATTAGCTTATTATGCGACCCTCGTAGGCTGATGGGATGGATAGAGGGTCTTGATGGAGATGGGTTGGATTTTGTTCGGGCTCATTCGAACATGAATTAAGGGAGATATTAATATTTGATTGATTTAATCAAATATTAATTATTTGGTCTAATTTTAATTAATTATTAATTATTAATTAATTATTAATTATTAATTATTAATTAATTATTAATTATTGGGTCTAATTTTAGGATCCTAATTCTAATTTAAGAATTGGTCTAATTTTAAGACCCTAGTTCTAATTTAAGGAAGCCCTAAGTCTAATTAAAGGGAATCTAATTTTAGCAAGCACACCTTTAGAAGGGTATAAGAATCTCTCATGGGAGAGAGTTTGTATTCATGATTATTATTGATATTGATTCTTGTTAAGAAATTCTTCTATGAAGACTGAGCCAAGGGTTTCAAGATTCCATTTACATTGAAGAACGTCAACTCTTCATTGTGTGCAATTCAAGGGTTGTGAGAGATCAGCCGATCTATTGCCAAATTGAGAGATAACTTCATACAGAAGTTATCACATGTGTTTACAAGTTTGAGAGATAACTTCACACAAAAGCTATCACAAGGGTTTACAGGTATTTCATTATTTTGGGTTTTGATTCTAGAATTATCCAGATATAGATCTTTTGTATTAGCCCATAATTCTATAGACTAGGATCAAGCATACAGGTTGTGTGATATCAGTGGCCATACAACTTTCATACATATCCGTGAAAATCCGTATGCATCAATAGAAAGTTTAGGCACTAACATCAGTGAACAAAGACCTATAGAGACCGACATCGGTCAAAATATCACCGACGTCAGCAAGTTAACGACTACAGGTCGATCGATGATGGAAGTATAACTGACATCGGTGACTGTGTTTTTAACACAGCAGACCGAGACGTACCAAATTCAGATTTCTTTCCCAGTTTGTAAAATATTCAGGCTATTAAGGCCATACTTTCAATATTCTTTGTATACTTGACAGAGGACCTCTATTGTAGGCTTATGAGCAAATAAATAAGAGTTTATACTATGATTTATTTATCTATTTGAAGATATTTTTCAAAAATTCAGATAAGTAATTCAGAGCTTTTGTTTTGATATTCGAAGGGATATTACACTAGGGTCTACGATGTTTGACTGGATTCTACTCTGGCTTTTGGCTCTCCACCCTGTGTTTGCAAATTGCTTGTATCAGGGCTAGAGACAAGAGATGGATGACATTCATCCTAGAGTTCCTCCCATTTCTCATCTGAATCCACATTTCCAAAAGAGTGAGTTGTCTGACAAATCTCTTGCCTATATTTCCAATAGGCTTCTATTTTATCAACATTCCAATCTTTATTCTTTAGTGATCTTCTTAAACCAAAAGTCATTCTAATTTTAGGGTCAAAATCCCTTTGCTTAACATTAAAATTTATCATGGTCTATCTTTTTGATGGGGCAAATCCATCAATTCAACATAAAAATTAGGAATATCTTCTTTAGGATTTTTCCTATTTTCCCAAAAGGGATAGCCCTCATGCATAATTCTAGCAGCAACCCTATTATTCTTGATCCATGAAGTTATGAAACCATTTGGGTCATATACCCATTTATCTTCAATTAGAGAGAAACCCAGGAAGGCTAGCTTTCTTAGCAACATGATCTCAACATCTCTGACCTCTAGGGCCATGTTATTTGTCACCCATAGAACATCATACATTTTCTTCTTTTTCTTCCTAGTGCCATATTCATTATCCACCATAGACACTTTCCTGGTGACCTCTAAAAATGCTAACCTAAAGGTCAAAATCTTAGGTAACAACACTGATTCTCCACTAAAACCATGGACTCTAATAATAGTATGATGGGATCCAAAGAAGTAATCACACAAAAAAGTGTAATTGGTCATAACGCCTGAGACACTTGGAGTCAATCTATTTACAATCAGCTCTGGGTTTAGATGACAAAAAGTAGGGGCAACAAAAAGTTCTCAAAATTCATATGGGTCACTAGTTTTGGACAAGATATGTGTCCATGTAGACACAGGAATGGTCCTATGTAGACCAAAGCTTGGGTCATAAAAGATGCCATAGTTTTGATATAGTATAAGGTGAAATAGATAAGAAGAATACCTAAAAGTCCCTTTAGATTTGAATTGGCCAAGTTGTTCCACCATTGAATATGTAATCTATTCAGAGAAATCAAGTTGATACTCTTGAGTCTTGTCAACAATTTTCAATCTGAAGAGGATAGCCATTTGTTCTTCATAGATGGTAATATTATCTTTAATTTTGAAAATGAAATCCATCATGGAAAGTGCATCTTGACTAGCTTGTGTAAATTTTGCTCTTGTTGCAGGCAGTGTCAGCATAATGGTATCATCATCGCCTAATTGCAATTTTGATTTCAAAAATATCAATTGAGTATTGATGTTTGCCCACATTTTTTGCATTTTGGCAATGGTGGAAAACATGGCTGTCTTATCATGATACAGGGCTAACATTTCTCTGATAGCCTTTGGTTTAATCTCCATTGTGAATGGACCCTATTGTGTGGTATTTGAGGGCACATGAAACAATTTGGTGCATATTTCAACCAAATTAGGGCATGGATGCACACCTGGGAAAATGAATTGTGCCAGTTGGGAAGTCCATATCCTTATTGCAAATGTCTCATATTGTCCAACCTTGGCCCTCTAAATACACCTTTGATGTGCCCCTTCTTTGAGAGTTTTTCTACTAATTCTTTAAAGAATTGGGTCCATGATTCTATCTATAAAATATTTTACCTTTGGTAGGTCATTTACATGACCAACTTTAGGGACTCTCATCTGTGGGTAGGTCTTTAATGGTTGTGCAACGGGTTGAAGCATATGATTTGCTTGTAAGAAACTTGTCAATGGATTCATGAATCCTAGACCCTTGTTGCAAAGACTGTGCTTCCTCCATATCTATATCTATTCTTTAAAATAGTGAACTTTGGTAACATGTATGAAGCTTTTTCAATAGAAAAGGCACTTTCACATAAGTAGGTTTGTTATGAACTAAAAATGCAAGTAGCAAGGGTTTTCTAGTAGACACAACAATGTTTGAGACATTGTAAGCTTTAACTCTTGTTATGAGGTATTTATTGACCCATAAAGTCTCAAAATGGCATTAAACTCAGATAACCATTAGCAAATCTTACTAAATCTTCATTTGACAGTGAGTTAGACATGTCACAAAAGTGGCTGCGCAAGGTACCTTGGGGAATTTAAGGATTTGGGAGATATTTAATGTGTCAAGAGTTTTGAAAATTTTGAAAAAGGCTCTGGGCTACGGCAATGTGTTCAAAGAACACTTATTTAAAAGAAAGAGTGGGAAAGAAAAATGAGAAAACAAAGCAACTAGGAAAGGGAAACTATCTAACTATAATACATTAGAGACCCAACTTAACTAAAATGTTTTAAGTAGATCCCATTCACAGGAATCTCTTCAGGTTCACCTTCCATTGTTTCTAGCTCAAATGATTTTTTTCTGTTTACATGCACAAATTTTATAGGGGCCATTCCACAATGCTTCAAATTTAGCGTGTTGACCTAGCTTGGTAGCTCTTGCATCCCATTTCAAAATAATTGAGCCTACTTCGAAATGTGGATTTGAAGTCCTTTTATCAAATCAATCTTTAATTATTTTTTGATGCTTTATCAATGAATCATGTGTTGCATCCCTCTTTTCTTGAACTTCTAAGAGTTTAGCAAGTTTGACCTACATGGGGTGATTTTCCTCAATTTCAATCTATTTTAATAGTTGGAGAGCAAGAATCTCCAAGATTAGGGGTATTATAGCAGGCTTGCCATAGACCAATTCATATGGAGAAAATTTTGTCACCTGCTTAGGTGTAATTCTATCAGCCCACAGTGCTATGTTAAGCACTTTATGCCACTCTTTGTGATGATCAGCCCCTATTCTTTTGATGAGTCTAATCAGGTTCTTATTAGTTGATCCTACCAAACCATAACCCTGAGGATAATAATTAGAATAAGTTTTTAGATATATTCCATGCTTTAGTGCAAAGTTAGATACTTTATATCCTAAAAATGCTTTAGCATTATCTAAAATTATGGTGCGAGGAGACCCAAAGCGAGTAGTGATACTTCCTAAAAAATCTAGGATCACATTTTTTTTTGCTTCTTTGAGTGACACTGCTTCAATCCATCTGGTGAAATAATCTATGGCAGTTAGAATCCATTTGTGACCCATACTTGACACTAGATTTATCATTTCAATGAAATCAAGACCCCATTGAGCAAAGGGTTCATCAACAATTATAGGACTAAGGGGCATTGCTGCATTCCTTCTCATCCCCACATAATATTGACAAGATTGACACCTTTTAACTAGTTGATAATATTTTGTAATTAAAGTAGGCTAGAAATAAACTACCTCACTTATCTTTATAGCTATGGTCTTTTTAGAAAAATTTCCACCTAATACTCCATGATGCATTTCATGTAGTATTTTCTTAGCCTCGTCATTTTCTACGCATCTTAAAAGTTTGCCATCAAAATTTATTCTAAAAAGAACTTGTTCAATTAAAATAAAATAGACCCCTTACATCCTATAGTATCTCCTCTTGTTTTGAGGGAGTTCTCTTGGGTAAATCCCATATATCATAAAATGAATCTCGTTTGTGACCCAGGAGTTCTGATCAACCTCTTGTATCCTCAATACAGTTTCATTTTCCATTTTTGAATCTATTTCTTTAGGTATCATCTTTTCAAGCTCTTGAGTCATGTATTGGCACAACCCCTTACCTTTGACTAACTTAGTGGGTTTGACCTCTACATCATATTCAAGGATCTTTGTTATCCAATTTGCTCTTTTTTCAATAATTTCACCCTTCGTAATGTATTCCCTAACACTTGGGTCAGCCACAAGTATCAGAATCTTACTTCCTAATACCATATGTCTAAATTTCTTGAGGGATTTGACCATAACATATGCTTGTTTCTCTAAAAAATTGTATTTGGTTTCATACTCCCTAAGAGTCCTTGAGAAAAAGGCTATTGGGTGCTCTCCCTCCTATCTATCATCTTTTTGTGTTAAGATAGCAACAATACTGAGCTTTCCTCCATAGACATACATTATAAAAGGCTTAGAAAAGTTTGGGTTTCTAAGTACTGGGGTTGTTGAGATAGCTTTCTTGACCTCTTCAAAGGCTTTCCTTCCTTCTTTGGTCCACTTGAAAATTAGGTCTCTCTTTAACAAGAGTGTTACTAGTCTTACTAAGCTTGCAAAGTTGGATATGAACCTACTGACAAAATTAATCTTCCCCAAAAAAGACTGAACTACTTTTTTATTTATTGGAAGAGTTAAGTTCATTATAGCTACAACTCTCTCTAGATCTATGGAGACTCCTTTAGATACTATATATCCCAATAATTTTCCTTGAGGTATAACAAAGATACATTTATTGGGATTCAATGATATTCCAAATTATTGACATTTCTTAAAAATAGATTCTAAATGATCAAAATGATCAACAACATTTTTTGAAAAAATAGTAAGATCATCAAGATAAATTAGGATGATTTTATTTATAATTTCCCCAAATTCTACATCCATAGCTCTTTGAAAAGTGGCTCTAGCATTTGATAGGCCAAATGGCATTTTAACATATGCAAATGTTCCCCATTTGGTAGTAAAATCAATCTTGTATTGGTCTTCATCAACCAACCAAATCTGATTGTATCCAGAGAAACCATCTAGCAAGGAAAAACTCTCTGATCCAGCCACAGTCTATAAAATTTGTTCCATAGAGGGAAAGTGATAGTGATCTTTCATAGATGCTCTATTTAGGTCTCTAAAATCTATACAAAGTCTTATATCACCATTCTTTTTCCTAATTGGTACTAGATTTGATACCCAAGTTGAGTGTTTGATTGGAAAAATTATTTTAGAATCTAAAAGTTTCTACAACTCATCCACCATTAGAGTTTTAATCCTTGGATTCACTGGCCTCTATTTCTATCTGATGGGTGTAGATCATTCAGTCAGTTCTATTGTGTGTTGAATGATGTCTCTATTATATCCATAAAGGTCTTCATAACTCTGGGCTATGACTCTATCATATCTTTTACACAAGTCAATTAGTATTTCCTTTTCCTCTTAAGTTGCAGAATTTCCAAATTTTAATTTTCTCCCTTCACTCACCTCTATTTCAGAATAATCTGCTTTATTTAATTGGAACCTTTTCTTCTCTAGGCTTACATCTTCTAGATCAAATAGGTTTTCTAAAGTGATCAAGCCTTTGGGAAGCTTATTAATCTTTAATTGTATAACTTGGTCTCCATATGCCTCTTCAATTTTGGTTTGAAATTGATCAGCAAACTCTTTTGATTATTGTAAGAATGAGAGTACCTAAGAATCATTTTCAAATACTTGCCAATTCTCATCATTGTCTAGAATAGTTGGCCTTACTATAACTTTTACTAACTCATTGTTAATTAATAGGTCAGTTACTGGATCAAACTGTGAGCCAATCTGTGCCATCATATCAGCTTTATAATTTTGAATCCTAGGGACTACTTCAATATTGAGAGCTTCAAAATCTTCTATTAAGTCCCAAATTTTGTGTCTATAGGATCTCATCCTTACATTTTTGGCTATTGCCTTTTCTCTAATTTGCTTTACTACTAGTTTTGAATCTCCTTTTACTATTAGATTCTTTATTCCCTTTTTCTTGGTTAATAGGAGCCCATGCACTAAGGATTCATACTTAGCATCATTATTAGTACAAGAAAATTAGAAACAGATAGCTCTTAAGATTTTCTCACCATTTGGAGCAGCAAGACAAATTCCTACTCTAGCACCATTTTTACTTCTACACCCATCAAAATTTAAGGTCTAAATTTTTGAATCTATTTCAGATTCTTGAGTAATTGGCATTTCTTCCCTTAAAACATTTGGGATTTCATGGTCTTCATCAAAAATAACATAAGTGCCCAGACTAGTAGAGTCATAATTTCCATATGGATCACTATGCATCATAGCTAACAAATGATTATTTTCCTCTTCTTGGTCATGTTCAGTCCAGTCACCCAACTCTTCAATAAAAACCCTTTCTTCTTTATTTAACATAGCATGATTTGCCTCTAATTTTGATATTGGTTCATTAATGATGTGATCCTTTGATAATGGTTCAGATATAATTTTCATCTTTGAACCATATTTGGTTCTTAGGATGAGATGAGACCAATCAAGGGACATATATCCTCCTATCTTGTCTGTAAAGTCTCTAGATAAAAATAAACCAAAAATAGGAGGTATATCTATGACTACTACATCTCTATTGACAATTATATTGGGACAAGTATATAATTGTAATGGGAGTTGTTTAATTCTCCCTATTATTTGCACTGATTTTCCATCTAGATGCATAACTCCTTTAGTAAGTGGCTCATACTTGATCTTTAATGCATCTGCTATTTGCTTAGGCATTACTATAGTACTAGCCCTTGAGTCTATCATGGCATTATGCAATAGTTTCTTACCAACTATCAAAGTCAAATAAAAAGGCTCTGGTTTGGATTTGCTTACCTCTGTTGCATTGTTCACAAGGGTTGTTGTTTGAAGAGGAACTAAATTTTTTAACTTTTCTTTTTCAGCAGGTCCTTCTTTGGTGTCAATATGTTTAGGCACTATTTAACCTTGCAGAGCTTCTTGTAGTAATGTCTTTTCTATAGGAATAGCTAATATATCCCATATTGATACTTGTACTAGGGTCCTCTTTAGTTGATCCACCACATTCATTGGTCCCAGAGTTTAGGTTCTTGGAAAACAAGGATATCTTGCTTTTTCTTGAACTTGTCCAGGAACTACTTGATTCTGCACTAGCTGATGCACTTCTTGTCTAACAGTTATGTTTCGATGACATTAAAATGGAGGATTCCCCATAACTTCATTATTTTTAATTTCAAGCTATTCCATCATTCTCATCTTTGATCTGGTATAGTAGTCTGATTGCACCACTAGTTTCTTGGAAGTAGAGGCTTCATTCAAGAATACTAACTCTTAATCTTCAACACATGAAAACAAAGCATGTTCTGGGGCTATTTATTCTTGTTATTTTAAAGACATCCCTTGCATCTGAACCATTAGAACTAAATTTTGCATACCAGAAGATTGGTAGGTTTGATTGTCACTAATACTTACTAATTGTCCATCCATTCTTCTTTGCTTTGCTACTTTTTGTGTAGATTACCCATGGGACAATCTCTAGGTGTATGAGCATTATTACAAGGGAAACACCAAGATTTGATGCCATCTACATAATTATTTTTCCATTGAACAATCTCTCTATTTGAATTAAGGGGAATAGTTTGTGAGGGTGTAGGGACTGCAACTAATTGGTTTACTGGCTAAGGGTTAGTTTGTCTTTGAGGACCCTGAAACTAGTTTGGTTGTGATGAAAATCTATTTCCTTGGTAGCCTTGATATTGGGGTTTAGGGTAAGGATTTTGTTATCTTTTTATGTTGATTAAATAATTAGAAAATGTCCTTAAGATGTTCTTGATATCATCCATCTCAGATGACTGGGAAGGGACAAGTTCTTTAGCAGGTTGTTGAGGATATTTATACATAAACATAAGTGGGGCTATGGGATTAGGGGCTTCTTGAGGCATAGGTAAGGTAATCTCTAGAAACATGGGCATGGGAGGCCTTGGGGGCAACTTTCCAGCATCTATTAAATTATTTTTAGCTCTGACTGCATAGTCATAAGCTTCTGGCAGAGTTTGACCTCCAAGTGACTGAATCATTACAGATATATCTAAATTTAAAGCTTTAAGGTAAAATACTATAGCCATACTTGGTAATGGTCTTATTTTAGCAAGAATCCTTTCCCAAGTCTTTTGAAATCTTGAATTGAAGTCAGTCATTGCTTCTTGTGGTGCTCTTTGGATAGTAATCAATTGTTGCAACAAAGAATATTTATCACCCTTTTCTTTAAATATTTCAAAGAAAAGATCTCCAAGCTAATCCCATGTGGATATTGTATTTGGAGTCAAGGATCGGTACCATTTTAAAGACTTTACTTTAAAATAAGCTGCTAATAATATCATAGCCACATTCTGTTGTGTGACAACATGTATAGCACATACACAGACACATCTTGTAGATGTTCTTCAGGTGTTTTAAAATCTTTCCCACTAAATTAGGGTAGAGCTTTCAAGGCATTTATTGGGATAGGATCCCAGGTGGCTGGTGGTATTGGGAGAATCAAAGGATTGCCAGCGTTCTAACTTGCATAATCTCTTGGGGCTATAGGTGCTCCCATGTTTGCTCTTGGTATTGGTATAAACTGATTGACCCTTCTTCTTGGACTAGTTAATAATGGTGGAAAAAGAATACCTAGATTTACAGCAGATTGAGATCTTGTTATTGGTCCACAACTCTAACTCCTTGTAGCTCTCTAGTTCATACGGTCTTGAAAGAAACTTGAAGATGGTGTCCCATCGGGTGTGCCAAAAATTGTTGATGATTAAAATTGTGTTGTTTTTAACACCAACAATGTGAGGTTTCAAGAATGTGGGACTTGCAACCTGAAACAAGCTCTAGATTTTAAAGAAGCTGGCTCTTCTTTGTATCTAGTGTATACTGGGAAAAGGGATAGGAATCAAATAGAATCACAAGTGCAATGAAAGAAAAATATAACTATGGTGATGTGCCTGAATTTAATTTGACCCTTAATTTTGAGTACAATGAAGCTATATTTAAGATTCATTTACATTAAAGAGCAAACAAGGCATGGTCAATGTAAAAGATGAAAAATAATAGAAACAAAGGCTCACAACTTAGACTACTTTTGTAGTGACATAGAAAAATATCAACAAAGGCACATAACTTAGTCTTTTTATTAATTCTCCATTCACATAAAAGGCACAAAAACATTTAAAGTTACATAAAATTTATAACTCAAGAAAATAGAACAAAGGCAAATGATATTTCTAATCACAGCTAGAAAAATCTAAAAACTCTTGACAATAATCTCTCGTAGAAAATCCTCTCTCTTCTGATGATGATCCTTTTAGTGATCTCTACACCCCTATTTATAGCATTAGACAAGCTCTAATTTGTTTGTACATTCCCAATCTAATGACTTAACTGAACTCTAACTAAAATGGAAGTGTCTAACACAAGATATTTCTCGGATCTAAAACGTTCCAATTCCCTACAAGTTCATTGGCTAAAATAGATACACAAGATGCTTCCCACTATGAAATGGGTGAGGACACTTAGCCACTTCACTTACTCTACTTGAAAACCTTCTTATTATTCATGAAGAACTAGAAAATGACACTTGGCATGGTCCATAGCACTTAGCAAAGACACACGACACTTTCTACGTATCTTTAACAAGGGACATGTGGTGGTCTCCACTGATTTTAGCTACCTTTTGAGAATATTGCTGAAGGTGACATGTGTTGGCCTCCACGTCACTCTATCTATATTATAGAAATAGTTAGGCCTCATTTCATATTTACATGAATGGTGACACTTGGTGGCTTCCACTTGCCTCAGAAACAAAACCTAGGACCCACCATAGTCTTTACTTATCAATGAAACAAAATGAAGATATTTGAGATGTTGACACGTTGCGGCTTCCACTTTCTTCAGCTAGGGATACATGACATCTTCCATTACTTTTAGAAAATCATATTAAAACTTTTTGTATTTGCCACTTGGCACCTTCCACTTGGTCCTGAGAAAAGCCTATCGAAAGAAGCCTTCAAAACTCAAAATAAATTTGAAATGTGGATGCCAACATGAAACGTGGATGCCAACATGAAACATAGATGTTGACACTTGTTGCACTCCATTGAATTACTACGAGACACATGCCACATTCTGAGCAACTTTTAGAAATAATGAAATGTGCCTCGGCCGATGACACTTGGTAGCTTCCGTGTAACTTTGATACTTAGACAAAATTTAGGAAAAAGAAACTTACACCCGTGCTTTGTGTCAAAAAAAACTTCACTACCTCGAAAATGAAATGCATAGGGAAAAAACTTGGAGTGCATAACTGGACTTAGAAAATGAAAAATGTAGAGTTTTTTACTCTACAACAACAAGGTAAGATACTCAAGGATGTGCACAAAGGAAAGCATAAGCAATTGGCATTAACATGGCATAATAGCCCATGGGTCAAATGTATTAACCAAAAAATTGTTAAGTGAATAACATATCAAGTACCTTATGAAATATATAATCATGGATAAAGTCATGTGAAAGTACATATATGAACTCAAAATATGATTATGTAGAGTGACTATAAAATAATATAACCTAGAATTATCATGATCATAGAGGTTGATGCCCCAGTTTCCATAAGACATGAGTAGAGGGAAGGCCCAACATCCAAAATAAGAATAGATCATGTATCTTTGTAGGCATGTATCAAAATTAAGTGGAAGCATGTCATACATGGGTATGTATGAGTAAATGATATGCCATCCATCAACATGTAACTAGCACATAGATGTCAAGGAGATAATATAATATGTAGGTTCCAAAAGTTTTGTTGATTTTTTTTTGGTATTTTTAGAATGTTTGATACCTTTTATATCTCCAGAAAAGAGGTATTGAGTGTAGGATCACCACTATCAATTATGCATTGTATCATTTTATTTAGAACTAAGCAATGGTTTGTGTGGTGCACATACATTATATGATATGCATAATAGTATTTAGATCTTATGGGATGTAGAGGAGGTATTTTTATCACCTTGTTTCAAATAATGTCTCTTAGAATCTCACTTGGTCTCTTAGTAACCATTGGTATAATGTTTGGATTAGTTATTTTAGATGTCTTTTATTGTAGTTTTAAATTTGGATAAGAAACCTTGTTTATCATAATATTCATAGATGAGGATGCAAACACATGATTCACACTAGCGTAATGTGGATTATATGTATATGAAATTTTATTTTAAAATAAGGTGATCTTTGAATTTAGAGACTAATTTTTCTTTTGTAACTCATGCCTTGACTCAGTCATGGTATGGATTTATTTTTTGAGAGTTTCATAAGTATAAATCTTAGATATATTATGTTGAACATGCATACATGTACCATCAAGGGATATGGTAATTGTTTTTTGGTTACCCTCTTTTTTCATAATAGGATGAGCCACCTTACCCTTTGAAGAGGTGTTAGTATGAACCTAGTTAAAGGGATATATATCACGCTCCTTATGGTTAGGATAAGCAAGAGGTTCCTATTTGTCCATTTGAAATGGTCTAAATAATGAAATGAAAATAGGATAGGAGAGACACACAAACTCTAAGGAGAAATCAATTTCGTTTATGTATTATTTATATATTTTTTAAAATAAATTTTGAAGCAAATGTTAGCAAAAATTCATAAAGTTTTTAGAATACTCTAGGAGTTGCATGAAAAGATGCAAAGGTTAGTTTCACCAAATGTTTAACCCTAAAATGTTTTTTTCTAAGTTGAGATTACATAGATAGCTTATGAAATTGGTATATATAAATTAATAATTGTAAGGGTGATAATAATATCTACAATAGGCCAATCAAGTGATAAACGTAGATATTAACATACACTAGATTTATATACTGAGTTATGCTAAAAATATTAAGTACAACTATGATACATATAAAAATGACAAATAAGTGATGTAATTAGTTTTTTTGATGATAATGTAGTTTTACAATAGGCATTAAATAGAATGGAATATAATTCTATAATAATCATTAGATTTTTATTTGGATTCTTTTAGAGCCATAGACACTAACATCAGCCTTGGATAGTTGTATTGATGGTAATGTTTGAGCTCGATGTAAATTTCCTATATGGAATACCTACTAGAAAAGTATGTCATGACCTAAATGCTTTTATGTTTTAATTCACCTATATTTTGGTGAATTCAAATATAGGTCATGGACTATCTCTACTCATGAATTTTTAAAACTCTAGTTCTTCATCTTCATAGTGAGCTTGGGTAAAAATAGGTTAGTGGACACACAGTGTCAAGTTGAACCCAAAGATACCTCTATTGGTGAGTGTTGCCTACATTTATAATACCTCGAAGAGGGCCTAATATTGATTTATTTGTACCCTACATGTTGGCTTTGTGTGTGAATCATGCAATATGTGATAAATAAGTACAACAATAACTTAGCTTTTAACTTGGAAAATATAGCTCTTGGGATACTGCTTTATTAATTTAGACCTATAAATGTGTTGTCCCTATGACTGATATATAAATAGGAAATATTTTCTCAATTTAATGCTTTTAATAAGTTTCCTAAGTTTTTTTTGTTCTTTTATAGGTGAGGAATGAATGAGGGTTTATCTTGTATCTATATCAATCCATTTAGAGAAATAACATGTATTAAATCACTTAAACCAACCATTAGGATACATCTCATTTGTAAATTAGATGAATTTAGGCCACTAGACACTTATGTCAAGTTATAATAGTAGTGTGGATGTTTGTGTCTATCCGTAACATTAGTTTCCAAGGAGAAGGAAAGTAGGTACAAACTCAAAACTTGCAAAAGTGGAAGATAAGCATGTTTAAACATTTTAGGCAAGATAAAAGGTCTAGGTCATCAATATAAGACTAATCAGACTAAGAGATAGACTAAACAACATAAGACAAATAAAATGTGAATCTTTAGATATCAGGAAAGGTACTAAACTAAGAGGAATAACCAAGGTCTAAGTTTTCAAAGTGTACAAGACTAAGGTGCTATATAATTTATAAATACTATCTACCACAAGTACTTATCTAGTTCTAATATTAACATAGATATGGATCTAGAATATGTAGGAAGTAGATTAGAAGTGTATTCTAAAATATTCACCAAATTTTAGATTAAGTACCTCTATATCTTTGGACACTTTTGTTAGCTTGGGATAGTTGTATCGATGCTAGTGTCTAGGTTAGGTATACTTTCCCTATATAGAACACATATTGAATAGGATATAACCACTTGGATTCTTCTAAAAAAAATTGTCACCTTTGATTTGGTGTATAGATTCACTCCTTGTTAAATATTAAAACCATAGTTAATCATCCTCATAGTGTTTATGAAAAAAATGGATTAGTGTGTACACAGTGTTAAGCTACCCCAAATACCCCTCTATAAATGAACACTATAATAATATGAAGAGGTCCTTATATTTATGTTGTTCTCATTTGTGTTGGCTTATGTGTGAAACATGCAATATGTGGAAGCAAGTACAATAGTGACCAAGATTTTAACTTGGAAAATTGGGATCTTGGGATACTCTTTTAGTAATTCAAACATGTGTATGTGTTGTTCTTATGAATGACATGAGAAAAGGAGAAAATAATAAAGGTTTACTCTATTGAATTCTTCATTAAATTATTTTGATAAGTTGCCTTGATATGTTTTAGGTGAAGAATGAATGAGGGTTGATATAATATTTATATCAACCCTTTTAGAGAATAAGTTGCATTAAAACACTTAGGCCAATTATTATGATACATTTAATTTTCAAATTAGATGACTTTAGGGCATTATACACTTACATTGGGGAAGGACACGTGCGTCAACATAGGTGTTTGTTTGGGATACAAGTGTTAATGGAACAAGAAAATAGGTACAAGCTCAGAACTTATAGAGGCATAAGATAATTAGATTTTAAGTATTTTGGGAAAGTTAAAAGACATGTATCATCAACATAATAATATTTAGACTAATAAATAGGATAATGGGCACAAGAGAGAGCACATGTGAGACTTAAATAAGTGGGAATTGTCTAGAACTAAGAGGAATAGCCAAATTCAGAGTTTCCCAAGTGTACAAGGTTGAGGTGCTATATAATTTAGAAATAGTGTCTATATTCCTCCCTTTAATCTATTAATGAAATTTATATTTTAAATGAAATTAATATGTATGTGGGTGTGTATAACACACCTTATCTTTTTTTGATTATGACATGAGTGCTTTGGTAGTGACTGACCTATAACTAAGAGCATGCTACAATATATAATAAATGCACATAATCTAAAATTGAAAGTATTGAAATGATTAAAATTAAAAGATAGCAAGGTTTAGGAGTACATCTTTGTATCGATGCAACCATCTTACCTATTAACAAAAATATGTATCATTATGAATCACTTAAGTTTAGATTAGGACAATTATATATATGAAAAGTACATATATCTAAGGAGATATATAAAGAGAGATAGGAGGTTTCATGCCTTAGACCTTAGAGCAAAGATGACTTTCCACTCAACAATCAAGACTAGATCAACCATGTAACCTAATCATACTTATAACCTAGGGAGTATGAGTGAACCAAGTCACCACACACTATCAAACTAGTGAGGATAGATGATACAATCAAGTCAAACCTAAAACCTTGGCAATATTGAGTGATTTAATCATCTCAACTATATCAAAAGTATAACTAACTACCACAGTAGTTTGGCTCAATATAGTTCATAAAATTCTAACTTGATGGGTGGTGACACTCCCTTGAAGTGTTTAAAATCTAAAACTAATGTGAATTTTATTATATTATATGCACATTGCACAACATATGTGTAAACACTTAAAATCAAACACTTTGTGTTGATTTTAACCTTTTTTGCACTAAATCTCTAACCATCCCTAATTTTTCCTAATCCTAATTCATTATCACTATTCATCATTACTATTGATTATTGACTATTCATCATTACTATTCACTATCCATTATTTATTATCTCTAAATTAATCTAAAGCTAATTAACTAATATTTATCTAATTAAAAAATCTATGGATTATGTAAATTCATAATTTTTTAAAATCAAAAAATCAATATTATCCTCACAATCCCTAAGGCTCCTCCTGTCCCCCACCATTCTAATTTAATAATCTTATTATCCACCATGACCTAATTTAATAATACACCTTTAATCTCATTGTCTTACATGATCTAATTTCCTCTAATTTAATAATCCATCTCACATCCACTTACTAATTTTATATTATATAGTCCTCCAAAATGAATTCTATATTCATTTGTGGGTCTTACATGTTCTCCAATCCAAATTTTAATTCAAATTTCCCATTACCTTTAATTTTTAGCCCTTGATCTTGATCTCAAGATGGATGGTTCATATCCATTTCCAAATTCTATAAATTGGAGGTTCTTCCTCCAATTTAGACAAGCTTCTTCATTACAAATTTATTCTCCTAGTATATCTCCCAATCTTCTTCATTATAGATTTATTATGCCGTGTTCATAAGGGATTTGCACATTTTCTATCCAAGCATAGCCAAGACATCCAAATTTTTATATACTAAAAAATGATACCCAATTCCCCTTGCTTTAAATAAGATTGAAGAACCACATCTAAGAGAGAAAATCAATTCAAAATTACAATATAAGGATCTTTCAATATATATTTTTGTATTTTAGTTTCTTACATTTGTTATTCTAGATTATATTGATTGAATTTATATTTGATCTCACTAAGTTTAGTGTTTTATTAGCATAATTTTCACCTAGATTTCACTCACACATTTTGGGACACCTGGTAGGACCTTTTCCAAATCTCTCTCATCTTATCTTTCCATTTCATTTTATTATTTTTTATTTTTGAAGGTTTAATTAACTTATATTTTTTGTTTTTGTGCAAGTTTTAGGTTAATTTTTATCTAATTTATTTATTTTTGTTATTTTTATTTTTCAAATCTAATTAGTTAAAAAATACATAACTATTAAAATAGTTATACCTTTTAATTTAAAATATGTTTTTTTGGTAGGTTTGTTTGGGTTTATACTATATCTAACCTATTAAATTTTTATATAAATATGATTTGTAATTTAAGAGATATCTTAAAATTTGTGGCTATTTTTTTCTTCATATTTTATGCTTTTTATAACTTTTAATGTTGTGTTTTCCATTATTTTTTGTAAAGTTTTATAGGTTCCCTTGGAAATTTATGCAAATAAAGCTTAAAAATATTTATGTGTAGGACACTTGTCAGAGATATCTAAAAATCAAGTCATAAACATTTTAAAAAAAATCTTATTACTTGCAATTTCTTGCTTTCAAGGTTTCAATTTCTTACAATAATTATTTTTCATTTTAACATTTTCTTTTCCATAGTAATTAACACAAATTTTTGTTTTGGTGTTAATAAATATTTCATTCCAAGTATTTTTGTTTGTGTTATAAGGTTATGTATTTTATTCCCTTGGTATCACATTAGTGATGATATTTAGGAATAAAAAATAATTATACAATTTTTGTGTTACTGAAGATAATACTTGTGCATGTTCTCTTCATTTGACATCACATTGGTGGTGATGATTTAGAATCAAAATTAAGTTTTTATATTTTTTTTCCTAAGGGTTGTATCAATCATGTATTTCATCACCATGTGGTAGGTTAAAATCTATGTCTAACATCTCAAGGAATCCTCCAACTAAACTTTTAAAAACCTTAAGCTTAGGTAATCCATTCCATTCATTTAATCTATAGTGCATCCATTAGTAGTTATCACTGAGAAATTACTTCCCCTACACCCTTGAAATTGGGATTATTGGACCATGGGAATTATAGTATCCTACATGGTTAGTGCCTTGAAATATTAGGCTGCAACTAAAAAAACAAATAATAAAGTGACATGGGAATCCTATGGGTTACTCAAGTCCTTTTTGCCTATATTTTTCACATTTTTGTGCAATTGCATGAATGTTTAGCATAAATATTGTTTTTTTTCCTTGTGTTCTACCACATGATGAAAATTTTGAGAGTAAATATAAATAATTTTGAGGCTATTATCTACAGCATCTTTAAAATCAAAACATTCAATACAAAAATCAGAGACACTTAGTTTCTACTAAAGATTTTGTTCAATTTGGTCCATTAGCAGTCTAATGTCAAGTTTTTATTGTGTAATGAATTTACCTTAGTGATGTCACCCATTAAAGGGCTTATGGACATGCTAAAAAATCCTATGGTAAGGATGGAGCCTTTTGTCAATGCTCTTTTCCAATTTGATATCCAAAACCATCAAACTCATCATATAGATACATGAAATTAATGACCATGAGGAAGAAGAGGGGGAAGCATACCATGATGAGGTAACCTCAAATCCATTTTATCTCCTACCTCATTTATCCAACACATCATAACCAACAAATATGAAGATTTACTTCAAGATTTGAAATTAGGGGCTAAATTTCCACCCAAATTTGATTTCTAAAACTTATAATATTTGATCGCAAAGAAATATTATTTGTTTCCTATTTATGAACAATCCATTTCATAAATCTATTTAAAGGTCAATAATAATATCATTAGTTCCTCAAATCCTAATCCCTAAGTCTCTCAAGACAAAGGGAAAGCCATCCTTTATGATTAATCCTCTCAAATAACTCATGGGTTTTCTATGGACCCATGCACACCATGTCAACTAGGAGATTGTGAATCTCCAATCCCATAAAACAAACAATCTTTTGGTTAATACAAATTCCAACCATCCTAAATTATGTGTGAATACCAATTTTCTCTCATTTATTCCAATCTGAATTTGATTATTTATTCAAGTTAAATAATCACAAATTAACCAAATCTTAACTTGAATGATCATTCAAGATCACCAATATTTAAATAAACCAATCCTAACTTGAATGTTCTATAGACACCGCAAATGTGTCTGCACCTTGGTTCTCCCCCTTGTCCACCTCAAACCCCTATCCTAACCCTTGGCCTTAGTCCCCTCCATTCATTTGATTAAAATAACTTAAATATTTTAATTAAGTGGCCCCCTTTCCACCTCACCCTTGCCACCTTAGATCCTCCCTTGAATCCCTCCACCTTCCCCCTAGCATTTATTATGCCAAATCTCCTCATTATCTTTCCCCCCCACGCCCATTTAAGCATCCTCCTGACCGTTCTTCCCATAATCCCTCGCTCGGTGGCGTGCAAGAATGGGCAGAGGCTATTTTCAGTCTCTATCCCCATTCTGCGACTGCCGACGTCGGCGACCCTTCGGCCGACGTCGGCGAAACTGCCAGCATCGGTAGCCTTCAATACCCCTTTCTGCATCCGTTGCAGCCCCTGGACCCTTGAGCTCGCAAACGGAATCCTCTCGGTGCTTTGGCATTCGACTCTCTTCTCTCTAGACCTCGTGCAACAGCAGCAACAGAGGCAGGGACTTTAGTTTCTTTAGTTTCCTCTTGCAACAAGTCTTCCGTGGCTCCAACAATAGCTCCTCCATTCTTCAGTCAGCAAGCCAAAAGGTAAGCAATTTAATTATGTTATTTCATTCTTTTCTTTAAGTTTTCAGTTATCTATTGTCTTCTACTTGTTGTGTCCTTCCCCTAAGAGGCTGAAAAGCCTTCTCAGACGCTATCCCCTGTCCATCTTCCTCTTTCCTGTCCCCCTTTTTAATCTAGTCCCAAACAACTTCCTCGTCCCTCCTGCCAACAAAGACCCTGTACAGGGCACCCAACCAGACCCAGACCATTCTCCAAACCATCCAAGCACATCCATAAACTCTGTCTCAGACCCATCCACGGACCAAAACCAAACCAAACCTGACCACAGGCCACAACCTTGACCGATGCCGGTCACTTCCCCAACCGACGTCGGCAGGATAATCGACGTTGGCAGATCAGCTAACCGACGCCGGTGACATTTCCGACCTCGGCGACTGTCATCAGCCTGACAGCTCCTTCAGGTAATCATTTTGTCTTTTCTTTCCTTTTTAATTTGCTTATTACTTCTGTATTCTGGCATTCTGTATTTCCTTGGTCTTTTATCTATCTGTTATCAGTGGGTTAACCTCCCTTGAGGAAGTTTTCACACTTCCGGGAACAAGCTTTCGCTTGGCATCGCACTACCTATCTATCTAACATTTTTCTTGTCCAAGTTCTTTTTCTTTGCAGGTGTCATTCCTCCACAGCCAAAGAGGGGTGCTCACAAGCGTCTGGATTACGGTGCACAGTCTATATCCAGGTACTTCTAGCCTTGTCCATTTTCTTTAGTTTCTTTATTCATCTTTTGAATGTAGAAAGCGAATTAGCGATAGAAACATTCTGGCATGCCCGGTGGGACCCTAGGTTCCTCCTGGGTTCCTTTTTCTTCTTCATTCATTTAGGAGCATTAGGTTCTTACCTTTTCTCCTCCTTCTTTTCTTCTCAATGACACTATAAGCAGGAATTAAAAAGAATCCTTCTTTTCTTTCTTGCACTTTCTAGACTAGTCTAAACATCATACTCTCAAACCCTTTCTCAAACTTGTCTTCATAACAAACATCACATTTCGACTTGGGCATTAAAACACTTTGCATTCATTTCTGCTTGTGCTTGCATCTTCGTAGTCCACATCTAGTAACTTAAACGCATATTAAATAAATCATAGACACTTGATTTTACACTACCAAACCACATGCACTAAAATGAACATAAAACTTACTTGAGACAAGGCCCGAATGGGATTTCATCCCCCAGCAGATACCTTACCCATCCCGGTGACCCTACTTGGATTTCATCACCAAGGGGGAAGCCCACTCCGTTCTCTGGCGGAGGATAAACTCTAGGCGAGGTATATCTTGGCTAAGCGAGACCAGCTAACCACTGGAATCGTGAAGTGAGGGGAGCTTGCTCCTTAGCACCAGGCCACGTACCAGACCCTAACATAGATTTTTGAGCACCTAAAACAAGACCTGAAACTAGCTCTAGACTTCTTCTTCTAGGACCTTCTTGACAGCCAATCTCCCCAAACATTCATCTAAGGCATAAGCCACAGCTTCTAGAGTTAATTCCTAGGATTTATTGCTTAGGGTTGTCTATCTCTCTCTGCTTTCCTCTTCTCATCTATTTGTTTGAGTGAGTGAGGACGCTTTCTTCATTGTTTTTCCAAGAATCTTCAAATCTTTTGGTTCTCTAGAAAACACAGTCACCGGCATCAGTTCTTCCACCGACATCAGCTTCTCTCAGTCACCGGCATCGGTTCTTCCACCGACGTCGGCTTTCCTCTCTTACCGGCATCGGTTATCTGACCGACGTCGGCCATCTTTTTTACCAACATCGGTTTTTTAACCGACATCGGTCTCTGTCACTGTCCTTTTTTCAAAACCAGCAGCCTAAAATCCGTCCCTTCTCTGTCAAAAACTCCATCCTAGTTTTTTGAAACTGAACAACATAGTTTCTAAAGCCTGAACCTTCTTTGCCTTGCATGGTTTTGACTCGTAGCCAAGCCAAGGCTCTTGTCAACCACGCTAGCCGTCAACCACTTCCATCTACCCCGTCTATAACCAGGCCTACAATGGAGTTCAACTCACAGACCAAAAGAACTCCTACCCATCCAACCCTGCCTCAGACTCCTATTGTCCAAGAAGGGGACCAAGATTTTGAATGATTCTTGGACCTCAACGTCAAGGCCTTGCAACACTATCTCGTGCATAGCCGAACGCGAGACTCCTTGGGCAATCCAATCTACGGAATGCCAACCTCTCTTGTTGCGACTACGGCTGTATCGACAGCACCCATAGTTCAACCTTTAGACACTCAAGCCATCACTTCGACCACTGACCAAACTCAGACTTTGACCAATCCTCCAGGTATGGCCTCTCCCTCTATCATTGGGCCCACTTCCACTGGGGTTCCGGCCCCCTGTCAACCTCAATCCGCTCAACCGCTATCCACTCCTTTTAAGAACCTTGTCATCTCTATTCTGTCTACCCTGGCCCCTATCAACACCAGGGTGGCTTCCTACCCCTTGGCCCCCATTACCACAGTCCAACCTCTTGTGGCAACATCGCGCTTAGCTATGCCTGTTATGCAACCACCTTTAGCCTCTTCATCTATCCCTACGACTAGTTACCCCTAAATTGCACCTTTACAGGGACAACCAACTACGTCGTATGCATCCCCTAGCCTCTTCCAAGTGCCATACAACTTAGGGGGTGCACCATCCGTCAATCCGTCGGTAGACATCATCAAAATGCTGATGGACAAGATGACCCATCTTGAGACTTCCGTTTCCGGCTCGCACAACGCACTCTCATACGAGCAAATTTGCAACGAGCCCATTCATCCTTCTATCCCAATCAAGCCATATCCTAGCCAGTGGGAGCTTCCAAAGTTTTCTCACTTTCAAAGCAAGGAAGACCCACAGCAATACTTGCAGGCATTCAGACATGCCTGTTACCTCATTAGCCATGATGATGCATTACTTTTACGCACATTTCTTATGTCTCTCTCGGGTGCTGCACTTGACTGGTACAGCTCCCTTCCCAGCCATTCTCTCTTCTCATTCACACAATTGGCCCAGCTCTTCCTCGATCACTTTTCCATTAACATCACTAAGAAGGTCTCGATCACGGACCTCTATTCAATCCGGCAATTCGAGGACGAGTCCATAGTCGACTTCGTTGCTCGATGGAGAGGCCTCATCAACCAACTCTCCTTTTCCTTACCCCAGGCTAAGCTTATTGAACTCTTTTTCCAAGCCTGCGCCAGACATATCTCTTCCACCCTGAGGGTTCAAACCTTCCACACTTTTGACAAAGCCTTCACGATGGCTCACAAACTTGAGTTGTGTGTCATCGAGGAGAATAAAGTCAAGTTGTAGAGCAAGAATCCTGGCTCTAAAACCAATTACTCTTCTTCTGCTAAGCCATCATCATCCAATTTTAAGCCCAAGGCTTCAGCCAATGCCGTGGTTGTTAGACCTTCATTTTCTTTGACCAATCAGCCTGAGCCATCAACATTTCAGAGCGCCACTCGCCAGTTCCAGCAAAGATACGTACAACGACAGTATACTCCTCTCAGAGAATCATACGCGTCTGTGTTGGAAAAGCTTATTAAGCAGGGGGTCCTCAATCTCCCTTAAGCCCGACCTCCTCCACAATTCAATCCCTCACATGCCATCCCCGCGTGGTATAAGGAGCATGACTTCTGTAGCTTCCACCGTGTTAAGGGACATGACACGGAAAACTGCAAAACTTTTAAGAACATAATCCAAGATATGCTTCAAAAGGGGGATCTCATCTTAGACAATCCAAATGCACCTCCTAATCAGGCCATTGACATCTTCAAGCAGCCATTCCCTAATCATCCTCCAACCCAAAGCAACGTCCAAACCCTGATTGACGACAACCATGAGCACAACATTCGAACAGTCAATACGGTCTCTCCCTTTGTCCCTAATCAACATCAAGAGGTTAGTCCATCAATTAGTCCATCACATGTGGACGAACCTCTTTCCCCGACTAGTTCTCCACTGACCTCTCTCATCTTGGAGGATGCCTCGGCTTTACCAGCACCACTGGTCTCGCCATCCTCCATTTTACTACCTATGGAGGACCAGACCCTTCCTACTCCTCAGCCACAAGTAGAGGGTACCATCATCCCTGCCCTTTACCCGCTGGAGGAGCCTCACTTTCTAAATTCTTCTCCACCCAGGGAAGAACCTATCTCCCCTTCATCTTCATCTAAATCTGTCATGACTTCACCACACCATGCGTCTAAGACCACTACACCCATCTCGTCTTCAACCTCGCAACCATCAACATCTTCTTCTCAGCCATTTTCTCAGTTAGTGGAGAAAATCGCGCTTCTCCCTTCAAGGAAAGTGATGCCTCAGGTGTTGTGGGAGCATCTTAAAGCCCTTCAACATACCCATGCCCTCTCATCACATGCTGCTAATCCTCCCAAGGCAGAATCTCGTCAGACTCTTAACAAAGACCAGACTCTCAAACTTTAACCAAACCCATCAAAACCGAAACCTGCATCTATCTCGTCTAAGCCCATCAAATCACTTGGCGTTCATCCTGTATCCACCCTCACTCACCCGCAAGTGAAGGTGGACCTAAGCCAGACCTCGACCAGTAGCAGTCTTCCAACCAAGTCAAAGAAGACCGCCAGACCTCAAAAGTGAATGCCTCCTTCCCCATCACCATTACCATCCATTTTGGGCCCCCATCCTTCGACCTTGGCTAGCATCCTTCCCACTCTGGCCTCTAATCAAAACTCGTTACCTCCTTTGCTTCCTCTACCTACTTCCAGCCGTCCCTCTCCCAAAAAGACGGTACTAATCACCAAGAAAGAGCTGTCTCTGTCTGGCACCGTACCATCAACCCATAAGGTGGTACAGAAACCCCTCCCAACCTCACCTAAGCAAAAGTCACCAAACTCGTGCATATCAACTAGCGTGGACCCTCTAGTGGGCTCATACTCGTTGATATTGCACCGACTTCTGCAGACCTCCAACATAACCCTTCCACCCATTCGACCTTTCCAACCTCTCGGGTCCAAGCCCTCCTGGTTCGATGATATGAAAATTTGCTTATATCATCGTACACCAGGACACGATATCGAGACTTGCTGTGCCCTCAAGGCCATCATCTGCCGCCATATGGAGAAGGACACTCTTCTCCTTGAGGACACTCTTGACTAGACCCCGACTCCTTCCCATCCAACCTCTTCAACCACGAAAACATCTCACCAGCAAAACACGACCCCTTCTTCACCCCCTATTTTCGAAATCAATGCTATCCGTATAACCACTAGGTCGCAAAAGGACAAGGTAAAAGAAAAAGCTTCCATTCCTTGGACCTATCCCTTCGTCAAGCCACCTCTTGCACCCAAGCCTAAAATTTCTATCCTTGGCGCATCCCAGCCTTCTTCATCTTCCTCTTCTGGGCCAATTCATGACTCCATGCTGAAGCAGCTTCATCAGACACCTATGAAGATGTCCCTCTATGACCTTATCCAAACCTCACCTCAGCACTGACAAGCCCTCATCCAAGCCTTGCAGGCAGCGGAGGTCCAACTCGAGGACCCCCAGCCACTCGCTGCCCTCGTCCATTCTTTATCTCCTGTCAACTCCATCACATTCAGTGATTCTGAGATTCCCACATCCAACACAAAAGATCAGGATGCTACCCTCTTCATCACTACCTATGTTGATCGGACACGCATCAAATGCGTTATGATCGACGGCGGCGCTAGCATCAACATTATTTCTACCCATGCCTTCGATCAGCTATCTCTTCCCAAGAATTGCATCTCCAAAATTGACGTGATCTTATGCTCTTTCAATGACACCACCGCCACGACCATTAGCACAGTCATCCTTCACATTCACGTTGGTCCACGCACAGTCCCAGAGCTCTTCTATATCATCGAAGGAGAGTTTCAATACAACATTCTACTGGGCCGACCTTGGATCCGTGCCATGGCTTGTATACCCTCCACCCTGCACCGTTATGTGAAGTTTGAGCATGATGGGCAAGTCCATACCATTCTCGCTGACCCTTCACCCTTCAAGACTTGCAACACAACCTACCATCCCAACAATGTCCTCATTCCCATCAAGCCATCAACTCCAGCACTGCCTCCATCTGTGGAAACTTTGACCAGTTTGCAATCAGTGGTCGCCCTCACCTCTCCTCTTCAAGCACCAACCAAAGACCCCATGGACGACGTCTTCCAACGACTATCACTTGGGGAATATCACTTGTTGACCCTAGACATGCTCCAAACTCCGCAAGAGTATGGACGCCTTCACCTCAATCCCAATTACGACCATCAGATCAGGATGGTCGTACCTTATGGTCCTCCTCACTTCCGAACCAACTTTGTCTATGGGGGGCTCAATCAAGCTCCTACCAATGGCAATTCCCTTTCTTCACCCCAACCTTTCACATCAGATTTCTCGTTTCTTGGTAACCTTGCCTTTACACACACTTACCTTTACAGGTGTGCATGGAAGGGTTTTAGTTTTAAACGTTATGAGCAGGGCTCTCATCAGCCTATCGAGCCGCTCAATGATGACGATGCCAAGAAATGGTATGGCCTGGGATATCATGACCCCACTCAGGCTTCTTCTGACCTTTGTCCCGAGCCAACCATTGACCAATCTCCTCCAAACTCACCCATTTCTCCTTCGTCACCTACGGAGTCGGTGGTTTCCATCCCTCCTAGTTTTTTTTTTCCATAAACATCATCTGCCTGGAACCCCTGACTTATCAGCTCAATGGGGTGTCCAGGTCTCTCCCTCTCATTTTTCCTAGCATGGTAGAAGATGAGTCGGCAACCATTCACACTGTCCACTACGTTGACGATGACGCCATCCTTTCCTACATGGGTGCCGATGACTCTTTCATCCAGCGTTCCCTCCCTTCTGAGACCCAGGTTATGTTAAATGAATCCACCATTGACATCAACCTCCCTTCTTCTTCTGATGTTCCTCAGATCTTAAAGATTGGCCAATCTTTAGACGCTCAGGAGCAGCTTGGCTATGCCCAGTTCCTTTCCAACCATAGCAAGGCCTTTGCCTGGACTTACAGCAACATGCCTGGCATCGACCCCACCATTGCTACCCATAACATTGTCACCAAACCAGAGGCTAAGCCTGTTAGGCAAAAGCTTTGAAAGATGCATCCTCGCGTTGCGCTCCTCGTCAAAGAAGAGCTTCAGTGCCTCCTTTCTGTCTCCTTCATCAACCCATCGATTATCTGCAATGGGTCTCTAACATCATCCCAGTTACTAAAACAACTGGGGGGATTCAGATCTGCACGGACTATCGTGACCTTAACCTAGCCTGTCCCAAAGACGACTTCCCTCTTCCTAACATTGACCAGCTTGTTGATCTCATGGCCAGCCATGAGATGCTATCTCTCATGGACGAGTTTTCAGGATACAATCAAATCCTGATCGCATCGGAAGATCAGCACGAGACTACCTTTATCACCCCATGGGGGACTTTCTACTATCGAGTCATGCCTTTCGGCTTGAAAAATGCTGGTGCCACATATCAGCGCGCCATGACCTACATTTTCCACGATCTCCTCCACAAAATCATGGAGGACTATGTGGATGACCTTCTTGGCAAGTCCAAACTTCACCACGACCACTTGACCATTCTCACAACCATCTTCTCTCACCTTCTTCAATATAATGTTCGCCTTAACCCCAAGAAGTGTGTCTTTGGGGTCCTCTCAGGTAAGCTTCTCGGCTTCATCATTTCCTTCTGTGGTATCGAGATAGATCCTGCCAAGATTCACGCTATCCTTGAAATGCCACCCTCGACCAATCTCAAGCAGCTTCACAGTCTCCAAGGGAAGCTCCAGTCCATTCACTGTTTCATCTCACAGCTTTCAGACCGCTGCCAACCTTTTCATCGCCTCCTTAAGAAGGACGTCTCCTTTAAATGGGATAAGGACTGTCAAGAGGCTTTTGAAGCCCTCAAAAGCTATCTGGTCTCTCCACCAGTCCTCATTCCACCTAAAGATGACCAACCCTTCTACCTTTATATCTCTGCCACCAACCATTCGTTAGGTGCCATGATCACGCACCGAGACGAGCATCATCGTGAGCAAGCGGTTTACTACATCAGCCTAACACTGGTCGACTATGAAACTCGGTATACTTATACTGAGAAACTCTATTTGACATTAGTCTTTTCCACCACCAAGCTCTGCCACTATCTTCTCAACCACAAAACCTTTGTCATCACTCACACCGACCCGCTCAAGTACATGCATTCCAAGCCATATCAGAATACGTATGGCTCGGTGGCTTATGTTGCTCGTTGAGTTCGACCTCGAATTCATCCAACAGAAATCTATCAAGGGGCAAACCATCACTGACCAATTAGTAGATGCCCCTCTTCCCGACAATGAACCTTCACAGTTTGAGTTTCCTGACGAGTCTATCGCCACACTCTCCACCGATGACACCGTCTACCAAATGACCATGTTCTTTGATGGCTCCAAATGTCAACTCGGTGGGGGTGCGGGGGTCATCCTCATCCCACTCAAAGGGGAGCCCATGCCTCTATCTTTTAAGCTTGACTTTGATTGTACCAATAATATGGCTGAATATGAGGCCTTAGTTTTGGGACTTCAAACTGCCCTTTCCCTCCACATCAAGTCCGTCAACATCTTCGGTGACTCGCAGCTCATCGTCAATCAAGTTAACGGTTCATATCTCTATAAAAATGAAGTTTTATAGAGGTATAAAAATCGTGCTGACCTTCTCTTGGCATCTTTCGACCATTACCTCTTGCAGACTGTTCCACGCTCTACGAACAAGTTTGCCGACACCATGGCTTCTCTTGCTTCGCATATCCCGTCTTCATCATCGTCATCTTGACTTTTTGTCACAGTGCATCGTTTACCTTTGCCTTCATACATCTCTCCTCACATTGACCATATCAACACTATCAATTCTAGCCCACGAGATGACTGGTATAAGCAACTTGTGGACTACTTGTCTCTTTCTGTCACTCCTCCCAACCTCTCTAGCAATGTGCGGCGAGCTTTCATCAAGCGCACAGCTCGCTATACCATGCTAGGAGGTCTTCTCTATAAGTGAGGCTTCGACGGCCTCCTCCTTCGCTGTCTAACCTCCACTGAAGCTTCTCAAGCCATAAAGCAAGTCCACGATGGGATTTGTGGTGGACACTTCAGTGAAAACTCAGTTGCCAAGCGCATCCTTCACCTGGGTTATTATTGGCCCACCCTTCATCAAGACTGTAGTGACTATGTTCGACGTTGCATCAAGTGTCAGCAACACTCTAACCTGCTTCATCTCCCCAACCATGCCTTGCAAGTCGCTCAAGATTTTTGGCCTTTCTCTCAATGGGGCTTGGATCTCATCAGTGAGATTAACCCTCACTCGTCTCTTCATCATCAGTCCATCATCACTGCCACTGAATATTTCACCAAGTGGGTGGAAGCCATTCCTCTTGTCTCCATAAAAGCCAACAAAATTGTTGACTTCATCAGCAACCACATCATCTGTCATTTTGGTGTCTCTCACAAAATCATCACCGACAATGGCAAATCCTTCAAAAACAAGACTGTCCAAAAATTATGCGACTCATTTGGCATCAAACTCAGCTTTTCTTCGCCTTACTACCCACAAGCAAATGGGCAGGCTGAGGCTTCCAACAAAATTCTGACTAAAATTCTCATGAAGGTGGTCAACAATACAAGAAGGGATTGGCACATTCATATTCCCTTCGCTTTGTAGGCCTACCGCACTAGCATTCGAACCTCTACGGGTGCTACTCCTTTCTCCCTCATGTATGGAATAGAGGCTGTCTTACCTCTCGAAGTACAGATCCCGTCTCTCTGCATCTCCCTGCATGACATTCTCTCTAACGACGACTTTTGTCAAGATCGCTTAGCTCAACTTGAGTTACTTGACGAATGCCGTCTTGCTACCCTCAATCATCTCCATGTCTACCAAAGTCGCATAAAGCGGGCCTACGACAAAAATCTGTGAGAATGAGATTTCAACATCAGAGACCTCGTCCTCAAAGAGAATCAGCACGTGACCAATATGGAGCGAAGTAAACGAGGCAAATTCGCCCCCAATTGGCTTGGACCTTTTATCATCATGCACAAGTATGGGTCAGGGACTTATCGTCTGTCCTCCCTCGATGAACGGCCAGAACCTGAGCCTCTTAATGCATTGCATCTTCGACCATTCTTCTGTTAGTCGAGTACTCATCTACCTGACACGTAACTTGAGCTCGTCCCTTGAGCAATCCTCGTCCTCTTAATCCTCATTCCTTTCAACCCTATTCCCCTTTAACAAGTCCTCTACAACCCTTTTATGATGCATAGATGCTTTGTCCTAATAAAAGGGGAGTCCTTGAACTTCTACAACCTTGTCCGTGACTCCAATCAAAAAAAAAAAAATCAAAAAATCA
Organism: Torreya grandis; assembly: GCA_037957365.1. Lineage (NCBI taxonomy): Eukaryota > Viridiplantae > Streptophyta > Pinopsida > Cupressales > Taxaceae > Torreya > Torreya grandis. Next base: position 3,520,502 of record JARHVA010001187.1, read on the forward strand.
AAAAAATATATCAAGATGTCAAAACATATCCAAGGTCACAAAATCAAATTCAAAAAGACAGACTGATCCCTCGAAGGACAGCTATACTATCATTGCTGTAGCTAATAGACTGATCCCTCGAAGGACAGCTATTCAAACATTATACAAAGCAAAAATATAGACCACTCCCTCGAAGGATGGCTATGACTAAATCTTGCTACAAATAGCAACCTTTCTTAGAAGCTTCTCGCATTGATCAGCTTCGCAACATGACCACTAAATCAAAAGACATCTCTATGTAGGCTTCCCGCATCAATCAGCCTGCACCAAAAAAAAAAAAAGGGGGTCATGGACTTGGCTTGTAGTTGTCCCAAGGTCTCCTATAAAAAGGGGCAAGGTTATTCCTGCTCTTAAACTGGGTTACCCTATCCTCCTCCTATCACCTGCTCAGGGGACTTCGAGCTCACTTTAATGTCAAAGTGATTCGATTACCGTTCTAACACAACACTGGTCAACGACATAATGCATGAACGAGGCTTTTGTTCTAATAACCCCTATCTATGCTTCCTTTCTGGTCCTTGTCAATGAAAGAGCAATTTGCCTTTCATCTTTTCTCTACACTTTGGTCACATTTAACCACATCAATTAGTGACTCAACTCAAACCAAGCCATTTTTCATCATTTTTCAGCTAGCATCATCCTAATCCATTTCACCTAGTTTCTATGGACACCAATACACATGGGAACTACCGACCAGACCCAATTTATGTTAAGCATAAACCAATACTTGCTGAAGCATAAATAGATTTCCATTCATTTTTAGCATATATCCATCACGACTATGGAAACTTGCTAGGGATGAAAGCCTCTCGACCAATATGACATCTGTAGCATCATCTTGCCCTCATCATTTTGACACTTGACCACATCCAATCATCGATCAATCTTTTCACTTCATCCAAACTACATTGGTCTGAGGCCCCATGACCAAGGCTATATAGGCAGCACTTAGATAACACATCCTCTGAGGTTAGCTCGACCACCCCCATTTGTTCATCTCTTTGATAGACAAACCTTCTCTTCTGTGACTTTGACCAAGACCAATCATTTTCTTTGACCAAGACCAATCATTTTCTTTGACCAAGACCAATCAATCTCTTTGACCCTTCCTCCCTTTTAGGGAGAACTACATTAGCTTGAGGCCCTTCACACAAGGGCTATGTAGGTAGCACTCAGATCACATGACGTTTTCTAAGGTTAGCTCGGCCACATCCTTTTGTCCATCCATCCCCTTGACCAATGACCATCCTTCAACCTTTGACCACTTCCAAGACAATGTTGCCTTGGTTGTTTTTGCGTGTATGCTACCTCACGGTTGGTTAGCAGAATTGTCTGCAGACCCTTTTTTTTTTTTGACCCTTCGCAAGTATAGGATCGCGAGCTAGTTGATCCCTACTACTTGTGGCACTTTCATGTTTCTGGGAGCACTTCTTGAGCCTGGGATACCTGGAACACGATGACCATTTGGAGCTTCAGCTTAGATTGAGTGACCCGATCAGCAGACGACTAAATGCTGGGGCCCAGTTACCTCAATTTTAGCACTCCTTGACCCTCGACATGCGACAATTTGACCTGACTATCCCGTGAAGTGGTATACGCGTAATCACGAATATTGCAACATTTTCACTCACACTATTCTATCCATTTCTCTATCAAATCGACACTCGATCTTTGGTTCCCTTCTCTCGACTATCGCTTTGAGGGGGGAACACCTCATCCTTTTCCTGGGGCAACCAACTCCTATTTTTGTCTTGTAGTTCGTTAAGAATAACCAACAAGACAAAAAGGGGCAAATGTAGACACCGCAAATGTGTCTACACCTTGGTTCTCCCCCTTGTCCACCTCAAACCCCTATCCTAACCCTTGGCCTTAGTCCCCTCCATTCATTTGATTAAAATAACTTAAATATTTTAATTAAGTGGCCCCCTTTCCACCTCACCCTTGCCACCTTGGATCCTCCCTTGAATCCCTCCACCTTCCCCCTAGCATTTATTATGCCAAATCTCCTCATTATCTTTCCCCCCACGCCCATTTAAGCATCCTCATGATCGTTCTTCCCACAATCCCTCGCTCAGCGGCGTGCAAGAATGGGCAGAGGCTATTTTTAGTCTCTGTCCCCATTCTGCGACTACCGACGTCGGCGACCCTTCGGCCAACGTCGATGAAATTGCCGATGTTGGCAGCCTTTAATACCCCTTTCTGCATCCGTTGCAGCCCCTGGACCCTTGAGCTCACAAATAGAATCCTCTCGGTGCTTTGGCATTCGACTCTCTTCTCTCTAGACCTCGTGCAATAGTAGCAATAGAGGCAGGGACTTTAGTTTCTTTAGTTTCCTCTTGCAACAAGTCTTTCGTGGCTCCAACAACAGCTCCTCTGTTCTTCAGTCAGCAAGCCAAAAGGTAAGCAATTTCATTATGTTATTTCATTCTTTTCTTTAAATTTTCAGTTATCTACTGTCTTCTACTTGTTGTGTCCTTCCCCTGAGAGGCTAAAAAGCCTTCTCAGACCCTGTCCCCTGTCCATCTTCCTCTTTCCTGTCCCCCTTTTTAATCTAGTCCCAGACAACTTCCTCGTCCCTCCTGCCAACAAAGACCCTGTACAGGGCACCTAACCAGACCCAGACCATTCTCCAAACCATCCAAGCACGTCCATAAACTCTATCTCAGACCCATCCACAGACCAAAACCAAACCAAACCCGACCACAGGCCACAACCCCGACCGACGCCGGTCACTTCCCCAACTGACGTCGGCAGGATAATCGATGTTGGCAGATCAGCTAACCGACGCCGGTGACATTTTCGACATTGGCGATTGTCATCAGCCCGACAGCTCCTTCAGGTAATCATTTTGTCTTTTCTTTCCTTTTTAATTTGCTTATTACTTCTGTATTCTGGCATTCTGTATTTCCTTGGTCTTTTATCTATCTGTTATCAGTGGGTTGACCTCCCTTGAGGAAGTTTTCACACTTCCGGGAACAAGCTTTCGCTTGGCAACCCACTGCCTATCCATCTAACATTTTTCTTGTCCAAGTTCTTTTTCTTTGCAGGTGTCATTCCTCCACAGCCAAAGAGGGGTGCTCACAAGCGTCTGGATTACGGTGCGCAGTCTATATCTAGGTACTTCTAGCCTTGTCCATTTTCTTTAGTTTCTTTATTCATCTTTTGAATGTAGAAAGCGAATTAGCGATAGAAACATGTTCATTCAAGTTTACAAATCACAAATCTATCCAATCCAAACTTGAATATGCGTTCAATTTTACAAATCTATAATCAACCCAATCCAAGATCAAATATCCATTCAAAATCACAAATCAATCAAAATCAATATCACGAATTGAATAATTATTCTAGTTCATAAATCAACCAATCTATATCAGATCCAAACTTGGGTATTACTTCAAGTATGCCTACCAATCCAAATTCCAATGGTAGTTTAGGAAATGTAAAAAATTAATTTTATCATTATTTTTTAGGTTTTAATCCAAGTTAAACACCACTTAACATAAATCCATTCAATAGTAATCCAAATCCTAACCATTCATTCAACCCTAACTCCCATTCTAATCACATGATTAGTTAATATCCAAATCATAACTTAAACCAAGATGACCCAACTAACCTCAAATTTAACACCAATCCTAACTTAAATAACCTCAAATTTAATACCAACCCTAACCCAACCAACCAAAGCCAATCTAACCCAAAATTTAATCAAATAAATCCCAACTTTAATGCTTGCCCAAACCAACAATATTTTAACTACAACACTAATCCTAGACCTACAAATTTTAAAACTAATCCAAATCCAACAAATTTTAAGATTTCCACAAATCGAACCAATCCAAACCACTTTACACATCCAAAACATTCTAACTTTTCCAACCCACCTCCTAATAACTTCAATAATAATCAACCACTTTACCAATTTTCAAAAACCTACACTAACCCAAACACATTCATAGGATAAAATCTATTTACTTATTCAATCCAAATGAATCAATTACCACTACAATTTATCTAAGAGTTGTAAAAAATGAAATAGAAAGTTCAATACTCACAAGATGACACCTTTTCCCAACAAAAATAGTATAAGTTAAAAGAAAATTTTCTTACCCATATGATTTAAGTACCATGACAACACCTTTCCCTAAGTATTTTTAACTTCCAAAATTTGACAAATACAAAGGTAAGGGTGATCCTAGAGGACACCTTTATGATTTTTATCACACATGTGTGAATGTTGCTTATAGAAATGAGTACATGTTATGACTATTTCCATGAAGTCTCAGTGGTCAATTTCTTGAATGGTTTTCATGAATTTATGAAGGATGAATATTCACTTTTGAGGACCTTTTTTAGAAATTTATTTGGTTCTTTTCATACAATATCAAAAATGAATTGACCATAATAGACCTTCACAACACTAAATAACACAATGGTGAAACCTTTGTCTCTTTTTTACAAAGATGACAAGTATTAAAAATCCATTTTTCTTGGTACTTTACAAGAACTAAACTTATTGATATCTTTATGAACAATCCTAACTTAGACTTGGGATGTCATTTTTTACTCCTTTGCCCAAGGTCATTTGATAAAATTATTGAAAATGGGGTCTAAATTTAATGCACTTTGATAAATAAAGGTATTATAAATATATTTAAACTTGAGAACAATTCTTCAAAACAAATTAAAAAATCAAAGTTTTATGCCAATAATAAAAATTTTGTTGGTGATGGTGTGACATATGTCAAATAAATTCAAAACCCACTTAGATAACACCAATTCTAAACATAACCTACCAACAACAAATTCTAAACACAACCAACTAAAAATCAATTTCACACATAACCCATGAACAAAATTACTATTCTTGGTGGTCAATTAAGATAAGATAAACCAAAACATAAGTTTACCTAATTGGGAATAACTTATGAATCAATATTTCAACAATTGGCTAAAGAAAACATGATATATAGTACTTGCAATACTCATCTTCTTTGTACCAATCAAGTTTAGGAATATTTTGGTACTATAAGGTGTATATAAACTACCATTCCTAGTGCATCATCATCTAATGTTGTATGTAAGTAAAACAATATTAACCATCTTATCTTATATGAAATTTATATAAGACATTAGCCCATCAAGATTTCAAGCATTAGTTGTTAATTAAAAACTAATAATTAGTTTATGTTTGACCATTATGATATCTCCCCTATGGGAACTTCCCATAATCTACCCTTTTATATATGTCATGTTATTTAGACACAAGGTAAAATGGGTGTTTATGGATAATAGCTTGGAATTAAATTTATGTAAATTAAGATTGATAAAAAATTGGGGTATTACACAACAAAATTATAATCTAATATAATTAAAATAAAGGCATATGATAATAGTGAGAGGCAATCTATGGGTACCATTAATATTCCACTAATGGTGGGGCCTACCACTAAGGAGGCATTAGTCTATGTCCTTTATCTTGATTTACCTTAAAACTTGCTTCTTGGATGTTTATGGATACATGTAATCAAATCCATACCCTCCACTTTGCACTAATGTCTGAATTTATCTCATGATGGCATGGAAGTAACTATCCCAGTTGATCCTGAACCCTTCCAATATTGTAAACTACTAGAAGGTCATTATAAAAAATCCAACTATCTCCCAATTATCAAAGAAAACTTTAATCCCATTAAGGAATCACCTATGCCTAAAAACTACATCCATATTGATTATTTATTTCAAACACCTCCCCTTGGTGGATGGATAAACACAATAACTACCTACACTTCTATAAACATGCCATTTACTAGTAAAACTTTCAATCCACATCCACTTATAAAGATACATCATCTCTTACATACCACTTTAAAATCATTGAGATAGGCATGGGTGAATATGAAAATTAGAATTATAATTACACCAACACAATTCATATGTCTCCACATAATCATGATAGGACTCACTATCGAAGGAATACTCAAAATGTTTGTAAAATTGGCACAACATCATGGGTAGAATGTGATCTTCTTTTTGATAAACAAATTAAAGATTTCAATCCATTAATAAATTTACTCTAATGACTTAGCTATATATTTTGTAAATAACACATACCCCATAGTAAATTACATTATTTTTAAAATAATGAACTATAAAGGCAAGGGTATTCGATTTCATGAACAAGGATTAATCAAACCTATCATGGTAAAATCCAATACAACCTTCCATAGCATAGGTTTTAAACCACTTGATGTAAATACCACTCTTTTCTAAAGTGAGTATTCTGATTAGTAAGATGAATACTCTTTTGATAATGAAATAGAATCTATATTTAGTCACTTCGAATACATATCCTTAACCAACCTTTTCCATGAAAATTTTATTTTGACACTTGATATCACATATCCAAAATTAATCCCATGAGACTAACATGCACCACCTCCACTTGATCATTTTCAAAATGACGAGTTAATTTAAAAATTATTTATTACATCAGACCTTGGCTTTAGGCTCCATAGAAAAATTAACAAAAATAAAGGAGAAGATTGAAAGTTCAAACCTAATTGGTTAGGCCCTTACCTAGTGATTGAATATTTTCAAAATAGAGCCTATCAATTATGTGTTTTTGAGGGAAAGGAGTTTAGTGAGCCTATGATGTTTACATCTTAAAAATTACTACATATATTTATTACTTTTCACATCTCCCTCATTACATTGAATTTTCCATCATTAACATTTTGTCTTGCATATCATCATATTGGGTGATTATTTAGTTGTCACTTTGCATTACACAAACTTTAAAAATGTAATTTATCATATATTTTCACTTTTAATATCACCCTATTATCCCATGTAAAACATTCTCAAAATTATCATTACATTGGTTCTTACCCTAGTTGTAACAATGATAGTACATCTCTTTTCCCTACATCTTCTTGTACAACTTAGGAAATACTAGACTATAACCTAGTCTAGAATCTTGTCCATGACAGAGGCTCCTCTTACAATTATATCTAAGAATAAAGCAATAAAATGATACAAAAGGGGTAGTTTTAATCACCTATCTTGTTCTTTAGTGATGATCCCTTGTATATTACTAAATTCATGGGGACAAGACTTGGGGGTAAAATCCTTGCAAATAAAAAGACACCCTTATCAAAAGCTTATGTAATATCACATTCAAATTCCACATATCTCACCCTTATCTAATATTTAATTTTGAGATCTCACATCTCACTAGTTGTGTCAGATTATCATTAGGGAGATATGCCCTTACTTTCCTATGCCTAACCTTTGGTGATGAGTCCATGTATCTTCCTAGTCACATTAGACTAAATGTCGGGGGTCACAAAATAAGTATTAATTATTAGATCAAAAGGTGTCTAAATAAAAGTTATATATAATGTTTTTATATATGTATATGCTAAAAATGTAACTTTACCCCTTTTATTTATTCTATCAGGTCTAATTCTCTCTATATGAATCCAATAAAGTTAGTATTTCATGAGTTTAGAAAGAAGTAAATTTCCTCCTTTTCTTGTAAGGATTAGGGAACCTTCTTTTTCCATGAAATTTTTTGATTTTTGGTTTTCATCTTCACCATTTCATACATATCCACCCATCCTCCACCTCCCCTATTTTTTATTATCCCTTTTCAAATCTCCCATCCCATTCTCATCTCCAACACTACCATCTAATCTAATTCACTACTCATCTCCTTTCTTGTCATTATTTCTCCTATACACACTTAGTTAGTCATAATAGTAGCTAATTATTCACTCTCCTATCATATTTTTTATATCCATCTTCCACTCCTTTCCCCTCCCATTTCAATTTATTTTGTGTTTCCTTTTTTTCACTTTAATCACCAAACCATTTTTTCCTTGGTCTGTTTTACACCTCTTTTCACTCCTTTCATTTCCTGCCACATCTCTCATCATCCCATTCCCCTACTGCTTGATAACATTTTTTTCATTCATTTTCAATTCTCCAATCTAATATTTTTTATCACATTCCTTTTGTCCCCATATTATACAATTTTTTCCTTCTCATTTTTCCATTTCATTCACTTTTTTCATCCTCCCTAATTTCACATGGTGAAATTACTCATGCTTCACTATCTTTTTTTCTTATTTTCCATGTCAAGATTATTACACCATTATCCCTCTTCATCATTATAGTTATCAGTGACTTCACTCTCTTATCCATACTTATTAATCCATCTCCTTTTCCACTTTAACATTAACATCCATTTTTGGATATCCCTCACATTCTTCCATTATCACTCAAGATCCTCACTAATTAGGACATGGTCACTAATTTTTACTTCTAATACATGCCTCTCTATGCATGTTTCCTCATGACTTACACTCTTTTACTTTAATGCATGACATATTATTAGGTTCATTACTTAAATAGCATCCATTTATTACTTAATGTATATGCATATTATGCATGGATACTCTTTTTGTGACTTGTTCCTGTCTAATTACTCCATTCACCTTAAACCCATTGTCCATCCCACTTAATTTTTTTTAAAAATCCCATCCACTTCTTGCATGTCCTCTCGTACCGGGCATCATCATATATTATTATACTAATTATGTCATAAAATCTTCAATCATCTTCCTATCTTTCACACCTATTATACTATAATGGCTTGAGGTCCATTCTTTGGACTATGTAGGAGGTGATCATTTTTTTAAGGCCACCTCAACCACCTTTATCCGAGGCTCTTTCCATTTTTTGAGCTCCATGTTTAGGCTCTCACCTTTTTATGATAAACATATTTTTTCATCCTTGTTTTTTAAATGCATATTTTTCTCACATTAGATAAATTGAAAACTATATAAAAAGGAAAATGCAGCTAAATTATTAATCAATCCTAGTTCAGAGAAGATAAATCCTACTTATACTTTTAATTATTGATATATTAAATATTTAAGGTCATGACCAAGATGGATCCACTGGACCTAACCAATGGATATCTTACCATAATTATATCACTAGAGAGGGTTCCAAAGCTTAAAGTCAAGAAACACCATGTAATAACCCTAATTAGGTCCTATGTTTTCATATTCACAAAGCATATGCAAAGTAAAGTAAAATCTAATTTAGTGATCAAAAAAGTTTGTGGCACAAATTATGGGTAACAAACATAAAAATTAAACATTTATAGGAAAATTCTAATCAATATATGTATAGATAACACCCTAATACATGGAGAAAGTAACATATTCAAAAGCCATTACTTATTCTACTTCTATCTACCAAAATAGAGGAGTAAAATTAGAAATACTTACCATGAAGATGAACCTATTGAGAATCAATCTCTCCCTTGGCCAAAGGTGCTTTATAAGATGTTTTTATGATTTTTAAGGATAATTAAGAAAGGCCTAATCATCCGAGACTTTTCCACAAGATAAGATTCTTTTCCTAGTATAAACCCTAAGTAATAACTCCTTAATTATAATGTTCAAAGAGAATATTATAAATAATAATAAATGAATAATTAACTCTATTGTTTCTTTAAGAAATGGAAAAATGAATGTGTTTATATAGCTAAATTTAACCCTAAACATTTTCAAAAGTTTAGCCAACAGGGTTGGCCCAATTTGACTCTGTATCATTATTTGATAATAACAAGTTAGGTCTTAGTCTAGATAATCTAAGGTTGACCTAAATCTATAATATGATTTTAAAAAATTAAATAAAGGGTTGGCCTAGGTTGATAGTGTATTGTAAACTATCAAAAAGTGTTTTAGGCCTAGGAAGGGGCTAAGTAAGGTAGTGAATTACTTGGAAGAGTGTGTAAGAGAGCTATCAAAGCTTAGGAAAGTGTATAAGAAAATTCTTTATTGATAGAAATTGGTAGTATAGGGTAAAATAATCTTGTGAAGCACCAATGGTCTTCCCACCTCTTTTTTGATGCACCTTTTAAGGCATGCACTCAGAGAGATTGAGACTCAAAAAATTCCTATAAGAGATAAAACATCAACAATTGAAAAAGTTTATAAATATTAAGTTTATACATATGACCCACTTGATATTTTATTATGTGTCACATAGGTGAAACACTCGATGATGCTTCATAAAAATAACATAGAAACACACAATTTTGAAGATAAATAAATTGTAGTATTTTAAAGTATAAAAGAATTGAAAATAAATTACTAAAATTAAATAACTAAAATAAAATTAATATATATGAACCTTGACTTGAATTTATTTCTAGATGGTTGTCTATTGTGTTTTTATTTTTAATCGTGAAGGGCACAAATACTACTTTGGAAAAACCCAAGGATACAAAACTAAAGAGCAAAAATAAACAAATGCAATAAAGCCAAGATAACTAACACATTGTAGGCATGACATACTTAGAAATTTGGTAAGCTAGGGTGATAAATTCTAAGTTAATACTAAATGACCAAGTCAAATTTTATAGTAAATCATGTAATAAAAAATCCAAGTCTACCAAATGACTAAAAAAATCAAATAAGTAAACCTTAAGTAATAAATGTAAAAAAACCAAGTCAAACTAGGGATACAAGTAAAAATGATAATCAAACATCAATGTAAAAGTGGTAACAATCCTTACTTAAAAAGAGATGGTAAAGCAATGGTAAAAAAAACATTGATGAGTGAGGAGTAACAATCCTTACTCAACCATTAATGAAAAAAGTACATAAAAGGGAAAACAACATTGGTGATTGAGAAATAACAAGACAACCTCACTCAATAATGGAAAAAGTACTAAAATATAAAACTATATGTATTTGTCTAAAAATTATGGAAGTAAAATAATGGAATTTTTTAAAAATGAATCAAGACAATTATAGAAATGTAAAATAATGGTGTAATGAAAGTAATCCATCATCACTCAAGCATACTATTTTATTGTAAAGATAGATAAAAATGAAACAAAGTAGTGTTAGCATGTTTTAAAGATGTGAAAAAGAGGGAATATAGAAGTGGGAAAATATATTTAGAATCAAACATGCCTATCAAGGGAAAAAATGAAATGATTGGTGGGGAAATGAAGGAAAAATCAAGGTAGATAAACTCTTTATCAAAGTCAAGATACGTAAATTAGGTTTGTCAAAACAAGAGGACTTTCAAGATTATTGAATTTAGAGAATTTTTTCTAACTGCACAAATATTAAGTTACCAAATGAAGTATGAATACAATCCCATGAAGGTTATATGCATGGAAATTAAAATGGACCTACCTTCCCACATGTTCCCCATTCCTCAAGACCCCTTATAGAGTCATCAATCTACTATGAAGATTAGATACTTATGTGAGACAATAAGTAGTACCATATATTATTTTTAATTATCCTATTGTAATATACTATCCCACCACACTTGAATGGACATCAGATATATCATGAGGCCAACTATGGAGCTTGACCTTTAATTGGGGATAGGAGATGTGTTATGAATCATGTCTTTTTGTGTGATTTTGAATTTTGACTTTGTATGTTACCTTTTGATCATTGCTTTTTATTTTAATTTATTTAGATTTTAAATTTGGATGGTTATTTTAATTCTTCTTCCATATGTATTTAAATAACCAAAAATGGGTTTTAAAGATGACTCTCATTTGAAAAATTGGGACTTGTTTGCTAAGAAAGAGAACTTATAGAGCATGGTGTGTAAGAGTATTTTTTATTCATGTGAAATAAAAGTGTTATCTTAACTTTGACCTTGATATATACAAATTATAATGAAAGGAAAATTAAATAAATGGGAATGAATATGAACCAATTTAAATTACTTCAAATAACAAAAAATGTGATAAAGGTGAAAAGGGATACAATGACTGGTAAACACGATTCCTCATCATAAAAATGTTAAAAGTGTAGAGAAACATGTTAACATAGTTTTTTGTAGAAGTTTTATCTAAAAATGAAACAAAAATTGAAGATAATAATATGGGATCACAAACTTATAACCATTTAATAACATATAGAAAAGGAATATGTAGTTTAGCAATGGTGTGTTTGAAATAAAAATGGTGATTTTATAAGGAGAGCCCAGTCCTATCTATGGTCTTACACTAAAACTTCTAAAAAGAAACCAAAGTGGGTGAAATAAAGTTAAAAATGATATCTGTGAAGAGGTCCTAGTATTATCCATGGTATTACATTGTAATTCACAAATGATAAACCCAAGAGGGTGAATAAAGCATGTAAAAATTATATGAAAAAATGGTATTTGTGAGGAGGGCCTAGTCCTATTTGTGGTCTTACATTATAAATCATAAAATAAAAACCAAATAGAGTGAAAAAAACATTATAAAATAAAAAATTCATAAAATCAAAAGGAATTCATGAGGAAGACTAGGTCTCATCCACAATATTACAATGCAAATCATGAGAAAAATAAACAAAATGACCAAGATAAGGAGCTAAGTTTTTTGGAAAGAAAAACTACTATATAGGGTGAGACCCATGTAGAAATATTACCAAAAGTGTTATTAAGATAACATATATAAATATGATATTAAAGGAAAGTTCTAGGCAAAATATTTCTTTAATAATTATGTGCTGGTGGGCTCTCTAAAAACATGGCTTTCATTAGTTTGGAGGTGATAGGTGTTAGGACCAAGAATATATTTCACTAAATAAGGGCCCCAATATTTTTGGGCATATTTCCCTCATTTTTCATGGGTATAGTCTAATTTAAAGACTTTATTACCAATATTGAAAGTGTGAACTTTAACCTTTTTTATTATGTTATTTGGAAATAAAAGCCTTGTAGTGGTGATTATGTTGCAGAGCAACTAGATGATGTTCATCAAGAAAATAAAGAGGATGAAGGTGAGTTTTACATAATTACTCATTGACAATGATACCATGAATATATATACATTTTGACCTATGAATTTTACTAAGAAGAGGAGATTAATATTATGTTAGTGACAAAATGAACAAAGAAAATTGACAAAAAACACACTAAACTAATACCTTCATGCCTAGTTACTAGGGTGATCTTAATAAAAAAAACAAATGAAAATCACAACTAAAAAGTAAAGAAAAACAAGAATCCTTCACCTTCCTTGGATTCTCCAAATGATTTTGAAGTAGTGGCTCGCTTGGCTTATACTCATGAAGTCTTCATCAAATGAGGCTTGGCTATCTCCTCTTCTCCTTGGCACCTTATGCCTTTGGTTTCACTTGGCTTGGAACCAATTTGGCATGGTAACACTAATTATAATGGATTTTGGAATCATTTTTGCATTATAAATTTTCATTATCAAGACCTTGAATATATTTGAGCATAATAACTTTACACCAAAATATCTTAGAAATGATGTTCATGGCCTCTCTATTTATAGATTTTTAGAATGGTTTGAAGATCAACCTGGACCATCCATCTCAAGATTGAGACGTATGGCTTAGGATATATCTAAATATTAAATTCATTATAAAAATATATCCATTAATAATTGAGATAGAGTGGCACTTAAGAGGCATGGGGTGGCTTGATTTAGATATTTATGGCATTTATGGCCTACGTATGTCTTCTTAAGAAATGAGATCACCTGATGATGTAGATATTAAATATTCATTTCTAAAAACAAGTATTCAACAAGTTTATATGGAATAATTAATTAGGCCCTAATTTGGTTTAATTAGCTCTGAAGTATGATTAAGTACTTTGTGCACAAATTACTCAAATTGATTAGAATGCCTTATTATTAGCTCAAAATTTAACTAGATTAGAATTAGAAGTCAATGTCAAATGCATTGGATCCATTATCCCATTTAGTATGTTACCAACACCCAATAACAAAGGAACATGTCTCATGTAAGAGATTTGATAAGAAAGAGCAATCCAGAGTACCTAGGTATAAAATTAGCATTTTGACATGAAATGATCTAATCAAAGTTAGTTGGCCCATAAATTAAATTACCCAATTTAATGATACTCTATCCAAAATTAACACTTGAATATATTAATTTCAAATCATTTAATACATTTTAGTGTTTTTAGGCTAAATTATGCACTTGTGGAATTTGATCAAAATCCTAGTTGGAGGTTCTCAATGGCCAGATTTAGGTGTCTATAGTTTGCCCTTGTTTGGGAAGATATTTCAAGCTATAATCATATTAAAATATTCTCAAATAATGAAAAGGTATTGTATGCCTACAAATATAATGATGATAAAGTAATTGTATGGTTCCCCCTCGAGGGAATGGTTGGCATAAGTAGGTCGACAAACAGTCCCTCAAAAAGAAAGAAGTGAAATGAGGGGACCAAAGAAAGTAAAGATGATGGGGTGAAAACACAATGATTTTGAAAAAGTAGTCAAAATCATTGAGAATGCAAGTTGGATGGTGTACAATGGTTTGCCTAAAGGTTGTTATAAGTATTGTACCCTGATAGTGGCAACCTGGTATAACACAATGATTTACCCAAAGGTAGTTATAATCATTGAGAAGATGGATCTAACCTAGTTAGAACAAACAAAAAAGATAACAACATGCCCCTATATGGGTAGAAAACATAAAGTGGTGACAACATAATGATTTGCCCAAAGCTGGTTATAATCATGGAAAAATGCAGGTAGGATGGTGTGCAATGATTTGCCCATAGATGGTTATAATCATTGGACCCCAATTATGGAAAACATGAAAAACTTGGCCAAGGATGATGATAAATTAACATAGAGGGTAATGATTAATTAGAAAAACCTACTAGTAGGGAAATGCTCATCCAAACTAATAAAGGTTGAAATTCTTTCATGGTTAATTACTCTGTTTGGGATATGATTGGGATTGAATCAAGATATCAGTGCTGAAGAGATGTTGATGCCACTATTTATAAATAAACTTATTAAAGTTGAGGCTTTTTGTATCACATGTCATTAGGCATCATGGTATAGCATCATGAGGACTTGGTTGAAATATGCATAACGAATGACTCCCATAATCTAATACTCAATAGAAAATAATGGACCAATGATAGAAACCATGATGATAATGTAAACATATGAATATAGATGGATTTAAGTGTAAGTGTGGCCAAGAAGTCACCCATTGAACCCACATAAACTAAATAAAGGCAACAGTTCTAAAATAAAATAAATAGACACACAAATAAAATAACAAAGAAACAAACAAAGAATCACTCAATAGAAACCACACACATTGTCCCTAGAAAATTGGTGACAACTTAATAAATGAACAAAATGGGGGAATAGAATAAAAAGAAGGGGGTGGATGAGCTATGTCTAAATGCACTAGGTAAGTAGATTCTACCTACATAGTTTTTTGGATGTAATATCCAACAAAAACTTTAGGCCAAATGTAGTTCTCCTAGGGAATGGGAAGAAAATGATAACTAGTGAAAACAAACAAAATGGATATGACAGAAGAATAAGAATGATCTTGTAAATTGGAAAGTGCATGAGATAAAAGGCCAAAAAGGATGGGGAAACTAAGTTATAAGTGATTTTATTGAAACTTAGTAAGGGTTCCCAGAATCCTTAAGGCAAAGAAGTGGTCCATGTTTTTTTGTTCTTTTTTAACAATTTTATAAATATTTTTGGAATTATTTTAGAGTATCTCAACTAAATAAATAATTATGAGACACTAAATGTTTCAATCTTGAAAAAAATGAGAACGTTCAAACATAGGTTTCTCACAAAATAGTGAGAGCATTTAGACTTAGGTTGCTTGGAAAATGGTGAGAGCATTCAAACTTAGGTTGTTCATAAAATGGTGAAAGTGTGGCTTAGGTATCTTGAAAAATAGTGATAACGTGGCTTAGGTTGCTCACAAAATGGTGATATAATTATTTAGGTTTCTCACAAAATGTTTAGATCCCTAATTAGGTTTCTCACAAAACAACAAGATCATTGCTTAGGTTGCTCATAAAATGGTAAGAGCATTTAGACATAGGTTGCTCATAAAACAATGAGAGCATTCAAACTTAGGCTACTCACAAAATGGTGAGAGCATGGTGTAAAGGGTGACTGAGATGACCTGAACAAGTATCGATCACTACCTACATAGTCCCAGAGTAAGACCTTAAGCCACTATAGTTATGTCATGAACCAGAGCAATTCAACTAGTGTAGCAGTCAATTCAAACAAAACAAGCACAATTGGTAAAAATGCATAGTATGGCATAAGAAATGGTAAGATGGTATGTCAAGGATCAATAAACAAATGTTTCCCCTAGTTTTCCTATAGGAAATTATAACTAGGACATAATGGAATGGATCAATGGTACTAATTTACCAAAAGGTGGTTATAATTAGTATTAAGACTGGTGATAAGAAAATAACAAAAAAAGGATGCAACTACCAAATATTTTGTCATACAACTCCAAAATATGATCTATGTTTGAAGTACTTGAAATAACTAATGAAACTAATCAGATTCCTCAATGCTAAAAATATGTAATGAATGGAAAAAACCAAGATCAAATGAGCTAAGATTTAGATCACATTTGGTCGATAGATCAAAAATTTAAAGTAGATACAACTAAGAGGATGTCTAAGAATGATATTTGTAAAAATAAAAATAGTGAGGAAATAAAACCATTGAAATGGTCATTATAGATAATACACCATAGCACTCAAGCATAATACCACTTGAGGTGAGTAATATTCATTAGCTCATGAATTTCATCTTTGTCTACTATGGTGAGCATGTATGCTCCTAATCCATAATATACAATAATGATGAAAGGTCCTATCTAATTTGGTTTGAATTTACCTTTATGCTTCTTCTCAGCCATGGTATTCTTTTAGTTTTCTATAAGAACAAGATCACCAAGTTCAAATGTCCTATACTTGACACACTGATTGCAGTGGCCTTCGAGTCAATTTAGATATGCCTAAAGATCATTGAGCATAATTATACATTTTTTTTATCAAGTAGGTCTAGCTCCTATAGGTGAGATACTTGATAGTTATGATCATCTAAGACATTCTTAAAATATATGCATAGTGAAGGTAACTCAACTTTAATGGGAAGGATAACTTTAGTACCATAAATAAGTGAGTATAGAGTGGATCCTATAGAAGTATGATGATTGGTATAGTATGACCAAAGGGTAGGGAAGATCTATAGGTGTGAATAACATCATTGACAATATTGGCAATGTTTTTGTTTGATGCTTCAACCTAGCCATTACCTTGAGGGTAATATGCTATAGAAAAATGATGTGTGATGTTATATTTGGTGTATAGCTTGTCAACATCTTTATTCTTAAATTATCCTCCATTATCATATATAATGTCAGAGGGGATACCATAGAATCAAATGAGATGGTTGAAGATGAACTTAGAAATTTGCTTTTTAGTCACATATGTGAGGGGTATAGTTTCAACCCACTTAGTGAAATATTTGATGGTGATAATGATATGTTTATATCTATCAAATGAAGTGGGGTTTATCTTCCCAATGAGGTTGAGTCCCCATGTATAAAATGACCATGGTGTCAACATCAGTTTTAGAGTTTGAGCTAAGGCATGAATCAGATTAGCATGTTGTTGACATTTGTCACACTTCTTTACATATGTAGTTGCATCTGCATCCATTATGGGCTAATAATAACTAGTATGTAAGAGATTTTTGGATAAGAATATCCCACTATAATGAGATCCACATAATCCTTCATGAACTTATCTTAATGCTAGTGTAGACTCTACCAAAGTTAAACAACAAAGTAGAGTTCCATCAAACCTATGATAATAAAGGGTGGATCCAAGTAGAGTATAATGAGTAGAATGATGAATAAAGGATTTAGTTTGTTTTTGAGATAGGTTAGGTTGTATAATTTGGTCATGAAGGTGGTTATAAAGGTCTGAGTACTAAATATAATTATGACCAACAATATCCCAAATCATTGCAATAGTTAAAAGTTTATGAGCTGGTACGAATAAATTCTCAATAAGGACCTGATATTCTCTAGCTTTGTCTATTTATCAGATTAGATAGTTGATAGTAGCCATGGCATCTATAGTTATATTAATAGACCTTAGTATATTTTTAAATTATATATTTTTAATTTGTTGTTTTAGGGTATCAACCATAGCCTTATATGGAACCAACTTGTCATCTTTGGTTTGAAAATGGTCTATGACTTGATTGATGATTAATTGAGAATCACCATGAACCTTTAGATGAAATATATTCCATTTTACTACCTATAAAAGTCTTGTGACAAGTTATTCATACTTATCCATGTTGTTTGTATAAGGAAAACTAACTATAAATGATTTAGGGATTAGATCCCCCTATGGTGTATTAAATAAGAGACTTACCCCTAATGCATGTGTAGTAAATTAACCATCAAAATATAGAATCTAGTGTTTTTCCTCAAGATGTGTGTCAATGATGTTCATTATGGATTCATCAAGAAAATGAAATGTGAGTGGCTTTGTGTCTTCAAGGGGTACTTTAGTAAGTTGATCTGCAAAGGCCTGTCTTTTGATTGCCTTCTGATTGACATACTTTATGTCAAACTCACTAAGAAGAATGATCCATTTATCCATTATACCTTGTAAATATGTTTTACATAGTAGATAATTGAGTGGATATAATTTTGAAATGACCATGGTTTTATTGTTTAACATGTAATGGCATAGTTTCTGAGCTATGAAGACCATGGCTAGACAAGAATTTTTAATAGGTCCATAGTTATGTTTATACGTGACAAAGGTATAACTTTAGTATAATACATACTCTTTTCCATTGTTACAATGTTGAGCTAAAATTTCCCCCAAGGCATTGTCAGTAGCTAATAGATACAACAATAATGTCTTTCTTGGCATAAGAGGTAACAAAATATGTAGATTAACTACATAGTCCTTAAGCTATTGAAAAGCTATTTGGTAGTGGTCATCCTAGTTAAATACAAATACCTTATTTCGAATATGTGTAAATGTATAACACTTGTCTACTAGCTGAGGGATGAAGTGTTAGATTGACTAGATCTTACCTTACTAACTATGGAGTTGCCTCAAATTAGTTGGTGGTAGTATTTCAATTATAGCATGGACTTTGACTAGATCAACTTCAATGCCTCTACGACACACAATGAAGCCAAGTAATTTTCCTGAGGTTACTCCAAACACACATTTATTAAGATTAAGTCTAAATTTATACTCCCATAGTATTTCAAATATCCTATGTAACATTGTTGGATGGTCAGCGCTAGTCTTGGATTTACCTAATATGTCATTGACATAGTCCTCAATAATATCATGCATCATACCATGGAATATAATAGTCATGGCCCTTTGATATGTAGATATATAAATATTAATACCAAATTTAATTATTTGATAATAAAATGTTCCCCATAGAGTGGTGAATGTTATTTTATGTTAGTCTTTTAATTCTATTCTGATCTAGTTGTATCCTGAAAAGCCATCCATGAGTGAAAGTATTTCATAACCTATCATGGATTTGATAATCATATCAATATTAGGTAATGGAAAGTCATCCTTACAATAATCTTTGTTTACGTCTCAAAAATTAGTATATATTTGGATTCCTTCAAGCTTTTTTTAATAGGCACAACATTCGATATCCATTCTAAGTAGTCAATGGATTAGATACATCCTAATTCTAAGAGTTTTTCCAAAACATTATTTACCAAGACAAAAATTTGAGGATGAATATTATGTAGCTTTTGTTTCATTGATTTGGCATCAAGATTGACCACAAAGTGGTGTATAACCAAGGTAGGGTCCAAACTTGGCATGCCTAAATAAGCCCATGCAAAGATATCTATAATTTCTCTCAATAGAGATGTAAAGGCTTTACATTCCTCCTTAGTGAGTGACATGCCTAATTTTATCCATTTTAGGTCTGATGGAGTGTTGATGTTTACCTCTATTATATCTTCAAATAGAAGGGTTGAATCATATTCTAGGATAGTAGGCAAAGACTTAAAGTTTTAAACTATATCAGTGTCCTCTATTAGGAATTACTCTTTAACGTCTCCTAGGCATGATGAATCTAACTCCCCCAATGGGAGATCTAGCCATGTGATAAAAACAATAAAAAATTTATTGATGAATGCAATGAAATACTTGTTATTACAAAAAAATTAAATTAGATCCATAGGCAAGTTCATCATTGGTGGTCTCTTAGTCTAAATTCGAAGAAGAATGAACACCCCTATCTAATGGTCCCTAAAACAGGCTTTCATCACTAGACTAGCCTTTATCTTTAATTTTTCCTTGGCCAAAAAGTGTCTCAAAGAGGTTTTCAATTTAGGACCTCAATGTTTTATTTAATTATTTTTGGCTAAGGGTGTTCACCCACTCTCTAAAATAGGCTTTAGGATCTAATGTAATTGAGCATCCTGATTTATGATGTCCCAATGGAATGTTGACTCTAAGACCTAAAAAGTCATAGAATGCCTCATCATTCTAAAACTCATCAATCAGCAAATTATATTCTTGTTGGTCCCAATCTATCAGTTGGGGATAGTATAATGGTAATGGGTTGTGATGAATGACTGGGGTAAGGGTACAAATGGTATTATTATCAAAAAAGTTAGTCTTAGCTAGGTCATCAAAGGTGAGGCTATGATTGGACTCTACTTTGTTGTCGGTATCATCATCACTAGCCACTAGTGATAGAACTTGAATAAGATATGTGGGGTCACCCCTAGGCAATTTAAATCTAAGTCCATAATGTCTTTTTGTACTTATTCATAAAAATTGGCTCAATGGTTCCTTATTGATTTAGTTTGAGGCCTCTTCCTTAATAATCTTGATTCTCCATGATCTTATTATAAATAGGATACTTTTCAATTTTATAATAATCATCTTGGTTTTCATTAGATAACCATGATTCATCCCCTTCAAGAGGGTTTGGTTTTAGGCTAAATGCTGGTACAAACATGATAGGTCCCTTATCTTTGTTCTTTTATTGCCAATGCATTTGTGGGGTAACTTTAGGTTTTCCAAAGGTCTTTGGATTCTAAGGAAGATTGGCAATATGGAAGGTATCATGGGTCACATACTTCCCTGGGCCATTATCTAAAATGGTGAAATGATTGGAAGCTTCAAGAAGTGGCATGTGGGAAAGGGAATCCAAGGTATTAGGATCTATGCAATTATCCTATGGAGGATCAATAAGAATAGCCTTTCCTTTATCCTACTTAGAACTTGAATTCATGCTATATTGGTAATTGTATCTTTGAAACTCAACCTCAAGATGTTTGTAGTGTTCATATGGGTGTAAATCTCTTGGAATATTCACTTCCATCCATGAGTGGGATAACTTGATACATTGGTGCAATGTTGATAGGATTACATGAATCTCATGTAACCAAGGCCTACCTAGAAGTATATTATATGATAACTCAAGATCAAGCACATGGAAAAGTGTATCATGGGTCAAAGGCCCAATGATAACTAGTAAGCTGATGGTGCCTTGTGATTTTCTTTCCTCATAATCATAGGCTTTGATAGTTATCATTTTTAGCTAGAGATCTACCATTATGTACCCAAGAATATTGATGAGCTTTAGAGACACTATGTTGAGGCCTAATCCATTATCTATAAGGACATGTTTCACATTATAACATTTTATATAAACTTATATGTATAATGGATTATTATAGAGTGGGCTAAGGGAAGCCATATCACTTTGGTTGAATGTGACTTATTAGGATGGAGCTAGGTGTCCAACCAAAGTTTGAAATTTATTAGGGGATATGTCACTAAGAAATAATGGATTAGGTTGAAAACTCAATCAAAATGTTCTTGTGGATTGTTGACATTCATAGTAATTCTAAAATATAAATTTATGTTGGTGACTTCTATAATTTTTCCACAATATCAAACTTCTTGTCTTGGTCAATGGTGAATGGTTTATTCCAAGGCTGAATGGTTAGTTGGATAACAAGCAAAGTGGTAGATGGTTGTGGATTTGTGATAGTAATCTTTGATCTCCAAGTTATGATTACATAATCATGATTAGATGCTAGACCATAATTGCTAAAAAATGTTGGTAATGGTGTGAGCCCATATAAGATAAGTCTTGGTTGCTTGTACACTTTTATGTGGTCACATGGCAAGGGCAGTTATCGGTATAAGGTCCAAGAATGGAATTCATAATTTTATAATTCACCTATATGAAGTCTTAGTTCAAAGAAGGATTATTCATGTAATTTGGCTAAGTGGTATTATTTATCAATGGTCTAGATTGATCAGTACTTAGTCTAGGATTAATGGAGATGATATTAATGCTACCCCCTACAATATGACCTACAACCCTATTTTAGTCATGTGAAATTACATGATAGGTTTATTGGTTGTTACCATTTTGACCTTAATTTTATCCATTGTTCTGACATTGTGGGTTATATTGTTGATTCTACTAATTTTTCTTGTTCAACTTTTGATTTTGATACTATTGATTTTGTAGTTGCACTGGCTAGTGTTGTTGTTTTTGTTACTGATTATTATGTTGTTGCTATGTGTTATGTTGGGGAAAGGGTTTTTAATAAATCCATATAGTTTGATTGGTTGTGTAAAAAACATTATATAATTTTGTCTCTCCATTATCCAACATATTCTTAATTAATCAATTGATTTACACAAATTTTCATAGATTATGCCTTTTGACCTAATGATATTCATAAAATTTATTTTCATGGTACCAATCAAGATAAAGAATGCCTTGTTGATAATTCTTTGGTATAGGCTAACTAATTAGATTATTAGTGGTATGTTTGTGAAATACAAACTTAATAGGCTCTCTTAGGTCACTAAAGACATGACATGTAGGCACAATTCACCTTAGAGGAGGGGTTTGTAATGGTAAAAGTTGTTGCATTTTTTGTACAGGTCTTGGTTGTTGTGATTGTAGTGTTGGTTGGAGAGGTTATTGGGTAAGAATAAGATAAAAAGGTGGTGTAGGAAATGTTTTCACTATTTGTACATGATGTGAATCAGTTACTCCATTACCCACAACATTTCTATAATGGTTGAATTCCTTTGGTCTATCTTGGTTATTAGCCTATGATAGTTGTGATGCTTGTACTTGGATTGGATGTTGGTTTTGGATACTTTTTTGATTGGTAACTTGATTTTATTAGTTTACATGAGTTTGATGATCCCTTTATTAATAAGGTCTCACTCAATCAACAAGCCTTTGTCAATAATCTCCTTAAAAGTATGTGCACATTGTAGTTCCAGATGATAAGCCATCTCACTATGCAAATTTTTAGTAAACATAGTTGCTAATTATTTATCTAGTAAACTATGGGTGAATTAGCTTACAAGGGATCTCCATCACTCTAGATAACTTGTAAAACTCTCACCAACCTTTTGTTTTGCTTATGTTAAGTTAATGAATGAAATATAATGTTTGAGATTATAAGAAAAGTCCTACACAAACTTATCAAAAAGATCATCAAAATCTTTTACTAAATTCTTGGGCAACTTTAAAAACCACTCCAAGGTTTGTCCAACTAAGTTCCTTGGAAACAACAACAAAAGGTAAATATCACTATATGCCACTGGCTGGCATGTGATAAAGAATTCGGTTAAATGGGCCTTAGGGTAACCTTTCCCTTTGTATTTTTTGAATTTGAATGGTTCATATCCTAGAGGAAATTGTGTCTAAAAATACTCCATGTTGAATGGATAATAACACACGTCATCAAACTTAAAAATTTTAGTCTATTTCTTAGCTTGAATGGTAGCAATTGCATCCTTCATCTATTGCAATTCTTGGGATAGGAAACTAGAAGGAACATTGGTTTGAGGGAGAACATTGGTTTGGGTAGATTTTTAGGAGGTCACAAGTGGGACACTTTGACTAGGGTATGATGGAGATATCTATTGGGGTATATTGGTTTGGTTGGTAAATGGACTAGGAATATGCATACATAGATTAGGATGTACTTGAAATTGCACATTTGGTTGTATGATACTCTAGTTTGGGTTGGATATGAAGGTTTGACATGGAAGATTTTATGGTTGGGATGGAGGGATATAACTATAATATTCCTGTTATGGTTGAAAAGGGACTTGCTATTGAATAATCAAATCTTGTTGTTGAGTGCAAACTTGTGAACCAAGACCCTGTCTCTAAACTTGTGGCACATTTTGAACTGAATATTGTCTAGTAAGTACTTGAGAAACATGAGAGCCCAT
This sequence comes from Torreya grandis, assembly GCA_037957365.1. Lineage (NCBI taxonomy): Eukaryota > Viridiplantae > Streptophyta > Pinopsida > Cupressales > Taxaceae > Torreya > Torreya grandis. Next base: position 3,544,691 of record JARHVA010001187.1, read on the forward strand.
TTGTTTCACAAATCCTTGTTGGGAATGTAATCATGTTGAAGATTTGACATCTGTCAATGACCAATATCTACACATTATTGGCTAGTCATTGTTTGGTTTTGGATAGGTACACTGGTCTATGACTAAGGAGGTATATTTGCCACCACCTAATGAGGTAGAAGTTACCCCTTATTGATGTGGAAATATATTTGGCCTTTATTATGTTGGTACACTAGATTGTGCCTGCTATTGTGGAATACTACTCATCATTTATTGAGGAGTAGGATTCATCACATTCGACTATTGAGGCATGATATTGGTTGTTATTTAACTACCTAATCCTATTGGTTTCACACTTGATGAAGTAACTGGTTGAGGTTGGAAAGTAGGTGGTGAATTTTGGTTTGCAAAATCTCTTATTTCTTGGTATGATGATCCACTCATGGTATTAACTATAGCCACATGTTATCAACTAGTTGTTTGTGTATTAGTACCACTTTGATTTGGATTGGACATTACTTGCACATTGTCTATTTTAATTTTCTCATTATTCTATGTAGAAGTAGAAGACACTTCTTTAATAATTGGCATATGAAGCAAGTTATCTACCAAAGTGTTTTGTGTGAATGGGTCTAAATTCTGATTGTCTTGACTAGTTAACTCTATCAAAACTCCTATTGAAGGAACTAAGTTAGTAAGAGGTTTATTCACCATGGTTATCTAATTGAAGTTACATGCTAGATTTAGATAGGTTTGTTATGCTATCTACATTTGGTTAAAGTGATCTTTCATGATGTTTTTTTTCCTTTGTTAGGCATATTAGGGTCTTGATACATTGTTTGGACTTTAGCCAAAGGATTTTTATAAGAATCCTATTGATCATAAATTATGTTATGAGGCATTCTTACTAGGCTTAGAAAATTATCATGGGGGAAGTTTTCTATAAACTTGGACCCTAAATATATGGCTCTAACCAAAATCTTATCCTTTTTCTCCAATAAATGATGCTCACATAAAAATGGATCATATGTGGAAGGTGTATTAGTAGAGCATGACTGTTGAAAAATTGTGTCATCAACTATGGGTATTATAGCTAGGTATTGTGCAGTTTGTTGTTGGTCTTGTTCTGAATAAGGTGGTGTATTAACCAAATATTTAGTCAATGGATCTTGGATATGTGCCCCTAATTGAGTATTATAAGAGGGATATAGATCCATTTCATAAGAAATATTATTTTTGTAGGGGTCTTATACCATTTATTCATACACAACCACATTACTAATCCTCAGATTATGCATGAGTCCACTAAGAGTGTAGGAATACATGTTGGGATCCATAGTAAATGTTTTTGTAATGAAATTTCAAATATTTCTACAAACTCTAAAAAGACAATTTCTAAAAGTTGATGTTCAAACTTGGTCTAAATTTTTCAAAAGAATCAAAAAGGTTTATGCAAATATTTGTGATAACACAAGATAATGTTAAGTTTCTAACATTACATGTCTTACATAAAAATATGGAGTAAATTAAGAAAAAATAAAAATACCAAAATCTAAAGTCGAAGTATTTCAAATTAGTTTAATCTAGGAAAGTAAAAATTGCTGTCTTTTGTCCAAACATGACGTCAAAAGCTAGGCTCAAACAAGGAATGTGCTAAGACTCTTGGCCAAATAACATCAAAAGCTAGAATTTAAAATAGATGAAAGGTTTAATCTAATGGATTTGAAACACTTCTAATAAAAACTAGGCATTTGACTCTTGGACATGGACTCAATCAAATAGGTATAAGTTATGAAACAAAAGTCACTTTAGAGATAGTTTGTTTTCTCAAAAATAATGGTATAAAAATTGGTTCTTTTGATAAATAAGCTAGACAAAACGTCAATAATGTAACTGTGCTAGACAAAGGTTCATAAAGGTATACTTGGATTGGTTTGAAAATGTAGGAACAAATTTGAACTCTATATAAGAGGGCCTATGAAATAATATCTGAAATGTTTTGGGCAGTGTAATAGTGCTAAAATACCCAAAATATGTGTAAAAATGCTTGTTCTAAAAATTCTCTAAGGCAAAGATAATTTATCATAGATTTGATAGCATAACACTACCTTTCTTGACTCAAAATGTTGTGGTGAAGAGAATCAAAGTTCAAGTGTTTAACACAAAATGACTTAAGTTTATCAGGTGGTGATAATGATCATGAGTCTTTAAACGGCCTTCAATCCAAATTGGGAATTAAACCTAAGTTCCCTCAAGCTTAGTGCAAATGGTGAACCTGCTTAACACATCAACCCTGTGAACTTATAAAAGTGCAATTTTGAATTTAGATTATAAATGGACTTAAACAACTTTGGCAAAGGTCTAGACTCAATTAGGTAGCATAACTATACCAAAGTGGATGATATGACTCTAAGTTTTGATGAATTTTGAACAAGAAAAATTGATGATTTCATGTGGGCAACATAATGCCTCTTTGTTTAAAGGAAAATGAGGACCATGTGTTTCATTTTCATTATTTGTTTACACCAAGTTTTGACTCCAAACAAGACTTCAATCTAGGATAAAAACAACTAATTAATTTCTTTTAGATCCTAAAATGTCAAGGTTACTTGTTATTATTGGAATCCATCAATATAAATCATTTGAGAGGATTTTAAGTGTTCATCCAAAAGTAAATGTGCATTATATAGTATCATTTTTTCACCCCCTTCTCTCAAATGATAGTACTACAACATGGACCTTGAGGTGCACCTTGCACCAATAATACTTCTATGGCAAGTGAGTATTTTTCTAAGATCTATAAGTTTCTAAACATTCTAGGGGAATAAATTTTATAATGAATTTCATGTCAAATAATGAAAAATAAAAGCATGGATTTTGGGTCTGTATCACTTGACTTGCAAAAATGTCTAGTCCTTTTTACAACAACTACATCCTATTGTTTTCTCAATGTAGTATGATTTATAAAGTGCCACTATGTCCTATGTGAAACTCCAATATGGATCCAAATGAAGTAAATACTAGGAGATAAAACCCCAAGTCAATGCTTCCCTAAAGAACTCATGGGAGGTAATGACATCCCCCTTGTAAGCCAAGTTTTCATGAAATAAAAGACTAATAGAAAGACTCTAGGGTTATTTTCAAGGTCACCCAAATTTTGAAGAGTCTTTGGGGAGTGATTTAGATGGCATTCTTTCTGTGCCTTAGATTAGGCAATTTGTAAATAAGGAAATCTCTTTTGATTCCAAGGGTTCCCTAAAGGGAACAAATTGAAGATCATACACACAACATCCTTGCATTTTGTGAAAACAAAGTGCTAATTGAAATAAATAAAAACAAAATTGACAAGTGTTTTCAATTTTAAGCCCAAATGAAAGATTTGGTGGTGTTTATTTGACCCTTTGGTTTTAATTTGTAAATTTGAAAGCTAACTACAAGATTTAAGCAATAACACCCTAAATTATTTTCCTTTAAGCACCAAAATGAAAAGTTTGATTCATTTTGAAACACCCTAAAAAAAGTTTAAAAGGATCTTTTTAAGCATGCTTTGATGATTTTTCAAGTAAAACCTTTAAAATAATGTTAGCAAGATATTTATCTTAGAATCATTGCTGAAGATGAAACAACCAACTTAGAAAAATGAGCTCTCAAGTTTGTGTAAAAAATACATCGTGACCAATGATAGTTTTACTAACCGATGATGGTTATGCAGATCAATGATAGTTTTACTAACTGATGAAAGTTATGCAAACCAATAATGGTTTTACTAACTAGTGATGGTTGTGTAGATTGATGATTTTTTTACTAATGCTAATAAATAATGGTTATACTTAATTTGAAAATGGTTATACTAGTGACAGTTACTGTGTAAACTTGTGACAAAGGAAAAATGGGAAAACAAAGTTAGAACATCAAATTACAAAAGTTTTAATGATCCAAATGAAGATTTTAAAGTTACATAATGATATTATTTATGTGTGGGATGTGTTCCATCCCACTAGGCATTCCATTATGTGAATTAGGAATTTGAATAAGAAGAGGATATTATTATTGTGTTAGTGACAAAATGAACAAAGAAAATTGACATAAAACACAATAAACTAACACCTTCATGCCTAGTTACTAGGGTGAGCTTAATAACAAAAACAAATGAAAAGCATAACTAAAAATTAACGAAAAATAAGAATCCTTCACCTTCCTTGGATTCTCCAAATGCTTTTGTAGTAGTGGCTTGCTTGGCTTATGCTCATGAAGTCTTATTCAAAGGAGGCTTGGCTATATCCTCTTCTCCTTGGCATCTTGTGGCTTTGGCTTGGCTTAGCTTGGAATTAATTTGGCATGGTAACACTAATTTCAATGGATTTTGGAATCATTTTTACATTATAAATTTGAATTATCAAGACCTTGAAGATATTTGAGCATAACAACTTTGCACCAAAATACCTTAACAATGATGTTCATGGCCTCTCTGTTTATAGATTTTTGGAATGGTTTGAGCATCAACCTCAACCATCCATCTCAAGATTAAGATGTGTGGCTAAGGATAAATCCAAATATTAAATTCATTCTACAAATATATCCATTAATATTTACGATAGAATGGCACTTAAGAGGCATGGAAGGTATGGATGAGACATGGGGTGGCTTGATTCAGATATTTGTGGCATTTATGGCCGAGGGATGTCTTTCCAAGAAATGAGGTTACCTAATGATGAAGATATTTAATATTCATTTCTAAAAATATGTATTCAACAATTTTATGTGGAATTCTTAATTAGGCCCTAATTTGGTTTGATTATCTCTTAAGCATGATTAAGCACTTTATGTACAAATTACTCAAATTGATCACAGTGCCTTGTTATTAACTTGAGATTTGATTAGATTGGAATTATAATTCAATGTAAGATGAATTTGATCCATTATAACATTTATGATGCTACCAACACCAAATAACAAATGCACGTATCTCATACAATATATTTGATATGAAAGAGCAATCCTAAGCACCTAGGTGAAAAATTGGCATTTTGCCTCAAAATGATTTGATCAAAGTTAGTTGTCCCATAAATTTTATTACCATATTTAATGATACTCTATCCAAAATTGGAATTTGAATATATCAATTTGAACTCATTTAATACATTTTAGTGTTTTTAGGCCAAATTGTGCACTTTGGTGGAAATTGTTCAAAAGCCTAGTTAGAGGTTATCAATGGCCAAATTTAGGTGTCTACATATGTAAGGATAGAATCTACACTTTTAATGGGAGGAAAAACTTAGAATTTTTGACTAGAAATAATGGTGTTTCCCCAGTAGTGGTATGAATACTACTATGATTGGGATATAAATGATTATGAAAATCTGTGCAGATTTTATGGATGGTTTTTTGAAGGATTTTATTTAAAATTTTATTCATGGACTCAACTTGTCTATTTCACTATAGATGATAAGGTGTGGAAAATTTGTTGGATATTTTTAATTTAGCACATAATTGTTTCGTGTCCTTGTTCTTTAAATTACCATCATTATCAAAAATCATAGTATGTATAACTTCAAAATGACAAATGATCTAGTTAAGGATAAAATTATAAACAATAGTTCTTATGACATTTATGGGAGGAATGGATTATAATCACTTAGTAAAATTTTTAGTAGCCATGATGATAAAAACATGCCCATCTTGTGACCTAGGTAGTTTACCAATCAGATATAATACGCACATGGAAAATGGCCAAGGAGATTCCATAGTTTGGAGCTCAACTAGTGATGAGTGGATTAGATCATCATGGAATTGGGAAAGACTACACTTTTTAACAAACTTGATAGCATCCTATTTGAGAGTAGGCCAAAAGTATCCTATACCTAGGCATTTGTATGAATAACATGTCTACTATAATGACCATTGCAGATTCCCCCATGTGATTATTCAAAGAAAAGAGGAACCTCTTTTTTCATTACACAGTAGAGTAACATACATTCAACATTGCAATAATAAAGGGTGTTATATCTAAAGACAAATTTGAAGGCTTGTTTAAAAATTTTAGTCTTTTCATGAGAATCCATGTCTAGAGGATAAGTTTAATGTTCAAAGAATTAGAAAATGTATTTATACCATGGTTTTTATCAAATAGTGATATTCTCAATATGATAGATAAGCGAGTCTTGTAGTTGGATAAAAGACAAGGACTTTATTATTTGATAAAGAAAATGAGAATCATTGAGAACTTGATGTGGATGAAATAAGGACAACAAAGAAGTAAGAGAGTCAACAATAGAGTTTTAGTCTCTTTAAATGGGCTCGATTGTAAAAGAAGTGAACTATTTGGTGAGGGTAGTGGCCATTTGATGATAAGTGATCATATTTTAATTTTTACATTAATAATCACCATTAAACTAATGATAGTTGAGTTGGGAGTCACCTAAAGTGTGTAGATATGCAATATCTAAGTCAAGTGTCACTCTAATGCTTAAGATTAATACTTCATATTCTACCATGTTATTAATGACATCAAAGGTAAGAAAAAATGACAAAGGGATGATTTTACCATGATGAATATTTATAATACAACCTACCTTATCTCTTTGGAGACATTTAGTGCCATAAAAATGTAAGGTATAGGTGTCCTTATATAAATTGATGTTGATTTCAAGAAGTTATTTGATAACTAATTTAGATTTAGTAGTATCAGGAATGACATAGGTATATTATTGATAACTTACTTATAAATCAATAGTGGAGTTATGAAATTAATCTTTAAGAGAGATAGCTTGATTGAGACATTCAATATAGAAATTGTTATCATCTAGGAGACTATCTTGAAGATGATTGGTAGTGGCTATGGGTGCTGATTTAAGTTGGTCAACAATAATTTATCCTTTGACACATTTTTGTGTGATGATTTGAAGTTCAAATTCCATTAAGAGAACCATCTACTTGCTAATTTTATCTCTATGTATAAATGCTTTGGATAAAAAGTTAGGAAGTGGATCAAAATGAATTATGACATAAGTTGTTGGATAGAACATGTACTGACAAGATTTTTAGTAATGAAATATATAAAAAAAGAAATCATGTTCTAATTTGGTATAACATTTTTCAAAAACAATGAAGTCTTAACTAATATTTTAGATAGCGTACTCTCTTCTAGTATCATCTTATTAGGCAAGCATAGCCCCAACTGATATGAGCATAGAAAAAGTGTATAAAAATAGAGGAAGATCATTAAAAGGTAGATGAAGGGTAGGTGGATAGAGGAATAATTATTTCACATTATCAAATTCCTTCTAATAAGGGTTGGTCCATTTTAAATAATTACCTTTTTAAATAAGGGAATTCATATAATAAATGTAATAAGCCATTTTGGGCATGAATCATCAGATTACCCCCAAATTTCTATGGTAAGTACAAATGTCTAGAATGGAATGAGGAATAGGCATGTTGACTACATCAATGATTTTAGTAGGATCGACATCAATATTATGAATAAATATTAATAACCCTAAAAATTTACCATATGGAACAACAAAAACACATTTTTAGGGGTTGAGTCTAACTTTATACTTGATGAGTTGATAAAATATAATGGCTAAATTAGAGAGATGGGTTTTATGACTTTTGGGTTTAGTAATGAGATAATCTACATAGGTTTACACAATATTATGGATAAGGTCATGAAAAATGTGGGTCATATCCCATTGATAGGTAGCTCTAACATTTTTTAAGGCTGAAGGGCATTTTAAAATAGTAATAGGTGCCCCATTATATAGTGAATATTGTATTGTGTTGGTCTTTAAGGGATATATAAATTTTATTGTAACATAAAAATCCATCCATGAGGGACAAAATTTCATATATAGTAGTGGAATTTACAATGGCATCTATCAAAGGTAATGGAAATTTTTCCTTGGGATAAGCAAGATTGAGATTATGGAAGTCGATATAGATGCAAATAACCATGGTAACATTTTTGTGTATTGGGAAAATATTTGACACCCATTTAGAATAGTCCATAGGTTTGATAAACTTGACATCTAATAGTTTGATAATTTTTTTATGGCATAGGGTGGAAACTTTGGGTGGAAATTTCCACTATTTTTACTCAACATGTTTGGCATTAGGGTATGTAATTATATTGTGCACCATGATACTAGGATTGATGGTAGGAATTTATTCATATAAACAAGAAAAAGTATCAAAATATTTATCAAATAATAAACTAAAGTTATCATGTTCAATCAATGTGAGTTCTCTATAAAATTTTATAAGTCAAGGACATGAAGGTGTGACATATTCTATTCACACGGTTTCCTTGATAAACATAACATTTCCATCTTATAAATGATATGGCATGTTGGGAAGAGAGGAAATGGGATTGGTTTTGGGATCAATTCTAACAATGAAGTTATCAAAATGAGGTTCCTTTCTATTGAAATTCCCAAATTTGTGGTGCTACCAAGTATGTTGAGGTTATCAGGTATGAAACAATTCAAAGATGGTTCCACTTTTAGACAACATAGGTAAAGGTCCATAATATTCCACATCTACTTAAAGATAAATTATTTTGTTACCATGGTGGTCATGTTTAGAATATATCTAGAGTACATTTGTGGCCTTAACATCGAGAGTGATTTTGGGAGTAGGTGGATTTATGGAAAAAGGTTGATTAGGTTCAATTGGATTGACAATATTCATATATTGGAATTATTAATGGGAAGAGGATATAGTAGAGTAATCGGTAATAGAGGAGCCTCCTCTTAGCCCACCTCAAAATTTAAAAAAACTACCACCTCACATAAACCTAATTCTAAGCTCTAATCAAAGAGTAAGGATAAACTAAAATAACCGACCAAACCACCTACATTTGAAATTAACACCATCAATATGGTCACTCAATCACAAGTCAAAAGGATAAGGGAAAAGATAAAGTATCCATCCCTTGGACATATCATTATTATACAAAAACACCCAAATCACCTTCTCCAAAACCCAAGATTTTTATCTTAGGTACACCTCAATCCAACCCATCAGGACTGATATATAGGTCAGTTCTCAAATATATTCACTAAATATTAGTGAAGATGACCTTGTAGAAATTGATCTAAACCTTACCTTAACATTGTCAAGCCACAATGGAGGCCCAACCTAAATATCCTTGACCTATAGTATCCGTTATTGTATCCCTCTAAGTATCAACCCTTGTCACATTCTAAGATTTTTAGATACCTCCTATCCACCCAGATTATCTAGATCCTCACCTTTTCATCATAACCAACATCAATCAAACCCAAATTAAAAGGGTTATGGTTAATGGGGGATCCATTATCAATATCATATCATCACATGAATATGATCAACTCAAACTTATTTAAAACATCATGTCATAAACCATTGTTGTGCTATGATATTTTAATGACATGATGGCAACCACCTTGGGAATAATTTTTGTTCACATAAGCTTAGGCCCTCAAAATCTCCCCAAGATATTCTGCATTATATAATGGGAATTTTAGTATAATTTATTTCTTGGATTCCATTAGATCTAAACCATGTGTTTTGTACCTTCAACCTTGCATAGATGCCTAAAATTTGAACATGAGGGTCAAGTTCACATCATCCCCACCAACCCTAGTCTATTTAAGTCATGGAACATGAATTAATTACCAAATGATGTCCTTATTAAATTAAAGGAAGTAACCCCTCCAACTTCCACCAATGAAGCTTCTACAAGCTCAACCATATCCTCTTCCCAAATCCATATGAAATACCCCTTAGAATCCACATTCCAATGTCTTTTGGTTAGATAATACCACCTTTTGACTCTTGATACTCTTCCTATTCCTCAATAGTATAAAAACCTTGATCAACAACCTCACTATTGTATTAACATTGGAACCATCATCCTTTTCATACCTCCTAAAGATCAAACCAACTTTATCTATGGGGGACTCGATCAACCACCTTCAACTTTTAACACCTCACTTTCTATCAAACTATTCACATCTAATTTTTCCTTCTTGGATAAACTATATTTTTCCCAAACATACCTTCATCGATGTGATTAAAAATAATATGGATTAATCTATTATGAGCATGGAACACATGATATTATCTGATGTAAAACTTAAAATCATTATGAGTGACATGGCCTTGGATTTATCCAACTAGAGGAACCAACCAACACACATTCCATCTCAATCATTGAGAAATAAACCCCATACTCAGCTACCTCTTCTTATTTGGAGTTTGATGATCTTAATTCCATCCCTCCTATTTTTTTTATCAACATGATTAGTTTTGAACCCCTAACCTATAAAATTCATGGGGAAACCAAAACCATTCCTCTAACTCACCATGAGATGGTAGAAGATGATTTTCCCACCATTAATACCATCTAATGTTAGGATGACAACTCCCTTCTCACCTACCTTGGTGATGAAGACTCCTACCTTCACAAATACATTTCGCTTGAGACATTAACCATGTTGAATGAAGCTACCATTGATATCCATTTAGGTACTCAAGACAATCCTCACATAATCAAAAATGGCCAATCTTTAGATTCCTTAGAACATTAGGTTTTATCCTCTTTCTACATGACTGTAGCATAGCATTTTCTTGGTCTTACAGTGATATGCCTAAAAACAACCCTTCTATTATCATCCAAAATATCATCATCAACCTCGATGTTAAACTTGTTGGGTAAAAGATTTAAAGGATGCACCCTCGCATTACGCTTCTTATTAAGGAGAAGCTATAGTGTCTCTTGTCTATCAAACTCATCCAAATCATTGAATATACATAATGTTTCTAAAATTTCATTCCTATCGCTATATTAATAAGGGGACTTTATATTTTTATAATTTTTTATGACCTCAACCTAGCCTATCCAAAAGATAACTTTACTTTACCAAACATTGACCAACTTATTGATCTAACTACCAGCCATGAGATGCTATCTCTTATGGATGGATTATCAAGATATAATTGAATATTAATTACCCTATAATATCAACACAAAACTACCTTCATCACCCCATGGGGAAATTTTTGTTATAGCATCATCTCTTTTAGCTTAAAAATTGCTAGTGCAACCTATCAACCTACCATGATCTACATATTTAATGACCTCATCCACAAAAATATGGAAGACTATGTAGATGATCTCCTTGGTAAGTCCAAACATTACCAAGATCACCTAGTAATCATTATAGTCATCTTTAACCACCTTATCTAATTCCATGTTCTCCTCAACCCAAATAAATACATCTCTAGGGTCCTATCAGGAAAAATCCTTAGATTTATCATTTATATTTATATAATAGAAGTCAATTCCACCAAAGTTAGAGAAATATTAGACATGCCTCCTTTAACTAACATAAAACAAATCCATATTATTTAAGGTAAGCTTCAGTCCATTCATTGATTCATATCTTAATTATCTGATAGATGTCAGCCCTTTCACCACATTCTTAAGAAGGACATCTCATTCAGTGGATAAAAGACTACCCAAATGCCTTTGAATAACTCAAAGGATACTTTCTCTCTCCACCTATCCTTATCCTTCTGAAAGAGGACAAACCCTTCTACTTTTACATCTACACCATAGACCATTCATTATGTTCAATGATCATACATCATGATGATCAACATAAAGAACATGCAATATACTATATAAATCAAACACTAGTAGAGTATGAAACTAATTATCCCCATATTAAGAAGTTATTACTCACCTTGGTCTTCATGGCTTACAAACTTTGTCACTACCTCCTCAACCATAAAACCTTTATCATCACAAACATTGATGCCCTTATGTACATGTTTTCTAATCCATAATAGAATCAATGTAAGGCTAGATGGCTCATGTTTTTAGCTGAGTTAGATACTAATTTCCCTCATAAAAATTAGTCAAAGGGAAAATCATTACCAATAAATTGGTTGAAACCCATTTAATTGACAACCAACCTTCTAACCTTGAGCTTCCTAATGAGTTCATCAAAATCATCTCCCAAGAAGACATTTCTTACCAAATGACCATGTTATTTAATGGATAAAAATGTCAATGTGGTGGGGGTGCTAGAATCATCCTTATACCCCTTGAAGGCAAGCCTTTTACCTTGTATTTCAAACTTGACTTTGATTTCACCAACAACATGGCTGAATTGAAGCCTTAGTTTTATGTCTCTAAAGAGCTTTGTCCTTGTGAGTAAAATCAATCAACATTTTTGGTGATTCCCAGCTTGTAGTCAACCAAATCAATGGTTCTTACTAGTGTTAAAATTATGTTATCTAAAAATACAAATAATTGATAGATGTAATGTTGACATAATTTGATCACTACATTATCCAAGCCACTCTACATTTGATAAACAAGTTCATTGACATCATGGCTTATCTTGCTTCTCAAATCCCATTTCTACCTTTAGAATCTAAAATATTTGTCACCATTCATAGACTAAAAAATTCCTCTTATACCAAAATGGATCTCCCTTCCATCTATAATGTAGAGGAAATCCAATCAAATATTTTAGTATAAGAAACTTTTTGACTACCTTACCTTATCAATCATCCCTTCTAGCCTCTATAGAAATGGTAGATGATCCTTCATATAGAGTACTACTCACTATTCCATACTAGAGGCAATCATTTACAAATAAGGATTTGATGGCCTTTGTTGATATTTTTTAAACAAAAATGTCAAAACATCTAGTACCATAAGAGATACCCGTTAATTTTTTGGAAAGAGGCCTTAAAATGACCTAGGATACCCTTTTCTCAAACCTAGTGGAAACTAGAAATTTGGGTGCAATTTGCAAGCTAAAAGGTTCCAAGTTATAATCAAACCTCTAATTCTCACTTTTCATAAACCCAATAAAAATTGAAGATTTATATGTAATTTGTAATTTTTTAATTTTCAAAATGCATCCTAACCTCCACTTCTAGCTCACCCCACGACTAGTAGAAATTGGAGCTTCATTCACAATTTACAACTTTGTAAATTATAATTTTCAAGTAAAACCCTGATTTCTACCAAACACATTCCCAATAGAACCCAAATATATAAATACAATTTGAAATATTTAAACTTTTGAATTACAATCAAACCTCCACTTCCCACTCATCCAACTCCCAGTGGAAATCAAAACTCCACTTGTAATTTGCAACTTTAAAAGTTGTCAATTGTAATCAAAGTTCCACTTTCCACTGAATAACCTTCTTACACAAACTAAAACCCTTCTTTTACTTTGTAACTTTTAAAGTTAAAAATTGCACCTCAAGTTTTACTTTCCCACTTTTATTGCACCAAGCCACTCGATGGAAAGCATAGGTCATAATATAAATTATAATTTTGAAAAGTTATAAAATTGTACCAAATTTTCAAAATTCCCATCATTTCTCCCAACCATTGACCTAATTGGGATTTATTTTAGGGATTTATTAAATAAATTAGGTTTTTTTTCCAAAGTCATTGTCAACATTGCAAATTGAAATTTGAGCTTTGCATTCAAGAAAGCCAAGCCATGATCTTCCAATGCCAAGTAATGACACACCTTGCCAACATTAAAATAAGTTACAATCACCATTACTATCTCCTATAAATAGTGTTCCTCTATTTCCCTCACACTTTCCAAAAACCATTACTATTCTTCTAAAAAAATCTTAATGTTTTCCATTTTTGCATAAAATATAGGTTTTTCTTCCATTCTATTTACATCTCTTTAAGTTTTTTAAAAGGTTGGTTAAAATATTTTCTAATCATTTAAAAAATTTGAAATAAACCTAGGGCTTGATATAATCATTAAAATTTGGAATATTCCATCAATATTCTCTACACAGACCTCATGGATAATCCTAGTGTAGTAAGCATCTCTAAACCCTATGAGAATATCCATTTCAAAAGTAACTCCAAATCCTTGTCAAGGATTTTATATGCAATAAAAAGCTTTAAATCCATTAGAACTTTCATTAGACCTTACAATTGCATTTTGTGAATCCAAAACCCATTAGAATTTTTACCTACAAAAGTAAGTCCAAAACCTACCAACTCTATAGTTGGTTTTCCCACATTAAGTTTCCTAGAACCTATATCTAGAAAATGAATAACGTTTAAGTCTCAGGGACATAGTATCCCACTCATCTTGGACTCTACCACTAATGAAATCATAGACATAAACCTAGGTCATATAAACCTAGCTGATTTATAGAGAAGGGTAAATGTTGAATTCAATAATGATTATATTTAAAGCATTTACGACTATGGATTTCCCTAGTTAGTATCCTTCCCATTATCATTACAAAGCCTTAATCTTGTGATCACATTAGAAAATAACTATGGTGAAGAAAAGAGATAAGTAGTGAATGACAAGGGATAAAGGATTTTGAACTTGGACCCTAACTTCATCAACACCATGTCCCTGATTCTAGAGTATGAGAGTTATCTTGAGATAACCCTTGAATCATCTAAGAAGTTTTATCAAGATAATAACACTACATGTCTAAGGGTCCTAAACAAACAATGGCAATAAGTATTTAGGCCCACATATATAATACTACCTAAAACCCTGACAAGAATAGACTTCAAAGAGGAAGTGGGTGATATAATCATACTCTTACATAGAAATACTAGGAACTCAGATGCTAAGAACTTTCAGGATTGGATGTACGAATACATTTGGGTGATCCACCAAAATAAATAGTATATCCATTAGGCCCAGTTGATTTTTGTTTCCATCCACAAACAATGGTGGAAGTTTAGAATACATGGATGTTTTACATGACTTCATATTTAGTCTACATATTGGCAAAAGAAAGAGATTTCCTAGGGTTGAACATAGTGCCTGACCAAGTCAACAAGGTTTTTGACTATTACCCTAACCTAATCCTTGAGGCAATTAGACAACATTTCAAAAGGGTAAATGATGCATTCATATACTGCATCATAATTATGTTTGACAAAGAGATAGAAAAGAGGAGATTCTCTAATGCCACAACTTCTAAGGTCATAAATTAGGGATCATATTTCATTCAATTCCCAACATATTATTACATCAGAGTAGGAAGATTTAGTAGTTGTCCTTACACCTTTGCAAGATATGTAAGTGATAGATGGGCTCTAATGGAAATTGTGAGGCAACTTCCCCATCAACATATGGAGGTATATATGCCCTTCCCTATCAAAGGCTAAATGTGTAGATGCTACAATGATTCAAATGACCCTAATAGCTCTCAATGTAAGGCCATCCTATGATGTGACTGGAAACATTAATAGTATATTGAGTATCAAAACATATTATGATGTTCCCTATTATGAATATTACTAAGAAGACATGCATGATGATGAGGAAGTGAGACTAAGAGATTATTCCAAGATGACCCTAGAGTAAATCAAAACTCATAACATGGAATGAGTCCTTAGAAATTAATAGATGATGAATTATTAAGAATATAAAACACAAAGAAATATTAATGAATTAAACATAAAAATAAAATGCATAGAACATAACATAATAAAGACACATATTTAACATGGTTCACCCAATATGGGCTACATCCACATAGAAAAAACTAGTCCTTATTATTTAGTCTAACAAATGAAGGGAAAAAATTGAAATAAAACCACTAAAATATCCTCTTCAATCACATACAATGTGCCACCACAATTACAATTACCTCATATCAAAAGGAGGGATACATATAAGGCAAAAATATGCAAACATAATTTCTACCATTAGATCTGCAACCTAATTATGAACAATCTAGATTTACTATAAAATTACAATATTTTATAGTACATTTTTAACAAAATTCTACTTCAGTTGCATTTCCCTTGAACCCTCGCTAGGGGGTCTAAAAAATAAGTCACCCCCCTTGGACCCCCATAGTGACCCTAGTGGGGGGCATTTCCCCCCCACACCCCCCATTGATAAATGGGCATTAAAATAAGATTGAGCTACACCATCCAAT
This sequence comes from Torreya grandis, assembly GCA_037957365.1. Taxonomy (NCBI): domain Eukaryota; kingdom Viridiplantae; phylum Streptophyta; class Pinopsida; order Cupressales; family Taxaceae; genus Torreya; species Torreya grandis. Next base: position 3,560,633 of record JARHVA010001187.1, read on the forward strand.
AATCTATCTCCATTTGATAGGGTTTACTTTGATAAAAATGTCTTTTCTCAACCTCTTCTATTAGTTATATGATCTATACCTGAGTCCTTTTCATTGATGGATAAGACTGCCAATGTAACAAATAGGACAATTGAATGGATAAGAAGCAAATAGGTCAAGGTTACCAAGGAAACCTTGAGCATCAATGATAATTTGAGAGAAGTCAAGGAAAAAGGTGTGGTAACAATAACATAGGGTTATAATAGTGGAAACCAAGTAGAACAGGTATATACATTGGTGGTATAACATAAGAGGAAGTAAAAATAAAAGGATGAAAGAGGTCAATCTAGTAGTTAAGGAGCAATAGCACCTCAAATGGATTATCCAATGTTAAATTCCATGCATAAATATTTTTTCCTCCTATCTCTATTATTTCACCAACTATGGTACCTCTTCCTCTTATCTCTACTTCATAATGACCTTAAAGAATTACCCCCTCCATTTCCACCAGCTCACCTGTGCTAGTGACTACATTATCAATATACCTATAAACATAATTAGAAACTCAGGCTTCACTTTCACTCCCTTCTTCCATAATTCCTTCCATCTCATCCCTAGTATTCACCACCACTCTATGAATCAATAACACCACCTACAAATATATGGCAATGTATTTAGTCATCCTGACTACAATCCCACTAGCCATCCTAACAACTAGGATAAGTATTGTTTAATTTTCATCTCCCATCACTTTCCCCATTTCGTCAACCCTGAGTGTTCCCACCACCTTGATTGATTCATTCACTTCCCTAGATTCCACACTCCCATAGGTTCCCCTTTCTCATCAACTTATACCTACCCCTCCACTTTTGTTACTTACATCTCCCACACCCCTAGTAGCCACATCCATTTACACTACACCCATTTATTCAATTTACATAATAGACTAAATCCCCAATGAGGTAGAGATAGAATAAATCATTGATACAACTATGGTTACTCAACCCACAAATGGGGAAGAGATTGCCAAAACATTAACTGAAGATTAAATGACCATATCAGTTATAGATACAACACTTGTAATAATAACCACTGATTTAATAACTTAAAATATAGATTCATAATTCATAGTGCCAAGCTCATAGGATTCCCCTCCAAGTTGGCCAGTGTAATCAGTAGGGAAGAAGTAGAAATAAATGGTGTCTCTTAGCACACTAGGATTTGGCTTTATAGAGGCATCAAAGAGATCAAAGGTAGGCCGAGAATTATATCTAGAATATTATATGATTCAATAGGGGAGAAATATGTATAAAATATAGTCCTACCACCATACAAATAAAATTAAGATCTAATGATGGGGGATTACCAAATATACAAAGTGTACCTAGGTCATCTTAAAAGAGAGGGATTGAAACATGATGTTCAATAAATCATTAGATCTATTTTTGAGAAGATGGATAGTGACAAGGTCACTAAGGATGAATGGAAGAATAAATTTGAACAATTAACAACAACCTTGAGAAAATTTATAGAGCTAACATCCAAACCTACTCAGTCTCTTACTCAGTTCCCTAATAAAGAAACACTTAAAGCAGTGGCATAGATTACTAGTATGGGAAGGGCCATAAAAGATTGCGTTGAAGATCTCATCACCAAATAAAATAGAGTAACTGATCTAAAAATATACTACTAAAAAACTTAGAAGGATGATTAGGCATATTTGAAAAGAGAAATAAGCAAATATGAGGAAGAGATTGAAAGGTTGAACCTATTCTTCCCAAAATTGTAAGTTATTGAACTCAATGAAACTGATACCCTCATTATGGAGAAGATAATGAAAATTGATACAAAGCATGAGGAAATAGATAGGGAAACCAATTTTAGAATAAGAATAATCACTGAAGGTATTAATAAGGCTAATGATACATGTGATAAAGCCACATATTCAATTTATGACATTGAGTATTTGCTCATTAGATTGTCATGTGAAATAATAGATCAACAAGATCAAATCCTTTCAATTCAATAATTTTAGAACAATTTCAAAGGAGTGGTTGAGAGAGAGTTAGTGTGGGATACAACATTCAACTTGATTTGCATCCATAGATTCATCAAGTATCATAATACACTAAATCAGATGGGGAAATTCACTTAAGTATACAGGGCTACATCTAGGGAACTCTTTGATATAATGGTAGAATGTGAGATTAAAGACCTATATTCACTTGGTCTTAATGAAGATCACCTCATAGAGATTTTCAAAAGTTTTGATGTTTATATTAAGAAGGTATAGGAAAAAAAGGACAAGGAATCTTTAGAGGTTATGGTTGTAAATTAATTATTTCAATAAAATACATTTTGTATATTATAGTTCTTTATTATAAAAGACATTGTAAAATTTTGGGTTTCAAATTGCAACTATCATTTTGGAAGCTCTTTTTGAGAAAGATCCACTTGTAATTTTCAAGTATCTTTTTGACAAGTTAAAAAGTTCTAAAAATGAAACTTGTAAATTACACTTTTCTTTTTGACAAGGTTAAGTTGTTTAACTTGCAAAAACTCATATTGTAAATTGTAATTATGATTTTATCAAAATTGGATGACTTAAAAAGTTGTAAAAGTCTCAAATAAAAAATAAAAGTAAGGTTTTGCAAGTTATAACTTAAAAAACCTAAAAAATTTCAAATTTTATAAGTGTTAGTTCATTTTCGTGCCTCATTATAAGGAAAAGAGAATAGAAACCAAAATAAAGATAAAAAGGACATTTTTATGAAGACTCAATGGATTTTTCCACATCTCCACTACTTGTTGAAGCACCCAATAGTTTCATTTTCTTATTCCAACCATTTACCTCACTAAGTATCCCATTCCAGAATGAAGATCAAGTCATTTGCATGAGGTTTTATGGATTTTATTGATTTTTAACTAGGTCCAGGGTTTTTATAACTACCTATCCTTCAAAATAATATTTTTATATAAATATGGGTACCATGGCATAGTGCATCTTATCTTTTTTACTATTGGAGAAATTATTCTTCCCTTTAAATAATTGATCTACATGATGTAACCTGCAGAATGATAATAGATTGAAGTTTTGCCTTCTTTGTCTGTGTTATCTTTGTGTATGCAAGGCTATATGTCAATTATTTGAATGATTTAATTCTTTTTTTAGTCACACAAATTCATTTGTGGTGTTATTTTTTCCCTTTTTAAAATTTGTTAGATTAAAATAAAGAATCTCATTCCTTATATGATAAGTTCCTAATATCACCTTTGGTTTCATATTTGCATAAGTTTGTGCTCAAATATACTAAAATATATTTATTATTCTATTGTGTTCATACAAATAAATAACTAATATCCACTATAATTATTTAGTATAATCACCATTTTCTAATTTTGCAAATTCATTTTTAAAACTCTTTTCCTCACACATCAAACCCTAGTTTAAGAACAAATCACTAAGAAGTGGTATTTTAATATGAATTAGTAATAATTAGTTATACCAAACTTAGTTAAAGTAATATGGCCTTCTCTAGAGGTTTAACTCAATACACCAAGGTCCCAAAACTTGGAGGTGATCTCATTGTGTCATTATATTTCCCATAGTTTGTAACTCATACTACCAAACAAGCTACCACACATAGATAGGTACAAAATCTAAGTGAAAACAATTTTTGTCATGCGTAGTAGGACCCAAAGATTATTACAAAGAGATTGGTGATATTCTAAAAAATAATTATGTAATATTCTTACACATTTAAAAAAACCACATGGAGACTCTGTTGGCTCACAGATTAATGAAATCTAGGTTTACTTATGCAAAATATACAAACAATATCATCTACTAAAGGTAATAAATCTAACTTTCAAGAATTGACATTTCCATATAAAAAGAAATCAAGATCAATTTTACCTTACACAATAATATATCCTAAAAATCTATTTTTATCCCCTATAAATACTCATAGTAGTTTCATACCTCCTATTATGGCCTTGAAAAGTCAAAATTTTGTAGCCTTCAATGGAGGTAGCCCACTTTAGTTGGCCCAGTATGATTATATACCCACCTCAGATTTGAAAAGCCTTTCATATTTTATTGGTGAAACTTCCACCACTCCCATGGAACATATACAAGGCATTGCTAGTATTTGTTCAGTTCACAATATAGTATAAGAAAATGTTACAATTAGACTTCTTATATCCTCATTTAAGGGTATAGACTTACAATGGCATAGAGGTCTACTTCCAAATTCCATACATGTTTCAGATTACTTAGGGACTACACTATGCATGCAATTTTAATATGATAGTGACCACCTCTCTTTGGTTGAACAACTAATGACTATTTAGCAGGCTCCTCATGAGTTCATGAGTGATTTCAATTTTTTATTTAAAAAGACATAGAGTAGAATTCCAATGTTGGTCAAGCCAACCCAAAATAATGATTTTCTATATTACTTGAGAGATTTAAATAGTGATATAGCTATCATGATTTAGTCAATGGGAAACACCATACTCATTAATGCCTATGAAATTATAATAAGAGTAGAAAATTACCTAATTTAAGCTCAAAAAATTACCCCATGGCCTCCAATGCCTCTATTTATAGAAGTTCCTCCTAAACAACCTAAAGTTTCCCTAATTCCCACCATAAACAAGGCATCAACTTTGACTCATAATCTTATTAATGATTTATATGAGGTTAAGTCATTGCTTAAAAGTTTTGGCAATGAGTTGGTAATAATGAAAAGACACCAATCCTAGAATAACATTCCTAATTAGTAAGCTAACCAAACATACCAACCCAATAGGTATCCATACCAAGATAATTCATATCCATAAAATTAAAACATGCAAGTAAAACTTTTGAACATCTATGCTTTACTTACACCAGGTATTTTTAAAGCTATTGTACCTATTAAAAATAACCTACCTTAAGAATATGAGTGGTGTTACCTTATGATCAACCACATAATCAAAATGCTTATCCTAATGGTGTGATAAATAAATCCTTGATGGTGTAAAGCATATCAAAGACTCAAAGATAGTGAGAAGAATCCACTTCCCAATAGGAAGATACGCAAGAGCTTGCTCAGAATGAAGCTACCCTTTTGACCTAAAAAGAGGAGTATTTTTATGGTGTAAATCAGGAGGATGTATTAATCAATGGTCTTGGTTTAGTGGAAAAAAATACATGCTCTAAGAAGAGAGAAATTAAAATTGATCAACCCCCTAGGGTTGAATAGGCTATAACTTCTAAATTTGTACAAGAGTCTGCAAAAGACAACACAATCCATAGGCCACCCAATGTGTTAATGGGCTAGTCAAAGTCAAAATTACTAACCCCAAATATTTTAAAAAAGATATAGCTCACATATAAGCACCAATAAAGGTTGGTAATATTCCTTTCATTATTATAGAATAAATGAAGAAAATTAATTTGAATGTCACCATGTGGGAAGCACTATCTTTTTTATCATAAAGGGACTTGCTATAGGAAGCTTTAAAAAACTTCCAAATAATAGTTAAAGTTTTGACTAAGGGACACACTACTGTAGTTAATTTGTGTTAACAAAAAAATGATAAAAAAAAGCAAAAATGGTAAGCCTCCCCATTTTTACCTTTCACTTGTATTTGGGAAACATCTCATACATAATTACATGGTAGACTCAGGGGCTAGCAGTTCTATTATGCCTAATAAAATAGTAGATGATCTTGGTATTAAGTATACACCCATCACAAAAGGTGTGGTTCAATTATATGGGACTATTTTAAAAATATTCAAGACTATAAAAGGTTTAAACCTTACCATCTATGCATGTCTAAGCTTATTAATTTTCTAAGATATCTCAGTTATTAACCTACCCCCTATTTTGTTATCTACCTTTCTTGAGAATTCAATGTAAAAATGGGAGGGTATCTATTTATTGACTGATCCCACATGTTTCTTAGGACACGATATGAAATGGGAGTGATAATAAGAACTAATATAATTTCTAAATATCATATTGAGCCATACAATCATATCCCTATCGATATGAATTACACACTGCAAGATCAAGAAGAGGATATTAACCATGAGGTTAAAACACCCACGAAATAAATTATAGACACTAATCTAGATGAATGGGGATTAGCTCTCTAATTTAATCCTTATGATTATGTAAAATAAACTGGGTTGGGTATGTATTGCATTCATAAAAAGGATATAATCATTTTGAATCTTGTAAAACTAGTTGAGAATCTCTAGAGAATGTGGCAACTATTTTTCAATGGCTCAAGAAGTAGGAAATGGTGCATGCATTATTTTAATATCTCCACAAATGGAGAGTTATTTTTATTTTTTTAGACTGTAGCTCAATTGCACTAACAATGTAGCTAAATATGAAGCATTGATTCAAGGTTTCCAGCTTACTAAAGAAAGAGGAATAAAATCACTACAAGTATTTGGTGATAGTGAACTGATTGTTCACCAAGTAAGATCTAAGAGCATAACCAAGAATAAATTTTTAAGATCTTACAAACACAGAGTTTGAGACATGTTAGAATACTTTACCACTTTAAACATTCAAGTGGTACCAAGAGCATAGAATAAGGATGCTAATTGTATGGATTTAGTATTATAATATAACCTATCTACAGAAATAAACAAGAATAACAACCAACATATAAATTTGATAGTAATACCATCCATTCTTGATAATGCAGCCAATTCACAAGTTTTTGACAATGATTATCAAATTGTGAATTTTCTAACAGCGAAGGCTGAATTCTCAAATAAAAATTAGTCAAGACTCCAAGATCAATATGGAGATCAAATCATTCAGTTGAAGAAAAAAACTACCCATGGGCCTTGTTACTTTATAAAGTATATTCAACTATAATGGTCAACTACAAGGTGAAAAGAATAATATCATGATTAATGAATAATACTACAATCCAATAGTCATTTCATAATGCAAAACATTAAAGCTTGGAAAGGTATGTAATGCTTCCAAAAAGAAGGATTTCATTGAGTTGTGTCAAGAATTTAATGATAAATTTACTTGGATTTACAAATATTTAATGGGAGTTTGACCCTAGCTTAGCCCAACACATAATAGCGATTGACCCAAATACCAAGCTTTTTAGGTAGAAACATATACCAATCAATCCAAATATAGAATCCTTGATGAAGAGTGAGCTGTCCAAACTGATAAAATCTAATATTATTTTCCCTATCAAACACTCATCTTGGGTTGTTAATTTGGTCTCTCTAAGGAAACATAATGGTAAAATCAACCTTTATGATGATTTTAGGGACCTAAATAAAACAACCATAAAGGATCATTATCCCTTTCCATCCATGGAGAAAATTATTCAAAATGTATTAGGATCTAAAAGGTTTCCCCTTCTAGATTATTATTTTAGATATAACCAAATCATAATACATGAATTTAACTAGTTCAAGACTACTTTCACTACAAAATGGGGAACATATGTCTATAAAAAGATGCCTTTTAGTTTAACTAATGCTAGTGCTACATTATAAAGAGCCATGGATATTGATTTTATAGGTTTGATAAATGAGATGATCTTAGTATAACTTGATGACATCACTATTTATTCAAAGCATGTTGATGCACACCTAGATCATCTTAGGAAAGTTTTTGAAATATAAAAAGAGTTTTAAGTTGCCCTCAATCACAAAATGTGCATCTTCACAGTTCATGAATAGAAACTAATAGGACACACTATTTCAATATAGGGTCTTATAATAGACCCAAAGAGATTAAGTTATATATATTCACTAACACTTTTGAGCCAAAAAAAGGGGTTACAAAGTTTCCTAGGAAAGACCAACTTCATAAAAATGTTCATTCCAAATATTGCCTCCATAGCCAAGCCCCTTATTGTAATCTTAATAAGGGCATTAGTTTTAGCTAGGCACAAAAAGGAAAAGCTATTTTTGAAGCCATCAAATAGGCTATTTATCAAGCTCCTACCCTTGTCAACCTCAACTACATGAATTATTTCATTTTCTATGCTTTTTGAGGGGAAAGTAACATATTAGCTATTCTAACCCAATAGAATAAAGATTAGTTTAAGTATCCAATATCTTTCTTTATTCAATCCTTGAAGGATTATGAATAAAAGTATAGGTTCATAGAAAATCAAGTATATGATGTAATAAAATATCTCAAAAAGTTCAAGCATATGCTCTCCAATAATAAAATTCACCTAATGGTTAGTCACCAAAGCATCAAGGAGTACTTATTGAGCTAGGAAATAAATGAAAAAAGAGTAGGATAGATCACAAAAGTCATTGAATATGATTTAAACATCAAAATTACAAAGTTTATAAGAGGACAGGGCTTATGTGAATAGTTAGATTCTAATATTAAGATTTATGAGGTAGTATCTGATGTAGTATATGCTTAATATATCGATCCATGACATGAGCATTTTTTTGCACACTAGTGAGCATCCATATGATTTCTAGTAGTCCAAAAAGAGGTATTTCACACTTCAATCTATTCCTTATGTTCTTGTTGATGGATTGTTATTTAGGAAATATATGAATGGAGTCATGCTGAAGTACATCAAGCATGGTCAAATTACCAAGATGCTCGAGGAGTTTCATGATGGTCCATCAGGTGGACATTTATCTATAAGAACCACTACCATCAAAATAATGAGAGGAGGATATTATTGGATTGACATATTCAAATATGCCCATAAATGGGTAAGGAACTATGAGAAGTGTGCTTATTTTATAGGAAAATAAAGATTAGTGTCTCCCCCTCTCAAACCAATCCAAGATGACCAACCATTTAACCAATGGGGATTGGATTTCCATGACATTATCAATCCACCATCAAGTTTAGGCCACAAATGGGTCCTTAGAGCAATTGATTATTTCACTAGATGGATTAAACGAGTTGTACTAAAGATAACATTAAGGCATCTATCCTCAAATTTATGGATGGCATTGTCATGAGATTTGGTATTCCTTAAATTATTATCTCAAATAATTTCAAAGATTTTTTAGGAACTCAAGTGAGTGTATGCATTATTAGACACAATGTATACCTAAGTACTTCATCCAATTATTATGTGCAAGGTAATGGCTTGGTTAAGTCTACTAACAAAAATCTCATAAGAATTATCAAAAGGAAAATGGAGGGAAATTAAAGGAAATGGCACACAAAGTTTAAATCATTAATTTGAGATAATAAGATCACTCCCAAGAGATCCATTGGAAATTCTCCATTCATGTTGGTATATGGAAGGGAAGGTAGAGTTCTAATGTCAATTGAGTTACCATCTCTAGAACTCAATCATTAGTTGGAATTGATTAACAACAATGAAATGATAGTACAATTGGTGGAACTCATGGTGTTAAAAGATGTAAATAACTAATCAATGAAAGTTATAGAAGCAAATTAGGCTTAAAAAAAGAGAACTTTTGAAAAAAATCATCTAACAAGAGCTTCAACAAAAGATATATGGGTCTGAAATGGGATACTAAAAGGGACAAACTAGGAAAGAATACAAATTTTGATGCAATATAGAGTGGTCCATAAATCATAACTCAGTGTAAGGGAGAAAATTCATTCTATTTATCCAAGTTTGATGGATCAAAACTACCTATCCTAGTCAATGGGATATACCTTAAAGCTTACTTTTAAGGTTGGAATTCTTTACAAAAAACATATATATATATATATATATATATATATATATATATATATATATATATATATATATATATATATATATATATATATATATAAGGTTTAGTTGGTCTCCCTAAATAATTAATTTTGCACATGTTAAATCTTTAGGAGTTTTTATTTCCTTAGTTTTTTCTATTTTTTTTCTTCATTTTGTTCTTGTTTAGGCAAAATCTTAGTTTTATTCTTCTTTAGTTATAAGTGTGTTAAGCTTAAAATGAATCCAAGCCCATGAGCTAGAAGGCTACTAGAAAAAAATTGATTATCAAGAAATCACCCCATATAGGTTGCCAAAAATGTTGGTAGTTTTTAAACCAAAAATGTCAAAACATCTATTACCCTAAGGGAGACCCATTAATTTTTTGGAAAGAGGCCTTAAAGTCATCCAAGATACCCTTTTCTGAAACCCAATAGAAACTAGAGATTAGGGTGCAATTTACAACTTATAAAGATATAAATTAAAATATATATATGCTTCCCTCTTTGCACAAACCCAAAAGAAACTATAAATTTTAATGCAATTTATAACTTTTCAAGTTGAAAAATGCATCCCAACCTCCATTTCTTACTCACCCTATGACTAGTGGAAACTAAAAATTTTGTCATAATTTGCAACTTTGCAAGTTGTAAATTGTAAGTGGAACCCCACTTTCTTCCAAACACATTGCTAGTAGAAGCTAGAGATTCAAATGCAATTTATAAATTTTAAACTTGTAAATTACAATTGAATCACTTCTTACTCATCTAACTCCTAATAGAAATCAGAACTTTGGTTATAATTTACAAATTTACAAGTTATAAATTGTAATCAAAGTTATACTTTTCACTAAATACCCTTCCCACAAAGATTATAACCCTCCTCACATATTTCAACATGAAAAGTTTCAAATTTTACCTCATGTTCTATGTTCCCACTTCATTGCACCAAGCCACCAGACAAAAAGTAGAGGTCATAATGCAAATTGTAATTTTATAATGTTTCAAAATTGCACTAAAACTTTGAAACTCCCCACTTTTCCATCAACCACTGACCTAATTAGAATTTATTATAGGGTTATATTACATAAATTAGGTTTCTTTCCAAAGTCATTATCAACATTGTGAATTGAAATTTAAGATTTGTATGTAAGAAAGCCAAGCCAAATTTTTTTTATGCCAAGTAATGCCATGCCTTGCCAATGCTGCACCAATCCATGATCACCATTGATATTCCCTAAAAATTATATTCCTCTATTACCCTCACATTTTACAAAAACGTTTTGTATTCTTCTACCAAAAATCTTAGCTTTTTCCATTTTCATGTAAAATCTAGGTTTTTCATCCATTCTACTCGCATCTCTTTGAGTTTTTTAAAAAGGTGGTTAAAATATTTTAAATCATTTAAAAAAAATTAAGAAACCTAGGGTCTGATAAAATAATTAAATTTTAGAATATTCCATCAATATTCTCTATACAAATCCTACAAAAAATCTTAATGTAGTAAGTAGCTCTAAACCCCACAAGAATCTCTACTACAAAAGGAACTCGAGATCCTCACCAGGGATTTTATATGTAATAGATATTTCAAAACCCATTGAAACTTTCATCTAACATTGTAAGTTAATTTTCCAAGTCCAAAATCCACCAAAACCCACTAAAAGTTTTACCTACAAAAGCAAGTCCAAAACACACCAACTTGCAATTGGCTTTACCACATCAAGTTGCATAGAACTTATGTCTAGAAAAGAAATGAAGTTCAATTATAAGGGACATATTGCTATACTTCACTCATAATCTAAAACTAATGAAATCATAGACAAAAACCTAGGTCACATAAACCTAACTTATTTTTAGACAAAGGTAAATGTTAGATTCAAAAATGATTGGATTCAAAGCACTTATGACTATGGATTTTCCTAGGAAGTAGCCTTCCCATTATTAGAGAAGAGCCCTAAGCTTGTGCTCACATTGGTAAATCACTATGGTGTAGAAAAGAGATAAGTAGTCAATGATAAGGGAGAAAGGATTATGAACCTAGACCTTGAATTTATTAACATTATGTTCCTAATTTTAGAGTAGAATTGTTATCTTGATATAACCCCTAAATCATCTAAGATGTTCTATCAATAAAATAACACTACATGTATAAGGGCCCTCAATAAATTGTGGCTAAACGTATCTAGACCAACATCTATAAGATTACCTAAAACCTTGGCAACAATAGACTTCAAAGAAGAAGTGGGTGATATAATCATACTATTACATAGAATTACTAAGAATGCAAATGCCATGAAATTTCATGTTTGGATGTACCAATACATCTAAATGATCCAAAAAACAATAGTGTATCCACTAGGCCCAGTTGATTTTTGACTCCATCCACAAATAATTGGTGGAAGTGTAGAATACAGGGAAGTTTTACATGAATTCATATTTAGTCTACATATTGGTAATGGGAAGGGCTTTCATAGGTTTAACATAGTGCCTGACCTAGTCAACAAAGTCTTCAACTGTTACCCTAACCTCACCCTTGAGGCAAGTAAACAACATTTTAGAAGGGTAAATGATGTATTCATATATTGCATCATAATTATGTTTGACAAAAAGGTAGATAGAAGAGAATCTCTAAGGCTACAACTTTGGAGATCATAAATTGGGGATCATATTTCATTCAATTCCCAACATATTCATACATCAAAGTATGGGGATTAATTGGTTGTCCTTACACCTTTCCAAGGTATGTAAGTGACAAATGGGAACTAATAGAACTTATGAGGTAGCTTGTAGAGTTATCAAGAAAACTAAAGTTAGAAATTCACTTCCCCATCATCATAGAGAGGTATACACGCCTTTCCCTATCAAAGGCCAAATGTGTAGATGTCAAGATGATTCAAATGACCCTAAGAGATCTCAATTCAAAGTCATTCTATGATGTGTCTAGCAACATTACAAGTATATTGGAGATCACAACATATTCTCATGTTGCTTATTAAGGATATTACTAAGAAGACATGATATATGAAGAGGAAGTGAGACTAAGAGATTATTTCAAGATAACCTTAGAGTAAATAAAAACTTATAACATGGAACTAGTCCCTAAGGACTTAATAGATGATGAATATCTAGTTGATAGTGTTTACTTTCATAACAAGATATTTTATCAACCTCATCCATTAGTCAAATGGTTTATACTTGAGTCTTTATAATTGATGGATAGGACAACTAATTTAATAAGCATGATAACTAAATGTATAAGAAGCAAAGGAGTCAAGGTTACCAAAGAAACCTTGAACATCAATGATAAATTGAGAGAAGTAAAAAACATAGTGTGGTAGTAATAGTAAAGTGTTTTAACAATGGAACCTAAGAAAAATAGGCAAATAAACTAGTGGTATCACATAAGAGGAAGTATAAAAAAGGCTAAAAGATTTCAATCTAGTATCCAAGGAGAAACAACACCTCAAATGGATCAACCAATGCTAACTTTCATTGAAGACATAGCTATTTCTTAAGAACAAATAGTTTCTCCTCGTATCTTTGTCATTTAACCAACTATGGTACCTCCTTCTCATATATCCACTCCATAATCACATAAACAAATTACCCCCTTTGTTTCCACTAGCTCACTTATACCAATGATTATAATGTCAATCAACCAATCAACATAATTGGACACTCAAATTGCACTTTCACTCCCATCTTCCATAATTCCTTCCATCTCATCCCTAAAATCCACCGCCACTCTATTAATCACTAACACCACACAAAAATACATGGAAATGGATTTAGTCATCCTGACTATAATCCCATTAGCAATTATAACCATTGGGATAACTACTACTTCATTTTAATCTCTCATCACTTTCCACATTTCATCAACTCTAAGTGTTCTCACCACCTTGATTAATTCATTCATTGCCCTAGATTGTACACTCCCATACGTTTCCCTTTTTTAATTATGGGTGCTTACCCCTCCACTTGTGTTACTTATATCTCTTACACCCCCAATAGGCACATCCATTTATACTACACCCATTTATTTCATTTCTAAAATATCCCTAATCCACACTAAAGAGGTAGAGACAAAGGAAATCATTGATACAACTATGGCTATTCAACCCAAACATGGGGAAGATATTTCTAAAACATTAGCTAAGGATTCAATGACCATATCTATGATAGATATAGAACTTGTAATAATAACCACCAATGCAACCACTTCAGCTATAGATTCATAGTTGAGAGTGTCAAGTTCATAAGATGCCACTCTAAAATGGCTAGTTAAATTAGTAGGGAATAAGCAAAAACAAATGGTGTCTCTTAGCATACTAGATTCTGGCTTTATAGAGGCATCAAAGAGATCAAAGGTAGGCCCCAAAACTATATCAAGAATATTATATGATTTATTATGAGAGAAATATGTAGAAATTAAATTCCCACTACTAGATAGACAAAAATAAGATCTAGTGATGGGGGATTACCAAATATCTAAAGTGCAACTATGTCATCATATAAGATAGGGATTGAAACATAATGTTCAATCAAGAATTAACTCTCTTTTTGAGAAGATGGATAGTGACAAGGTCATGAAGGATGAATTGAAGAATAAAGTTGAAAATTTGATAACAATGCTAAGGAATTTCATAGATTTAGTAGCCCAACATACTCAATCTCTTGATTAGTTCCCTGATAAAGAAACACTTAAAGAAATGACAAAGATTAGAAGTATGGTAAGGGCCACAAAATACTGGGCCAAAGAGCTCATCACCAAAGGTAATAGATTAATTTAGATAATAATGGACTAATATAAAACTTTGAAGGATGATTAGGCATATTTAAAAAGATAAATAAGTAAATATGAGGAAGAGACTGAAAGGTTGAACCTATTCTTCCCAAAATTACAAGCTATTGATCTCATTGAAATGGATACCCTCATTGTAGAGAGGATATTGAAATGTGATCTAGAGCATGAGGAACTAGATAGGGAAGTCAATTTTAGAATAAGAATACTCACTAAGAGTATTAATAAGGCCAAGGATACATGTGATAAGGCCATAGATGCAATCTATAACATTGAATATTTGCTCAATAGATGTTTATGTGAAGTAAAAGATAAACAAGGTAAGTACTTTTAGTTCAATAAGTTTAGGATAAATTTAAAGGAGTGATCAAGAGAGATTAAACATGGGATAAAATATCCAACTTTAGTTCCATCCACTGCTTCATTAGGTATCCTAATACATTGGATCAGATGGGGAAAGCCACTCAATTATACATGGTTGCATCTAGGTAACTCTCTAATACAATGGTAGAATGTGAGTTAAGAAACCTATATTCACTTGGTCCTGATGAAGATCACCTCCTAGAAATATTCAAAAGTTTTGATGTTTATAATGAGAAGATATAAGAAAAGAAGGATAAGGAATCTTCATAGGTTATGGTTATAGATTAACTCTTTCAATAAAATACATTTTGTTTATTGCATTTATTTATTGTAAAAGACATTATAAATTTGTAGGTTGTAAATTAAAATTATCATTTTGGCAACTCTTTTTGAGAAAGATCCACTTGTAATTTTCAAGTATCTTTTTGACAGGTTAAAAAGTTGTGAAAATGAAACTTGTAAATAACACTTTTGTTTTTGACAAGGTTAAGTTGTTTAACTTGAAAAAACTAATATTATAAATTACAATTCTCATTTTGTCAAAGTTGGATGACTTAAAAAGTTGTAAAAGTCTTGACTAAAAAATACAAGTTAGGTTTTGTCTAGTTATAACCTAAAATACGTAAAAACTTTCAACTTTTATAAGTTTTAGTTCATTTAGGTGCCTCATTCCAAGAAAAAGAGAATAATATCTAAACTAAAGACAAGGAGGATGTTTACTTAAAGATTCAATGGATTCCTCCACATCTCTAGTACTTGTTGAAACACCCAACAGTTGCATGTTCTTGTTCTAGCCATTCACCTCACTAAATATGCCATTCAAAATAGAAGATCATGCCATTTGTATGATGTTTTTTGGATTTTATTGATTTTTAACTGGGTATAAGGTTTTGATAATAGCCTCTCCTTCAAGAGAGTATTTTTGTGTAAATATGGTTAACATGGCATAGTCCATCTTATTTTTTTGCTACTAAAGAAATTATTCTACACTTTGAACAATTGATCTACATGTTGTAGCCTGGAGAATGATAATAGATTGAATTTTTACCTTCTTTATCTATGTTATATTTGTGTATGAAAGGATATTTTTCAAGTTTGTGAATTCTTTAATTCTTTTTTTAGTCACAAATTCATCTGTGGTATTATTTTTACCCTTTTGAAAATCTATTTGATTAAAATAAAGAGTCTTGTTACTTATATTATAAGTGCCCAATATTACCTTTGGTTTCATATTTGCATAAGTTTGTGCTCCAATATACTTCAATATATTTATTATTTTGTTGTGTTCATACCAATAAAGAATTAATTTTCACTATAATTATTTGGTGTAATCATCATTTTCTAGTTTTACAAATTAATTTCTAAGACTCTTTTCCTTACAGGTCAAACCCCATTTTAGATGCAAGATCATTAAGAAGTAGTATTTTAATATGAACTAGTAATACATCAGTTACATCAAACTTAGTGAAAGTAAGTTAGACTTATCTAGAGGTTCACCTCAAATTTTAAAGGTCCCACATCTTGGAGATGATCCCACTTTGTCATTAGATTTCCCATAGTTTTTAATTCATACTACCCAGCAAGCTACTACACATAGACAGGTGTAAAATCTAAGTGATAATAGTCTACTTTTTAGATTCTTTTAGAGCTAAGAAATCCATTTCACAATAAAATAAACACATGATGAGATTTGTGGAGGAAACTTTAGTAGTTTATCTATTGCTAAGTACATCCTTTACCTTGGCTACTATTGGCCTACCCTCAACCAAGACTATTAAAATTATGTCAAGTAGTGTGTCAAGTGTCAACAAAATGCCAACTTGTATCACCTTCCTAGTCATGCCCTTCAAGTTGATAAAGGAGTTTATCCCTTCTCTTAATGGGTATTAGATATCATTAGTGAGATTAACCCTAACTCTTTATAGATACATCATTCTATCATCACCATAATAGAATACTTCACCAATGAGATATGCCAAACTATTCCTCTCATCTCAACCAAATATGAAAAAATTATCGACTTCATCAATCATCATATCATATGCCACTTCAATATTCCTCAAAAAAGCATTAGTGATAATGGCAAATAATTCAAAAACAAGATAATGTACAAGATTTTTGACACTTTTAGCATTAATTTAATCTTTTCATCTTCAAACCACCCATAAGTTAATGGACAAGTCAATGCCTGTAATTAGACCCTTAATAAAATACTGACTAAAGTGGTTAATGAATCTGGTAAGGATTAGTACTTGAACAATCCTTTTACCTTATGGGCATATTGAACCACCAGTTAAACCCCTATAGGTGCCACCTTTTTCTAACTTGTCTATGGAGAATAGGTTGTCTTGCATATCAAAGTATTAATTACCTCCCTTTAGATATCCCTAAAAGATATCATCTCAAAATAGGACTATTATCAAGAATACCTAGCCCAACTTGAGCTACTTGACAAGCATAATTTGGCCTCTCTTAACCATCTTAATGTATATCAAGATTCAATCAAAAGTGCTTCTAAAAAACACCTAATGTAATAAGAATTCAATATTGGTGACCTCATCTTAAAAGATAATAAACACCTAACTAACACAAAAATAATCGAGCACAAGTTTTCTCCTAATTGGCTTTGACCATTTATGATCACACATGAATATGGGTCTAAAAATTATTGTTTATCATTCCTTAAAGTAAATATATAACCTAAATCCCTCAATTCTTTTCATCTATGTTCATTCCTTTATTGAAACAAGTTCTAAGTCACCTTATGTCTAGCTTAAGCTCATCCCTTGTTTTACAAACTTATCACCTTCATCTTCTTATTTTAAGAACAAAAAATTAAATCAAAGAATCATGTGATTATCCATTATATTTTTTTATTAATCCTAAACATGGGTACCATTACTCTACGCATGGAATGATTCCCATGGATGGTTTTTAGCCCTTATAGGGTAGATCCCCATGGTTATTATTTCTTAGACCTCTATCACCCATCATTTAACTTTATTGTGCTATGGTTTTTACTTGATAAATAAAAACCTTAGACCTATATAATAAATTCTATGTATAAAAAAAACAAATATATTATGGGTCATATCTAAACCTAAAGTCTGCTCCCTTGAAGGACAACTAGCAAAATAATTCATAATTGCTCAAAAAGATAGACTACTCCCTCAAAGTATAAATATCAAAAAAAAAAAACCTAGACCACTCCCTTGAAGGATGGCTAAGTCAAAAAATGTTCAAAAATAAATCACATGTAAGCTTCCCATATTGATCAACTTCCCCAACCTATCAACTAAAAAAGCATCAAAAGACCCTAAGTCAAAATTCAAAACAAAGAAATATATATCCCAAATAAAGCTTCAATCAAATTTTGTAAAGCATTAGTAGACTTCCCAAATTGATCACTCTATATAAAAATAAGACATGGATTTGATTATAATGGTTCTTAGGTCCCCAAAAAAATGGGAAAATCATCCCAATAAGAAGGTTATATACCCTCCATTCACCTATCTACATCATGTCACCCTTCTTCACCCTCTCACTCAAGGGATTTTGAGCTTACTTGACACAATGTGATTAAGTCACTTATTTAATAAATTAAATAATACTAATGACAATCAAGCAAGAATATTATGTACATAATCCTACCTATTATGGTTATGGTCTTTACTAATGAGAGAATTCAGCCTCCTTTTACTTTCGTGATCACTTCTTAAAGCAAAAATTATGGTGTATGTCTTACATTTTTGAGTCATCATATCCTAATTAACCTTCACCCTACACATATATAATTTCAACAAAAACAATATATATGTCAAGGTTGCATCTCTCCAAATCATCTAAGTCATTAAAAATAGAAAACCACATCATAAAGCATTGAGTTGTTTTGTTATGTACATGTTGACTATTTTGACCCCAAGTCAAAATAGGGCAACCCCCTATAGTCCAAAACTAGATATAGGGGTATATTATCATGTTATAGGGTGTGTCATGGTAAATTTGATGGCATTGAATGTGTTATTAGCCTTGGTCATAGTTAAATCTAGTCTTAGGTCATTTTATGTCACTGAAGGGTCATTTTAGAGTCATTAATGAGATTTGTACAATTTCCCAAGGTATAAAAGTGTTCCAAACTATCTTTAAACATCCAATATGTCATGTATTTTTTTTATTGTCATTTATAACTGAAAACTTGTAGGTTCCTAACTGAAATCAAGAAAACAAATGAAAAGAAAGAGGTTTTGGCAGTTATATGGCCTATAGAGGAAAGTGGCATGTAGGGTAAGCTTTTATAATGGTTTTTTAACCTCCATGACTCCATTTAAATTATTTATCAGTTTTTAAATCATAAAAAATGGAACAAAACTATTTTACCTCTCCATCACTCCACTAGACATGCAAAATTACTCAATAAGTCTTCTGATGGTATGACCAATAGGAGAGGTTCCAGGTCAAATTATCTTGGTGGTGGATATTAAACCTATTATAATTAATTTTAATGATATGATTTGTAATAATGGGTTCCTATACTTTATGAACCATTCTTAATAAGTTGACTATCTCATTTTACCTACTAATCCCCACACCCTACAGGTTTTGATTCTATTTGAGATAGTCCATATAAATCAATTGATGGAAATGCTTATATAGTATTTAGATATCCTTATCTCATGGATTCCATATTTTTTTCATGTTTTTAAGTGACTTCATGAGCCAAATAGTTCAAGTTATAGGTTGATATCACTAAGTGGAATTGCAGTTAAGTTTCACCAATTTTAGAGGGTTTAATTTTCTATAATGGTTTAAAATTAGTGTGAAGTGATATATTTCATGATTTTAAAGTAATATAAATATCCTCTACTTCCATTCTTAGCATCAAAGGATATCATCCATGGAGTTGTAGTCAATAAGGACCCACAGTCAACTTCCTATATGACTATCATACACAATCAGCTAAACAAGATATTTTGAAGTGTTTAAAACATTTATGGAGATATAAAGAAGTTTTTAAAGAGTTTTTACACCTTATTGTATCATGAAAAAACAATATAAGATCCTCAAATGACATTAGATATCATGGGGCAACTCATTCTCATATATACAAAGGCCTACAACATTGATGTGCACTTATAAGTGCCATAAAAGGAGGCTAATCACATTGAAACAAGGAATTTGACTAGTTTAAAGACCCTCATGGTGGAATGTGATAAGGTCGAAGAACTGACTATAAGCTCATATTCCATTCACATTGACCTATATCTCTACTCATTGCCTTATATAATGAAATGTCCACCTATAAGTGGCTCTCAGAGAGATCTAAAAGTGTTTTATAGAGATTTTGAACATGTTTTGAGTATTCAAAGAATTTTATAGGTTGTGGAATCTCATATGAATCATGTTTAAGGTTATAGAGTTATGGGCAAACTTGAGTCATTATTCATGATTCAAAAAAATGAGTATAGAGACAAATAACCTAAAAAACTCTGAAATAGTGCCTTGCTCAAATTTGATGTTATCATATAATGAGGTGATATGATTTTTAGATGAGACTGAATGATTCTATCTTGTAGACTTCATATAAGGGTAAAACCTTATAAATGAGAATGGGTGTTTGACCAAAGTAACATGATATTAAGAGGCCTCCATTTTTGACATTCTTACACTATAGAATGCCTATGTTCTATGTAGTATCTTAAAATCCAAGTTGTTGAGATTAGCTATTGAGAGGGGGGTGAATTAGTAGACAACAATGTACATTCAATTCCAAAACTCATTTATCATACATGAACATGAAAGCTTATACATCAAAACATGAATAAGATAATACATCATATGAACACATTTCTATGGGAAACCCTCTAGGGGGATAAAACCAACTCTAAAGCCTAAAAACCAATGTACTATAGTCTTATAAGGATATAACAAACATGAGACTTTATACTAGCACCAACTGATCAAGGAGCATCCACCCCTCAATTTAGTCTAGCTTCAACTAGACCTTTAGCTAGCTCTAACTAATAAGGAGGCTATAACCCCCTAGGTGATTAAGAACCCACTCAACCACCTATAATATAATATCCACCACTGATCTGATGTCTTTTACACTTGATGATGACCTTCTCTTGCTCTAACACTTCCAATGCCCTTCATAAACCATTTGCTCAACTAACTCACACTTTAGATTGTTAGGTCTAATGACTTTCTAGCTCATAAAATGATAATTCAAACATGACTAATTATATTCACCCTCTAAAATTAATCAATTACCCATATCTACTGCTTGACTAAGCTCTTTCCTTCACTTGAATGCACACTCACACACACACATCAAATATGCCAATTTGACCTTGTATATATATATCACTTCATTATCTAACCCATCTTGGTCAGCCAAGATATTTTCCATACCTATCTTAACCTTTTAAAATATCCTCTTACATTCCATCAAGCCAAAAAAAACACTCCATAGTTCATCCATACTTCAAATTGTACCTATTACATTACTAGGCTATAATAAGCCCAAATAACCCTCATAAGTCATTCATCATATATGACCATATTCATGAATAATAACCCACACCAAAGAAGAAGAACCACTAATAAAATTCAATAAAATGTACTTAAAAACTTTTCATATCCGATCAATGTTCCATACATCAAATATGCATAAAATTCACCATTAGGTCCAAATAGACTCATTAGGCCTAATAAGACTAAAACCACGTGCTCATATATTGATCAAGATGAACACTTTGGGATTTAACCAAGGAATTAAAAACATAAAAAAAATATATAATGAGCACTTTCTTACTCCCAAATGGGTCTATAACATTTGGAACTCCAATTCATACCTTGAACTAAGCCATTCTCTCTCTCGCTGCAAGTCCTACAAGCACCCAAAAAATATTACCAAGAAGAACTAAGGTATGCTCTATATTTTATCAAAAAAATACCTAAAAAATAAAAAATATAGGTCTTCCATGACTTAATAAACATCTCCAAATCCATTAGTCACAATCACACAACTCAGAACCATTCAAACTAACTCAAATAAACTGATTACTCAAACTGGTTATGCACACCAAAAACTTCGTCAAAGATATTTGAATACTCTAACCAAACTAAAGACAAAAAATGAAGATAAAATGACATATAATAAATATATGAGACTCATATAATACCATCAATATCTCAATCACCTCAAACTCTTCTTAGAATAGCTCAAACTAGCCTCTCTAAATAGGCCACTTCAGACTACCTACAAGCTTCAAAAACTAGTCATGTAGATGTTCTTGTCTAGTATATGAAAGTAGATAATTGTCTTGTTCTAGTATCATCCATTGGTTTAACATACAAATTCATTATATCACTATACCATAGTCTTCACTATTCAGATAAGCCACTTTGAAATCACCTTCTTGCCTATATTTGGTCATCAACTTCACATACCAATCAAGGGAACATAATTCATAAGTCTTAAACAAAGACATTAAACCATTGGATTCATCCTTACTCACTTGGAACACTTCCCTAAATAGATATTCACTTTGCTTAGATATTTTTTCATTGTTTTCACCATCTATAGATTATCAAATAGTCAACTTGATTGACTTAGATAATTGACACAGTGATTGTTTCTTACCAAAAAAACTCTATGGACTTCAAGAATAATTCCTATTTTTCAATCTCCAATAACTCTTATGCATTTAATCAGTCAACCCTACTTGTAATACTAATATATTTATAAATAATCTTATTTCTATACATTCTACTTACTACCCTAACACACCACTACCACTTGGAGATTCCTAGAGGATTCCTCTATACCTTCCAAAATTCAAACTTGGTCAACCAATATATTCTAGTTCCTTTATATCAATATCTCTCCAATCACTCCATTATGAGGGTTTATAAAGGGTTTCTAACTAGTTTACATTCTTAACGAATGTTCATAAAGCTCTTTCCCTCAATCCACTACAAAATACTTAGAAAACCTTCTTAGGTCAATGTTCCACGTATTCAAAAATGATTAGGTCCCCATACAAAGTTTACCTGAATTAGTGAATAGTGAAAATTTCCTCTCAAGCACAAAATGCACCATTCAAGCCACCTCTGAAACACATGAAGAATTTTCTTGACTTTCTATCTCCTTCTCTAACCTTAGATCTCATCAACATGATTGAAGAAACTTACGTGACAATCTCTCATGTATAAACAAGCTTCACCAACCTATAAACACCTTTTGACCCTTCACAAGTCCATACAAGCCCACCTAGGCCAACTAGGCCAATACCCAAGCTATCATGTAGATCACTTTACCACCTCTTGCAAACCATACACCTAACCTCTTATTACCCTATACATGTATAGCATGCTTATTCCAATCATGTTGAGTTCCTCATCATGATATATCTCTCAAAGTGATCAAAACCCCATATGAAACCATACATGGTCAAGCCCACAATTCATATGATGACTTCTATTCCACCCGAAGACCACCTAAAAGGATTCAAATTGCTCTCTTAACCACAAGGACATATCATGTAATCTCTCTCCATGTTTCATGCCATCTACTCATGCTTCTATTAGAACCAACTACTCCCACAATCTCTCTCTAGTAACCAAGACTAATATCATGCATATTCGATTAAGAACACTCTCATACCACTTTGTCATTACCAATTCCACTTGAAATCAATGAAAACACATCACTGCAACCAATATCCAAACAATCTCCCCCTTTGTCATTGATGATAACACCTCATTTACTCTCTCCCCTATTGCCAAAATGACAAAGTGGACTCTTCTACCAAACATGCTCTTTTATCTTTAATCAAGTAGTTTAAGAAGATAAATAAAGAACAAAACTAAGAGAAAATACCTTTATTATTTCATCTTATGAAACTTAGAGCACATCAACTATCAGTAAAAGATCACAACATAGCCATAGTGCTCCCCCTTAGACCAAGTTCCCTTTAAGAACCAACTCAGGTCATAGCTCCAAAAGACATATAATATCCTTGGTCCTAACCAATATGAAATCACACTAGCTTCCCCTAAAACTATAAAACCTATGCATACCTATAGGACTTCCAAGAATAGCTACCATTACTTTAAACAACAACAAGAGCACCATAACACTATGTAAGATCACATACCTTTACACTCAAGGCACCCTAAAGATCACCAAAGGAACTTAAATCATATAAATATACCTAAATCATACTTATAATAGACCAACCTACTTATCTAGAACCAAAAAATCCAATCTTCTTTGGAAATATATCACAAAATTGCTCAATTTCTCCACTAGGCCTACTTAGACCTCTTGTAGCCTTATCTGGCACTGCAGACCTCATAACTCTCTGTGTGTGCACTTTCAAATCATTAATTTCCATATCTAAATTACATTACCATTCCCACATATACATGACAATAATTATCTTCTAACTCATCCTAATTAGCATACTTCCTTCTTTAGCCCTATTGGCCAATTAGGCCTCCTAAAATACCAAAACTTGAATAAATTAAAACATTCTTACCTTCAGACCACTTTAAAAAACAATTTAGCTACCCATTTGTCCCTTAAAACTCATTTTAATCTTTTGTCCTCTAAATTCAAATATAAACCACTTTTCTAAACATGCCCCAATGACTAAGCCTTCAAAGTAAACCTTAGTCAAAGGTCAACCTGTTGTCAACATAGACACCTAAGCTAGATACCACACATGGAGACCATAAAAACACACTAACATGATAAATTATAATCCTTAACACTTTTGGGAACCATGAATTCCTTTAGGCCACCAAATGCATGCCCATGATAAGAGAAGCTTGTGATCACTTAAAACCTTCCAACTGGCATAAAAACATTTATCCACCTATAAAACCTCATAAAACAAGTCTAAAACACATTTTCATACCTTATTTATCATATAATACTTTATGATACATCTCCAATCTTCATATGACCCTTGAAACCAAGCATTTTAGGCTTATAAAGTCATCATCTATAGCAGGCATCTTGACCAAATCGTCAAAATCACACCTAGGAATCTTAGGAGCATCTTCAATCTATCTACCCTTATTTGACATGAGAAAACCAAATTGAAACATATATTATTTACCTTATATCCACTTTTAAACACTCAAAAGAGCTATATTTTCACCTTTTAGGTAGTCATCACTTCCAAAATAGGTTAACTATGACTTTTAACCACAAACTCACATTTGTGCTCATCAAGAACATAGACCACCTAGGAATGACTCATTGATATCTTCTACGTTCTAAAATATAATTAAATCCACCTTTCTCCTTAAAATCACTACCCATATCAAGCATCTAAAAATGATCAAAATGACCCTTTAGGACCAAGAGACCTAAACATACCTCTTGAACAATCATCCTTACTTATTTATCTTCACTAACCTATAAGATCAATAAGGCCTCCTCAAGAAGGCATGAACATCTTCACAACATGGAAAAATAATTTTTTAGGCATTCTTAAAATAACATAATCCATTAATACTCAAATCATAGATTAACTTCTTCTTATGGAACAACTCAACCTCATGAACAAGATAACTCTGAATGTCACAATCTTTAACCTCTATTTTTATACAAATAAGACCTAGCTTTATAGCTCATAATTATTGGCATATTTGGATCATAAAAAATATATTTATATGTCCTTTTCAAGAACTTGTGAGGTTAGTGAAACATTAAGAGACTACTAAAAATCAAAACAAATCCTTCATGAATATATTTATAGACTCCTTTTCAAGAATATAAGAACCTTGTGATGCTACAAGACATACTCATCTTTAGAATAATGTGAAATCCTTCATGATTCTTCAATTATGGCATCAATACCTCTTAAACCACATAACTCTTCTTGATGAATCTTCATATATAAATAAAGAATCAACTTCAAAAAGCATTATTTGGATTTGAAAACTCATAAATTATTATCTATAGAACACTGAAACCCTCTTTATGATATCAATAACATGAAAACACATTTTTCATGACCTTGTGGGGTCATTCATATATATATATATATATATATATATATATATATATATATATATATATATATATATATATATATATATATATATAATAACATTGTAATATACTTTCATCAACCACCCTAAGTGTCTAAGATTACCATTCAACTTAGCTAGTCCCTATCAATTTTGAGACATAATCAACTTCCATGGAGAATTTATTGCAAAGAAACACTTACAGATCTTTCTTAGTGAATCAGAGCTTGTAATATACTTTATTTCCATTTTCTATGAGTCTTCTCCATGCATAGATATCCATAAGATGTTCACTTTTACTTAGAAAACTTCATTAACTATCATATCTTCTATAGGTCTCAAGGAAGCCTAATTCCAATTACCATGTTTGCTTCAATGAAAAAATAATGAACCAATATCATACTTAAAGTCCTTAATAATGAATTACTCCTATCAAAATACATTTATGACAACTTTTAATAGATCTCACCATGATTAAAAGCCTTCAAATCACTTGCATATAATACCAAGGCACCATTAGGCTATGTTTATACTTTAATTGTAGACCTCTACCATTTAGGACACCTACATATATTTTTACCTATAATTATTTCTAACCAAGAGACCATCTTTAATGATCCCTATCATATAACTCAGGTTTGATCTTAGATTTGGCTTTAGTTTAGTCCTTTTTTGAACTTTCTAGTGCCAACATGCAAACATTTATGCAAACTTCAACTCTGATCTTCACTAATTTATCCATCATAGATCATCCTTTAAAATTAGTCAATCTTAAAAGCATAACTCAAAAAACATAAAGAACTATGACATCAACCACATTGATCAACAACAACTCCAACAACTCTACCAACAAGCTAACTAGGTAGATAACAATAAAGCTACACACAAGTTGATAAATCCTAAAGAATGCCATACTTTGATACCAATTATTGAGAGTATCTACTAAGAGTGGGGGTGAATCAGTAGACAACAATGTACATTCAATTCCAAAACTCATTCATCATACATGAACATGAAAGCTTATACATCAAAACATGAATGAGATCATACATCATATGAACACATCATTTATTTGGGGAACACTCTAGGGGGATAAAACCCACTCTCAATCCTAAAAAAAATGTACAATAATCTTATAAGGATAGAACAAACATGAGACTTCAGACTGACACCAACTAATCAAGAAACATCCACCCCTCAATTTAGTCTAGCTCTAACTAGACCTTTAGCTAGATCTAACTAGCAAACAAGCTACAACCCTCTAGGTGATTAATCACCCACTCAACCACCTCTTCTCTAATTTCCACCACTACTCTTATTTATTCTATACCCGATGATGACCTTCTCTTTCTGTAAAACTTGCAATCCCCTTCACAAACCATTTGCTCAATCATGTCATAGTTTAGACTATTAGGTATAATGACTTACTATCTTATGAACTGATCAGTCAAACATTAATAATTATCTTCACCCTCTAAAGGTCCTTAATGACCCATATCTTCTCCTTGACTAAGCTCTTTCCTTCGCATGAATGCACACTCACACACACATACACACATCAAATAGGTCAATTTGACCTTGTATATATATATATATATATATATATATATATATATATATATATATATATATATATATATATATATATATATATATATATATATATATATATATATATATATATATATATATATATATATATATATATATATATATACAAGGTCAAATTGACCTATTTGATGTGTGTATGTGTGTGTGAGTGTGCATTCATGTGAAGGAAAGAGCTTAGTCAAGGAGAAGATATGGGTCATTAAGGACCTTTAGAGGGTGAAGATAATTATTAATGTTTGACTGATCAGTTCATGAGATAGTAAGTCATTATACCTAACAGTCACATTAATAATTATCTTCACCCTCTAAAGGTCCTTAATGACCCATATCTTCTCCTTGACTAAGCTCTTTCCTTCACATGAATGCACACTCAAACACACATACACACATAAAATAGGTCAATTTGACCTTGTATATATATATATATATATATATATATATATATATATTACTTCATCATCTAACCCATATCGGTCAGCCAAGATATTTTCCATACTTGTCTTAACCTTGTAAAATATCCTCTTACATGACATCAATAAAAAATAAACACTCAATAGGTTTTCCATAATTCAAATGGCACCTATTCAATTACTAGGCTACACTAGGCCCAAATAGCCCTCATAAGTCATTCATCACATATGACCATCTCCATGAATAATAGCCAAAACCAAAAAATAATAAACACTAAGAAAATTCAATAAAAGGTAATTCAAACCTTTTCATATATTAATAATATCCAAAACCAAAAAAAAATAACCACTAATAAAATTAAATAAAGGTAATTCAAACCTTTTCATATCCCATCAATGTCCCATACATCAAATATACATAGAATTCACCATTAGGTCCAAATAGACCTATTAGGCCTAATAAGCCTAAAACCACTTGCTCATACATTTATAAAGATGAACACTTTGGGATTAATCCAAGGACTTCAAAACATAAAAAAATATCTAAAATTAACACTTTATTACTCCCACATGGGTCTACAACATCTATAACTCCAATTCATACCTTGAATTAATCCATTCTCTCTCTCACTCCAAGTCCTCCAAGCACCTAGAAAATATTGCCAAGAAGAACTGAGGCATGATATATATTTTATAAAAAAATAACATAAAAAATAACATTTATATGTCCTCCATAACTTAATAAAAATCTAAAAATCCATCAGTCACCATCACATATCTCATAACCATCCAAACTAAACTCAAACAAACTGATTACTCAAACTAGTTATGCACACTAGAAACTCAATCAGAGATATTTGACTACTCTAACCAAAATAAAGAAAAAACATGAATAAAAAGTCCATTTTATAAATTTATGGGACTCATATATTAGCAAAAATCTCTCACTCACCTCAAACTCTACTCATAATAGCTCAAACTAGCCTCTCTAAATAGGCCACTTTAGATTGTCTACAAGCTCCAGAAACTAGTTATGTAGATGTTATTGTCTAGTATATGAAAGAAAACTTTAAAAACATATAATAAAAATTATTTTTTAATTTTTTATCTCTATATTACTCTCAATTAGATAGTTTTATTTTTCTAGTAGCATTTATTGGTCTAACAGACCAACTCCTCATATCACTATATCATAATCTTCATTATTCATATAAGCCACTTTGAAAGCACCTTCTTGCCTATGTATGGTCATAAAATTCACATAAAAATCAAGGTAAAATAATTAATACATCTTAAAAATATATCCAAAACCATTTTATTCATCCTTACTCACTTGGAACACTTCCCTAAACACATATTCACTCTACTTGGATATTTGTTCACTATTTTCACCATCTATAGATTATCAACTAGTCAACTTGATTGACTTAGATAATTGACATAATGAATATTTATTACTAAAATAACTCTATTTAATTCAATAAAAATTCTTGGCCTTCAAACTCCAACAACTCTTATGTGTTGACTTAGTCAACCCTACCTGTAGCACTAAAATCTTTAGAAACAAGCATATTTTTGTACCTTCTACTCACTACCCTAACACACCACTACCACCTAGAGATGAATAAAGGAGTCATATATACCTTCCAATAGTAAATTATTTTCAAAAAATCCGTTATGGCTATTTTTTTATCAATATCTCTCCAATCACTCCATTATGAGGGTTTATAAAGGGTTTCTGACCAGTTTACATTCTTAATGAATGTTCATAAAGCTCTATCCCTCAATCCACTAAAAAATAATTGGAAAACCTTCATAGGTGCATGTTAAACCTCTATAAAAAGTCTTATATCCACATGAAAAGTATACCTAAACTAGTGAACATTGAAATTTTTCTCTCAAGCTCAAAATGCACCATTCGAGCCATCTTTGAAACACATGAATTTTCTTGACTTTTTATCTCCTTCTCTGACCTTAGATCTCATCAAAATGTTGAAAAAACTTACCTAACCATATTTAATGTATAAAAAATCTTCACCAACTTGAAAACACCCTTTGAACCTTCACAAGGCCTCACAAGCCCACCTAGACCAACTAGGCTAATAGCCAAGTTGTCATGCAGATCACTTTTGCACCCCTTTAAAACCATAAACCTAAATTATTATCACCCTATACATGTCCAAAATGAATATTCCAAGAATAATAAGCTCTTCATAATTATATATCTCTCAAATTACTCAAAACCCCATAGGCAACCACACATGGTCAAGCCCACAAGGCATAGGATGACTTGCACTCTACTTGAAGACTACCTGGAAGGATTCCAATTACTCTCTTAAAAAAAAGGACATACCATGTAATATCTCTCCATGATTCATTCCATATATTTATGATTATATATAACCAACTACTCCAATAATCTCTCTCTAGTAACCAATACTAAGATCATGCATATTAGACCAAGATCCCTCTCATACCACTTTGTCATCACCAATACCACATGACATCAATTAAAACACATCATTACCACCAATATCCCAACACAAGTGACCTTACACTCTAAGGTATCATGATAGTATCATGTATTCATGGTGAATGACCTAATTAAAGTGATAATAAAAATGAAAGTTCAAAGTACATGAAGGGAAGTTAAAGTGTGAGTTTTGACCTGCATCACCACCTATAGGAACACCATTATTTCCAAAAAGGGCCACCTATAGTTGACTATAGGTACCTATAGTATCATGATATAGACCTAGACATGAAACCATGAAAATAAGAACACATACAGGTTAGAGGTGATTAAAACCACCCCAAAGGGACCCTAGATGTGTAGCATAGATTTCAAATCATACATATGCACCTATAATACCTTTTTTATCTAAGAATGGTCAGCTACAAGTTAACTGTAGGTTGACAGTGTAATAAAAAATAACTACCTTAGTGACTAGCCTAA
Organism: Torreya grandis; assembly: GCA_037957365.1. Classification (NCBI taxonomy): domain Eukaryota; kingdom Viridiplantae; phylum Streptophyta; class Pinopsida; order Cupressales; family Taxaceae; genus Torreya; species Torreya grandis. The sequence goes on from JARHVA010001187.1 coordinate 3,591,500, forward strand.
CATATACATGATGTGGAAATCCCTAGTAACTATGAATTGGCCAAATAATTTAGTAATGGTATTAAGGTAGTGTAAGAGGTATGATATGCAAAGTTCACCTATAGGCAAGTCTCTTTTTTGAAATGAAACATAGTTCAACCACTTGTGTCAAGTCAAGTGAAAGTTATGCATTGAAGAGTTTTGGAATGGGTTAGATAATGAAAAATATTAAAGTGACTTGACCATGATAGTATCCATTGTAGATACTTCCATAGTATAGAAATAGGGCAATCAAATGGGTCTAACATAATAACTTATAGTTGGTACATAGAACCCTGCACACAGTGAATACCATAGAAGTCTAGCTTGAGGGTTTTAAATATTTGGAAAGCTTATTAATGTAAACCAACCATGAAATTTAATATATATGGTCCCTAATACCTACTAAATCCCCTCATTCATATTGACTAAGGTAATAAGGTAAGTTCCATTTGTTCTATCTCAAATAGAGGGCACTCTCAAATTGTTAAAACTCTATAGGTTTAGCAAGTAAGGTTAGGAGAATGACTTGATATGTTTTGAAACCTTGTTGTAAGATATATTTATCTATGTGGAACATGTAGGAACATTAATGAGTTTCTATAGGTGTCTAAGAGAAAATAAGGTAGCCTAATCCTACATAGATAAATATAGACCTATTAGGTCTTAACTAAGCCTAATGGCCTAAAGAGGTTCAACATAATTTATAACACTAAGAAATCATTGGAACATGGACATATTTATATGTGAAGTGTGTTAAAACCTTTAATTTTTATAATAGGGCACAAATAATTCATTTATTGGCTTAAGGTCATAGCAGGGTATGCATAATGGAGAGAGAAGCTCGAGAGGTCAACTTGGGAAGCTCTCACATGTATGGAGGATTAGAATGGGAACCTAAGGAGCTAAGATAAGTTAAAGAGGGTCCCGAAAAAGGATCTAGTGGAATTCATTTATTTTTCTAACTATGAACAATCCTTAAAGGCTAACACCACCTAGAACCCTCTAAAGCCCTGACTAAGTACTTGATTGGAAAGATAAAGAAGGAAAGGCATCCAAATGAGCTAGTTTGAGTAAGAAAGTGATTTGAGCTTGCAAAGGACTCTTTTGGGCTCCTTCCCATCAATTTGGATTCTACCCTAATTATAAAAACAAGGTGTAAATTCTATTTTCTTGACAAATTTTGATGTTTTTAGGTAAATAAGAGAGTCAATAAGTGTAAATCACTTTTAGAGAGAGAATAGGATCTATTTTGTCCCTCCATAGCCATTTTTTACAATAATATATCTCAAAAGTACCTCTATAATTACCTTCACTTCAGCCAGTCTAGAATGGCATAATGAATGAGACATGATCACAAAGTGAGAAGATAAAAAATCTAATTGTGAGGACTTTTATGGTTTTCCTAATGGATATAGAGACTTTAGGACTCTTGATAGGTGTCACATCACTTTATGTATGGATTGGATTGGAAAATTGAAGGACTCTTTGGTGCCAAGTGTGAAGGGTGAGTGAAAGGAGGGTGAATATGATTAAAGGTAGTGAGAACACTTTAAAAATAATATTGATGATTAGGGACACAATCAATGCATGTTGGGGCTTGATCCTAACCCCCCTTCATAGTAAAACCATCTCATCTATCCCTAGTTTGATATGGAGTGCTTAAGGAAGGCTAAATTATGAAGGAATTTTTCAAAGAATAAGTTGAAGAATCCTACACTAAATCTAAAGGAGTTTCATACTTTGAGGGACATTTTTCCAAGTATAAATTGCATGGTATTTTCCATATTACTTTATCCTATAGATGTAACTCCTTGTCTCAACTTGACAAGTGTTCTTGTGACTCTTGGACTTCATTTTTCTCTCTCTTCTTTAAAATTCTATAAATACTAACCATTTTGCCTCTAGTCTAATAATTCCATACCATGTATGAAATATCCCGATTGGATTAATGTTTAAATAATAAATACAATTTGGTTTTATTTTCATGATTTTTTTTCTAAGTGTGTGAAGTGATTAATGGCGGGGTTTAGTGATAAGTTTTGTACTTGCTTCTCCTTATCATTTCATGTTTAGTGTAGGAGTTCTCATTGTAATAGGTCATATAGAGTGTATCTAGTGTTTTTTGATCCATTCAAGTGTATAATAATCCTTAGATACAACAATATGATCTATGGTCTAATTACTTTAAGTTGTCTCATGCATATCACCTCTATATTGAACCACTTATATTAGAACATCTTAGGACTTTGAGGCTAGTTTGTAGGTCTTGTTATTAGTGAAATAAGTATGATAGAATAATTGATATATTCATGGTGTACCATCCCCTTATATTATATTTATTTCATGCATACTTCTATACATTTTTCCATAATCAATTGGTAGTATAGGTGACAATCACTTCAAGACAAATTCAGGGAGCTAACCCTTACACTTAAAGGTCTACTTCTACCATAGGTAAAGCCACATACCTATAAGTATTCCAATATTTCCAAATATTTGAGTAGGATTAAATGACCTCCTATAGGGTGAAATATTTGGTGATAATAGTTTTGGCATGCCCAGTGGGACCCATTGTTCTAAAGATAACTTGTCAAGGTGAATGCTAGTCTTGACAACATCAGCTACACATTAGTGTGCTAATCAGAATTTGGTGACTCCATACAAGGTAAAATATGGTTATATATCATTATTATATCATATTTTTACTCTCATACTTCATGGTCCTTACTAGGTCATATTTTAGTAGAGTGTTCAATCCTATCAATCCACCTATTCAACCTAAACTTACTCTTGAAGTTCAACACCCTCAACATATTCTACCTTTTGAAGAGAAAGAGGACTTTTATATACAATAATAACAAGAGAGTAAGGAAGATATTGAATAAAACATGTCTAGGAAACATTCTTTTATTTCCTTTAATAATGAAAATCTATTCCATCTTGATTCCTATGGTACCACTCCCCCTAATGCTATAAAGAGTGTTCTTACATTCAATGGTGAAGGCCATGCCACTCCTAGTGGACACATTAGGGAAATTATGAATTTTTGTAGTTTTCACAATTTCATTAAGGAATATATTCCCATTAGACTCCTTACCATGTCCCTTAGAGGGAAAATACTTGATTGGTAAAGGACTTTTCTAGGTGGTTGGATTATAACATGGGATGACTTTGCAATGTTGTTGACTTCAAGGTTTGAAGATGAATGTGACCACAATTCACTCATAAATCAACTCAATGTGATATAAAGAGACCTCATGGAAATAATGCATGAATTAAATGAGAGGTTCCAAAAGACTTGGAGTAGGTTGCCTCTTCCCATGATACCACCTACTAGCTTTGTCTTTCCTACATACTTGAGATTCATTGGTACTAATATTTCCACCATGATTTAATCCATGGGGGGTTTTACTCTTCTCAAAGAATATGAACTTTATATTAGATCTTAAAATGGCATCATTAAAGCTGGAAAGATACATCCTAAAGTGTATATGCATCTTATTCCAAATGTTCCTATTGATGCTTTACACATTTCTCAAATTCTTAATGCTAATGCCAAGCCAAATTCTACTCCCAAGAAGATAGAAGATGCCATTGATTGATAGTCAAGGTCTATATTCTATGAGGCAAGATGACAAGCATTAGAGGCTCAAAATAGGAAAGCTAATATCCAATAAGGTGTTCATAAAAATATATATCCCTATCAACAATAGTATGGTAAACAATATGGGAGGGAGAGGGGTTAAGGGAAAAATAACTTCAATAGGCCTACCAATATGTACAATCCTACTTCAACTTCTAATGCAAGAGAGATGGTACAAGTGCATAACAGCTTAGTTCAAGGGGAAGAGTGGAAATAAGGATAATTCATGGATGATAATGAAAGTGGAGAACAATCTCTAGTTGTTCAAGGAGGAGTCACTCCTCTAATATCAGTTGAAGATGAGGTCGTAATGTAAGTAATTCAAGGTTGGAAGCCTCAAGGAGAAAGCTTCACCAACTTCCTAGTTGAAGATAATTTTGTACTCAATCAATGAAATTATATTTTGTAAAACACAATATCTAAGAGGAAGGATTTAAGAGGTGATAGTAATGTGCCTACAAGTTCATTTAATCCTCTTAAAAGGTGGCAAGGCATGGATGTAAGCATGATAGTCCTTAACACTATTACACCTCCTCCAAATAAAATTGTGGTAAGCTATGCTCAAGGTGTTTCAATGAATAAAGTTTTAATAGATTATTTTCCTCCAAGGACTCAAGATAAGGTAAATAATTATACTCAAAACATAGTGGATTCATTGAAAAATACCAAGGCATCCATTTCCATTTGGTATGTCCTTCATATGCCTAGCCAAAAAGAACTCTTAAGAAAATAGTTATCCATTATACCTACTAGTCCTTAATATTCAAATAATAGTCATGGTAATTTATCTCTTACTAATGCCCCTAAAAACATTATGGAACCATCTATCAAAGCTAATAATCCTCCACCTTTCTACCTCACTCTGAATATGGGTGAAAAACTAGTTCATAACTACATAGTTGATAGTGGATCCTCTACATTAGTCATGCCCAAAGTTTTAGTTGATAGGCTGGGCCTCAAATATAAACCACATAAAAAATGAATGCTTTAATTATATGGTTCACCTAATAAGACAATAGGGTTAATAAAAAATTGAAATATTTTCCTCCATGACTATCCTAGTTTTCCCATCCTTCAAGACATTATTATTGTGGACTTGCTTGCTCATTTTGAAATCTACCTTTCAAGCGATTTTACAACCAAGATAGGTGGCTACCTCTTAGCTGACTAGTCCTTGGCCTTTAGGACAAGAAATGGAACCAAGGTGACCATAATAATTCAAAAACTTGTAATATTTCACTTTGAACCCTATGTTGAGGCAAGATCTAACTTGAATTGTGTTATCAATGACAAGGAGGAATCTATTGTAGATGATGGTGCTTATTCTAATATTGAAGGCATAGTTGGATTGTTTTTAGATGACTATGGTGTATATTATTATGAGCATGAACCTTATGCATACTTTGATAAAACTAATCTTTACACCTATATCATCAATGAAGAACCATTTGAGCAAGATGAGGTAAGTGTTAAACATTATTTCTCATAAGCTACTAAGAGTAACTAATTTTTCCACGTATATGATGATGATAGATTAAAGAACCTGATTGATCACCATAGTGGGAAGAATGATGTCTTTATAACTACTATTGATAAAGTTACCCTTGATGATGACATTCATGAGGAAGAATAAGATGACTTATGTCAAAGGTTAAATGCCATATGTCAAGACTTTCATCAATTAAGTAATGCTACTTCCCCTCCTAATAAGTCTATATTTGATGTTAAATTTGCTAATGAGACTAATGATCATGTTGTTTAGTACTCTATCAATCATGAAGGTGTATGCTAAACCATTGTTTAAGGGTCTGTAGTCATAAAAGAGATTGTAGAAGCTACTACCTAAAAAGTTAGAAACATGAAGACAGAGGTCATGATAGATTTGGTTGTGCTTGAAGAATAGAAAAGAGCTCCATCTGAGGTAGATTCATTTGCAAAGGTGTTGAAACATAATGAAGAGGAACTTGATGATCATACACATCAAGTACATCATGTGAACGATTGAGGCAACTATCTCACTCCTATTCTATAGTTTGAGGAGTGTAAATTGGATATGACAAAGATCAATCAAGTTACATCTCCAAATAGTTTATTTGTAAACAAAGAGAGACCATTCATGAAAGTTTAAGATATTCCACTTGTAGGCATGAGAAGACATAGAGATGGCAAGTGTCTTGACCATCCACATATTCAAGTGATTGATGATGAACATCATTCTCATTCTATATTGCCTTCATGGAGTGATAAAGATGCAAGAAGAGCCATATTAGAGCCTATTTGAAGTATGGTAATATGTTTTTCACCTCAATATTGAGGTTTTGTAAATAATAGATTAGGTGTGTGTGTGTCTTTATTTTATTTGTGTGTGTGTGTGTGTGTTTCGTAAGTGTTCTAGTTGAACACATGTTTGTTTCCTTTGGTGTGTATTGTTTTTTGTGTCTTTTATTTTATGTTTGGTGTGGTTTCAAAGGCAAACTTAGTTTCAAACTTTTGTACAAGTGACTCCATGGCCCAATGGATAGGATCAGGCTACTGGTCTTAGCATAGCAAGCATATCACCCCTAGGAAAAAGCCAATAATGTTGACTATTTTGACCATAAGTCAAAATAGGTCAATCCCCTATAGTCTAAAACTACATATATGGATATATTAGCATGTTATAGGGTATGTCATGGTCAATTTGATGTCATTTAATGTGTTATTAGCCTTAGTCATAAATAAATTTAGTCTTAAGTCATTCTATATCACTTAGGGGTCATTTTAGAGTCATTAATGAGATTTGTAAAATTTACCAAGGTGTATAAGTATTCCAAACTCTATTTCAATTTCTAATTAGGGACTTGTCAGTCTTGTAAGTTATAACTAAAACCTTGTAGGTTCTTAATTGAAATCAAGAAAACAAGTGAAAAGAAGGATATTTTGGTAGTAGTACAGATTATAAAGGAGAATGGAACATGTGGTAAGATTTTATAATGAATCCTTAAATTCACTAACTCCATTTAAATTATTGATCATCTTTGGAAGCATAAAAAATGGACCAAAACCATTTTTATTCTCCATCAATCCACTAAACATGCAAAACTAGTCAATAGGTCTTCTGATGGTATGGCCAATAAGAGAGGTTCTTAGTTAAATGATATTGTTGGTGGATATTACACTTGGTATAATTTATTTTCATGAAAATATTTGGAATAATGGTTACCTATACTTTATGAACCATTCTTAAGAAATTGATTGTCTCATTTTGCTTGTTAATCCACACATCCTATAGGTTTTGCTTCTATTTGAGTTAGTCCATAGAAATCAATGGATGAAAAATATTATATAGGAGGTATATATTCTTATATAATGGATCCTATATTTTTTTTCATGTTTTGAAGTGGCTTCATGAGCCAAATAGTTCAAGTTTTAGGTTGATATCACTATGTGGACTTATAGTCAAGTTTCACCAATTACATAAGGTTTCCTTCTCTGTAATGGTTTCAAATAAATGTTAGGTGATATATTTAATAATTTTAAAGTAATATAAATATCCTATAATTAAATTATCAACCTAAAGGGAGATCATACATGGATTTGTAGTCAAGAAGGACCCATAGTCAACTTCCTGCATGACTGTCATACATAGTCAGTTGAATGAGATGTTTTGAAGTTTTGAGAATGTTTATGGAGATATAATGAAGTTTTTAGAGAGTTTGGACACCTTATTGGAGTATGAAAAAAAATATGAGCTCCTAAAATGACATAAGATAACATGTGAAAACTAATTCTCATATGTACATAGGCCTACAACATTGATATACACCTACAAATACCATGAAAGGAGGATAATCACATTGAGACAAATTGCTTGACTAATTTAAAGATCCTCATGGTGGAAAGGTTTCATTTAAAGGCTATGATAAGGTATAATAAATGAATATAAGCTCATATTCCATGCATATTGACATATATCTCTACTCACTACCTTGTATATTGAAATGTACACCTATAGGTGGCTCTCAGAGAGATCTAAAAGTGTTGTATAAAGAGTTTGAACATGTTTTGAGTCTTCATAGAGTTTTAAAGGTTGGGGAATGTCATATGAATCATGTTTAAGGTTATAGAGTTGTAAGTAGACTTGAGTCATTCCTCATGATTCAAGAAACTAAGTTTAGAGATAAATAACCCTAAAAACTCTAAAATAATGCCTTGCTCACATTTGATGTTGTCATATAATGAGGTGGCATGATGTTTAGATGAGATTGAATGATCCTACCTTGTAGCATTCATATAGGGGTAAAAACATGAAAAGAAGAATGGGTGTTTGACCAAAATAGCATGATGTTAATATTCCTCCATTATTGACATTCTTGCACTATAGAATATTTGTGTTCTTTGTATTATCTTGGACTCTAAGTGACCTTATTGATGACAATTTTGACCTCATAGGTTAGATTATCACCCCTAGCATTTGAAAATTTGCATATCATGCAATTTTATCTTATGGTTCATTACTTTAGTCTTTAGAAATATTTAAAGTGATAACTATAATCCATGATTAACAAGTCTCAAGGTTGTTTAGGTGAATTAAAGTTTTGTCCTTCATTTGTCTTATGTTTGTCTAGTCATTTCTTGGCCTTTCTAAGCCATTTTCAGTGGCGAGAAGGGTATAGAGTGCCTTGGTGAGTTTAATATCATGTTTCAAGGTAATTACATGAATACAATATTAATAATCATGTTGATCACATTCTAGACTAACATCATGACTTGTTTTTATGCAATTATGACTATTTTGTGCCCTCTAGAGAAGCTTTTATAAGGTTTTGATGGTATTTGATAAATGATAATCTCAATTACATATTTATTCACATCATTATACATTTTAAATACTCAATGATACATTTTAAAACATTTCAATCAGATCTCCTTACTAAATTTGGCCTTTTTGAGGCATTCATTTTGGTTTTCAAAGGATTTTGTGAGAAAAAATATTATAGGATTAATTGGGTCATAAAATGGTAATATAAGTGGCTTTGAGTAATTTTAAAGTGAAAAAAAGTAAAAACTAACTTTATTCCTATATTGACCTTCTTGGCAACCTTAGAAGGGTAGTTTTCAAATGCTTGGTATGAAAAGAGGATAGAGAGTTAGGATCTAAAACTTTATAAATTATTAAAGGTATAATTAATATTAAAATTAGTTTCATTTATTAGTATATTAGTTCCATCATACTTACGAATAATGGCTAAGAGTGACAACAAGTCACTATAGCTTATGCATTTGAAAGGGGTATGTTCTTAGACCTATTTCTCAATATAAAAAAATGGATAAAAATGGTTTTGAATTATTATTTTATGGGTAATTAGGCTCATTTTTATCTTTTTATCATTTTATAACTCCTTCTAGGAAGGTATTTATATCATAAAACTATGTTTCCTTCTCTATCTTTTTGAATGGTCTCTTGGGTCAATTTTGAAGCAAACTATGAGTTATTTAGAAGATGTTTTCATCTTCAAAAATTATAATTGATTATATAATTAATGACACACATTTTTCATGAAATTAAGATTTCACAAGTTTCAATTCTAACTCTATCTCCTTTGAGATATTTTAAGCTAAGTTGGTTTCTTTAATAGGGTACAAATGCACTTATTGAGATTGATTTCAATGTTTATACCAACTAAAAGTGGATTAAATATGTTTAAAATTTATTTTAATAAACATAAAATACAACCAATCTATAAGATACATCATGAACTCTTATCAAAACCTCAAACTCCTCACACCATGATTGATTTCTGCCATAGTTCATACATTTGAGAATGAGTACCTATAGGTTATACAAGGTATAATTGTTGTCATAGTCTCAAGGAGTGATAAGGTAGAGTGATATTTTTTTAAGTTCAAGTTTGGATGATTTTTATTTCATGATTCATGATAAGAGTCATTACCAAGTTAATAACATGATCTCAAATTCACCATACACAGTCAACTCTACTTGTATTCACTTGTCACCATGGTAAGTTAAACAATGAGGTTCTAAGGACATTCATTAGAGGTCATAACAAATCTTGATAAGTTTAATCTAACTAACATGATAAATCAATCCATTCTAATACCATATGCTTGACTGTGTTAAGCTAGTTATGAGTACATATAGGCTTTCAATATTCATGAGTACCTATAGGTGGCTCTCTCAAAAATACAAAGTATTGCATAGTAGTTGAAACATGCTTATAATCCCTATATGGTCTATAGGTTTTGGAGAATGTCATGATAGACTTGGAATATTCATGAAAGAATTAAACAATACCATATTATCCTATCATAGGTTAGATAAGAAATTTAGGGACAAGTTTCCCTAAAAGATCAAAATAGAGCCCTATCCACCTTTTGAAGCTATTATGGGACAATGTAGTAATATGTTTAAGTAAATCCTAAGTTTGAAGCCCTAATATAGGGTAAAAAATAATAAAATAAAGTGGACCTTTTATTCAATAAGATTATAATATATAAGGTTAAAAAGTTATATATTTGGTCACTACAAATTTTTAGTGTTCACTCAAATATTGGCACTCTAAGTGACCTTATACTCAAAGGTAAAAAAATGGAAGCATGTGTTCATAAAAAATGACCCCATCATTAGTGAGATGAGATGTACTAATGGTTAAATTAACATATAAATAGGATTTGAAGCAAAATTCTCATGATTATCTACATGACTACCTACTTGAAAACCTATAGGTCCCTTTTGGCTCAAAAGAGTACACCCACATTGTTCTCATGTACAAGTGATTTCATGGTCTAGGAGAGATTCCTTGATCAAGGTAGAGTAGGTTAGTGTTAGGTTTAAAATTTAAAGTATCCAAGTTTATGAATATTTTTAGAGGTTAAATTTATTACAAGATGATCCTAGGCTTGAATTAAGTCACCTATGTTCATATAACCAGCTACAAGCATGTTTTAGATAATTTTCCATTATCTAAATAAGAGTAAGAGAAGGATAGTGGGCTTAAGATAATTTGGATTATTATGAGTCATTTGAGTTTAATATTCTATATTATCACCAAGGTAAGCGTTGAGCTAGGTTTTAAGCCTCATTTGTAATTCAAATTCCTTAGACACTTACAACCAAACTATTACATGAAGGTCAGATGGCAGAGTTAGGTATTGATCTATGTGTGGGATGAGGAAACATCAAGATTTTTTATGCTTGTCATGATATTGGAGAAGAAAAGAAGGTGAAGTATATTTTTTAAAGTGATAATTAGTGATAATTTCATGACTTAGATGCCAACATAAGGACAAATAGGTCAATGTATAAAAGAAAGGAAAAGGAAGGTTCAATAAAGTCAATGGAAGGCATACACATTTGGTAAAGTGATAGAGTTAAAAATGATGTGAGGGATGTTGTTATGAATATCATGTTTTCCTTAAATTTTTATACCATGAATCTCAAATTACATCACATAATATGGATACACCTATAACCTCAAAATGACCAACTATAGCTGTATATAAGGGTAATTAGTTCTTGACTAAGTATGGTTGATATGTTAAGACTAACATTCCAAAATGGATGATCATAAAGAAGATAAAGTTAATGAAGATTAAATAGTCATTAATTAAGGTAATCATTACGTAAATTGTCTTATTAATTAACCTCCTATAGTACAAGACACCTATCACACCATATGAATACCTATAACTAGCTCAACTTGGGAAGCTAAACAAATGAATGGATTTTTAGTAGGGGTATATGTTTAATAGGACTATAGGAATTCATATGGATAATTTAGATGATAATTGATGTAAATAATCATTAAAATATGAGAATTAAACTTAACACTCACTCAAAAAGGCCTAATTCAGGAACAAATCTACAGTAGCACCTATAGTCATGTTCTTCCTCACCATAAATTATGTTATGGGCTAGTGAGTCAAATGATGTAGGTCAAAAATGGGTCAAGAGAGGTATGGGGTCACATAATATACATATGACCAATTAATATTAATATTCAATGATGACACTCCATGGCTTAAGGGTCCTTTTCTGTACACACCTATAACCACTTGTTTGGCTTGCATGAGATTAGTGGTAAATGGTGAAGGTCACTATCTTGGTGTAATTTTTGAGATGGGTAAGTTAAAATTGATATAATAAAGGTTTTAATTATATCAACAATTAAAATATACCCACACCAAGAGATCTTAATCTTACACTCATTGGAGAAGACAAGAAGGACACCTACAAGCTATCCTTATGAGGCAGATTAGATAAAGAGAGGTACATGACTATTTTAGCGGTATTGACTCATTATTTATATTCCTTAGTGAGTTTTTATAATAATAACATATATTATAACATGGTAACATAATTTTAATCCCATCACCAATAAATACATAGACAAGAAAAATATTCACAAGGTTTTTTACAGAATTCAATCCACTAGCCCTAATGAAGCATCATTCATGTGCATTAAAAACATCAAGATAATTGTAGGTTGAAGATGGATACAAGAATATTAACCTAAGGGAATCTAAATATGTCTAAAATAAATTAAAAATTGTCTAATAATGTATTACATACATACAAATATCACTGTCTAAGCAAAGAAATACAATCATAATTGACTATCAACTAGGCTATGTCAAGAGAAAGCCATGCTTAATGAGAGGTTTAAAAAAGGTTTAAATGACCAATATTATTGAATGATATCAAAAATTATGATTAAAAATATACCTTAGGCTAATCATGATATTAATTAGGTAAAATAAGAGTTCTATATGGACAACCTACAACTTATATGCAAAATCCTACACAGTCATGGTTCATAAAGTCTATCTTGGAGTTTTTTATGTTTGAAGGTGATAAAAAGATAATATAGGAAAAAAAATTTAAATATGGTCCTAATTAACAAATAAATACCCTAATATCATTTTTTTTCATTATCACATAGTACAATATCCTCTATTATGTCTTAGAGGTAGGGTACTTTCAGGCAGACATAAACTGTAGTCTTTGTAAGATTTGGTAAGAGTATGACTTGGAGAGTTTTGGATCCTATAAAATAGGTTTAATGAGATTTTTTATACATTTAAAAATCATTAAATATGATCCAAAAGTGTTATAAACCTACATATTGTGCTAGACTCACATGGTTGTAGTCAAACTCCACTAGGTTTAGTATAGGTCTAATGTCCAAAAGGGGGTCATTTCCACTTGTAGTACTAAATAATAAATAAAAATAATGGGTAAATGAGAATTAGGTTTTATTAGGTGTGTTAAATATTTTGTTTTGAATATAAATTCATTAAGAATCCATTTCTTGGCTCAAGAACTCAACAAGGTGCACATAATGTAGGAATCAACTCATGAGGCCAAGATTAGATGCTCACACCAGCATGGAGGTTTAACATGGGACATAAAAGAGTTATGGGATGTTATATGGGCATCATAATTATATTTTGTGTAATTTTTTCACATGTTGGATGTCACAATTTTATGAATCATCCTTAAGGGTGAAAATTACCAAAAACCCTTCTAAAATCCTAATTTGGACCTATTTGTAGAGATTTAGTTGTATACCCCATAAAATGCCACATTTTCTCCTTGAAACATAAAAATTTTTGTATTAAACTATCATATTTGTCCTTAACATGTAATTTTTTTGTACCTTCCTTTGTACAAAATATTATAAAAATGGTACTTTTTCTTGTTATTAATCCAAAATAGGTGTTATGATGAGTGTAGAAAGATGCCAATTTTTGGGAAGGGTAGATTGATATTTTTTTACCTTTCCAAGTTAAAAAATATAGAATAAATTTGTTAGAGTTACCAAAACCATTCAATCCTTTTGGGCCAATCACAAAATACTTCAAAAAGGCAAGCCTTTCAGAGGCCTTTTCATGGTTCTAGTACCTCCACAGTGTTATAGACCACCAAAATTGACATGGATCTTGGTGGGAGCATGGGAAAAGTTAATTAATTTTTTTTTATAGGATTCACACATGTTTTATATCCTAGTATCAATATTTCTCTTTCTAGGTCTAAAAGGGCTAAATATGCCTAATTTCACAAAGAAAAGATGCTAGAAAACAAATCTACACTTGGAATTTGACAATCAAACTTTCTCAAGAGTTGTAAGGGGATATATGGTTCTTGAAAATTTCCTTATATTCTAATTATCATCTATAATTTCTCATAGGCATTGATATTTTTAGAAAAAGGGCTATAAGAAGCTCATGGGAAATGCATAATTTTGGTGTTGTTCCAAGTCTTGATGAGTGTTTGATGCATTGGATTTCCTTGTCTTAGGCCTGGTGTGATATTTAGAAGTATTTCATGGTGGAGATATTCAGTCTTGAAGAAAAATTTATAAAAAAATACACTTTCTCCTTTTACACCTTAGTGAAAAGTGAGGAATTAAGGAGCTAGAAGACAAAATCAAAGCATATGACTCCTCTTATGGCCTTAAAAAGATATAAAATAATATGATAAGAAATTATTTGACTTAGAATAGGAAATGAAAAAAAAAATAATGAAAGTTTCAAAGGTGAAAAGGTCTCTAAAATCTAATAAAAGCTTCTTTCCTCCTCCCTATGCCAATCTTCAAGACAAAGTCAAAGTTTCCTTTGTGAGAGATTCCAAGAGTCTTATAAAATTGAAACTACATCATGCATGAGTATAGGAATCAAGTAATACTTGTTATATGCATTGAGTAAATATATTCAAGAGGGATGACTTCTTCTCCAAGAATATAGAGCTTTGGAGTAAGGATTTAGGCACCTATATTGGTCAAACACCACAAATCAAGGAGTAAAACTTGTTCCATATTTCCAAAATCTTGAAACATGAAATAATATGCCATATTTCCAAAGGAGAAGAAAATATAATAGTGAATATTATACATACCATTTTGGAGGAGCTATTTGAAAGGACATTTTCTTAGTTTTGGGGCTCTTGTCTCCTTCTCTCTCAATTTTTTTTGTGTAAGCTAATTTTTGGAATTAAAAAGGATCCTTAACCTAAGTTTTGGTAAGGTCATACCCAAAAAATATTTATACTACCTATTTTGATAAATAAGATAGAATTCATACCTACACAAAGCTTGTTTTAGTGTATTTTCATGGTTTGTTGATAAATTAAAGTGATAGCATAGACTTCCTTTCATTGTGTCCTTTCATTTTGACATATTTGTAGGTGTTAATCCCACCCTTAAATGTTGCATAGTGTGTTTAAATAATCTTGTTTGTATGGAAAGTTTAAGTTTTCTTTAGTTTTTTTGAGTGACCTATTAAATAGGTACCTTAAATCATGCATCAAGTATGAGCCTCTATGTGAAACATTGATGTTTGGATGTTATCATTTAAGAATCATAGTCACATTTATGTTATTATTCATCCTTGTAGTTCATACAACATAAGTGGAGGTAACATTTTGGTGTATCACCCAAGTTAGATAGGTTTTCCTTTCAATTTACCTTCTCACTTTTTCCCTTAAAATACAATAGTGTAAAGTAGGAATCCTAACTGATACATCATGGGGATCTATTCCTTATAATCTAGAGATTATATCCACATATTAGGCCACCCAAAACCTAAGATCATATCCATGTTAATTCAAATTGTGAAGGCCTAAAACTACCTTCTCAAGCATACAAGTCTAGAAGACAAAATTTTTGGCACACTCAGTGGGACTCATTGGATCTACTCTTGGTGAAATTATAGTTGTAGCAACTTTATTCATGAAGAATTTGGTGACTCCAAGCTCAAGAAATTACTTCTAATAGTCAAATCATAGTTTCCAAGTTTATTTTCATTTCATCATCTTGTTATTATTTTCATGGCTATGTATGAGGAAAATCCCTATGTAATACTTCCTTATCATCCCTATGATGAATCATACCAACATTTTCATGATCCATATGAGCCTTTTTATAAGCCTATTCAACCTTACCATGAGTTTTATCAAAGCTATGATGATCCTTATCAAGTTTCTCATGAACCTTATTATCAAAAGCATGACTCTTACCTTCCTTGTGAACCATATTAGTCTAATGACTAGATTTCACCTTTCTCATATGGCTATGATGTTGCACATGAGAATCCTTTTTTTTAAGAAAGAATGGATGTGATAGAGCTAAAAATACTAATATATGAAAGAAACATTTGTTCAAACACTCAATATAAAGAAGTGAATGGTCTATTTCAAAATGTGTCTAATGATCTAGAAGAGAGGAATGAGTTGTGTAATATTGTATTAGATAAGATGGAGACTTGGGAGAGGTAAAAAAGTAAGTTGAAATATTTATTTCAAGATCCCTTTTTTTACTCCTTACCATTATTCTTATGTTCCATGTTCTCATGAAGTTTTTAACCAATCTTAGTTTGAGCTAAGGGAGCTTCCTAATTGGAGTCAAGAGTAAACTCATATACCTACTCAAGAGTCTATTCAAGGTACAAAACCTTATTTTAGTTCCAATTATTCATTAATTACACCTCAAGTTAAATTTATCCATGAGGATAAGGAGGTTTTAGTTTTTGATGAGGTAATGACCAAGTAAAAGGAGAAGAATGTAGAGGTCTTAAGATTTTCTCTTTCCCTCCTCTCCAAGACTCCCTAAATTATTTCATTAACCTAAAAATACTAAAATATTATCATGATCACCCTTATATGCTTCATAATCTCTCTCTCAAATAAATAAATTTTGTCACCCTCTTACCAAATCCCTTCTTAAGGAGGAGCCTATTCTATGGAAGATAGAGAAAGATGTTGTCGACATACATCAAGATCTAATAAGTGTGAAGAGGATTATTCAAGTGTGTATGAGGAAGGTTTTTTCATTGATAATCCACTTGAGGTACAATTTGAGAATGAGTTTGTAGCTAATCTTGAAGAAGATATCTCAAGTGTGCAAGATAAGGTTGCTCTTGATGTGGAAGAACTTCTTCAAGAGGAATTGGTAAAAATTAAAGTCATAAATGAGTATGAGATATCTCCTATTAAGAAGGATCAAAATGAGGAACAAAAGGATTATTAAAAACTATACATTGAGTCTATGCAAGAGATTTAAGATAATTTTAAGGATATGTTTCCAAGTGGAGAGCATGTTTATGAGAAGTTTTATCAATAACACCTACTTAAGATCATGATGTAGCTTGGGTTGATTATTCAAAGATCCTTGAAGATCTAGATGAACTTACAACTGATGGTAAGAAAGAAGAACTCATTCAAGATGCTAAAAAGGATCAAAGACAATGCTTAGATGAGCTATCACTTGATGACATTGTAGTTGATGAGTAGTATGAAAAATATCCTAAAGTATAATATGAGTTTATCTTTGTTGGTGACTGGTTTATTGTTGATCACTCACTTGAGGAGATGTTAAGAGAGTTTGTAGGCAAGAAGAGTGGCTCATCATAGGTCATGTTTAATAAACACCTTTCTTTGTAACCTGTACCATATCTTAAGAGTAGTGATTTAATGGATTTCCATTTTGATCCAATGGGATCATAATTTTTCATGGTTAGATTATTTTTTTTGTGTTTTATCTCAAGTAAGTTCTTTATTTGCACATTTGCTTCGTTAGTTAGTTTCCCTTATTTTATGTGTTTCCTTCCTTATTTTGGAGGAGAAATTTTCATTATTTCAAGTCAAAAGCTACTTTTAGTCATGGATAATATTTGTAATTTAGTAAAAAATTCATGTAAATGGTTTGTTTCTCAAGCATAACATGCATGCTTCTTGGTTGAGTCACCAAAATGTTGACAATTTTGACCTCACAAGTCAAATTACCACCCCTACCATCTAAAAATTTGCATATCATGATATTTTGTCTTGTGGATCAATATTTTATTTTTTAAATTTAATTAAATTTATCATTTTAATACATTATTAATAGGTCTTAAGGTTGTTTAGGTGAAGTAAGGTCTTGTCCTTCATTTGTCTTGTGCTTGTCTAGTCATTTCTTGTCCATTTTTAGTGGTGAGAAGAGTATAGAGTTTATTGGTGAATTTAATTTAATTTTTTAAGTTTATTACATTAATAACATATGAATAAATATGTTGATCACATTTTGGAGTAACTTCATGACTCGTTTCTATGCAATTTTGACCATTTTATGCCCTCTAGAGAAGGTTTTGATGGTATATGATAAGGAATTATATATATTACATATTTATTAACCTAATAAGACATTTTAAACACTTATTAATATATTTTACATCATTTCAATTAGATTTCCTTAGTGAATTTGGCCTTTTTAATGTAAAAACATGCCTTTTGAGGCATTCATTTTAATTTTCAAAGGTTTTTATGTGATAAAATAATATTAAAGGATTAATTGTGTCATAAAATGGTCATATAAATTTTTTTGAGTAATTTTCAAGTTAAAAAGTGGAAACAACAAACTTTGCTCCTATATTGACCTTCTTGGCAACTCTAGAAGGGCATTTTTCAAATGCTTAGTACAGAAAGAGGAGAGAGAGTTAGGATATGAAACTTTAGAAAAATTTAAGGGTATTATTAATAATTAAATTAGTGTCATTTTTTCATTTATTTTTTCCATAATATTTTTGAACAATCTCTAAGAGTGACAATATGTTACTATAGCCAATGCATCCAAGAAGGGTTTGTTCTTGGACCTATTTCTCAAGATCAGAGATAAATTGAGATAAATGGTTTCCAAGGATGATTTTAAGGGTCATTATTCAACTTTTAACATTGTTATAATTTTATAACTCCTTCTAGGAAGCTATTTATAACATAAAATTGTGTTTCATTCTCTATCTTTATGAGTGGTCTCTTGGGTCAATTTTGAATCAAAATATAAGATATTCAAAAGATGTTTTAAAATTAATAAGTTATAAATTGATGATATAATTCATGAGATACCTTTTTTATATAAGTAAGAGTTCACAATTTTACATTTTGAGTCTATCTCCCTTGAAATATTTTAAGTTGAGTTGGTTTCTTCAATAGGGTACAAATGGACTTATTGAGATTGATTGAAATATTTATATCAAATCATAGTGGATGAAATATGTTTAAATTTTTTTTGAAATAATAACCAAGCCAAAAAAACTACAAGATACATCATGAACTTTTGCCAAAACCTCAAACTCCTCACACTATGATTCATTTTTTCCATCTATTTGTACATTTAAGAATGAGTACTTATAGGTTATATAAGTTCTAATTGGTGTCATAGTATCAAGGAGTGATCAAGGTGGAGTGATTTTGTTTCAATTTTAAGTTTGGATTCATTTGATTCCATGGATCATCATAAGAGCCATTACCAAGTCAATAACATGATCTCAAATTCACCATACATAGTCAGATTTGCTTGTATTCACTTGTCACCATGGTAAGTTGAATAATGAGTTCTTAAGAACATTAATATGAGGAAATAAAGAGAATTGAGAAGTTTATAAGTTTCCTCTAACTAACATGATCAATCAGGCCATTCCAATGCTATATACTTGATTATGTTTAGTTAGTTATGTGTACCTACAAGCTTGCAATATTCATGAGTACCTACAAGTGGATCTATAAGAAATATAAAGTATTGCATAGTAATTTGAAACATGATTGCAATTCTTATATGGTCTATATTTTTTGGATAATGTCATGATCAACTTGGAGGAGTCATGAAAGAATCAAATAAACCCATGTTAGCATGTCATAGGTTAGAGAAGTAATTTGGGGACAAGTTTCCCTAAGAGATCAAAATAGAGCCCTATCCATTTTTTGAAGCTATTATGGCATAGTGGAGTAAGAGGTTTAAGTAAATCCTAAGTACTCCATATTGAATCCATCATATAGGGTAACAACTAGAAAAAGAAAGTGGACACTTTGGCTAATAATATTCCAATCTATAAGGTTATAAATTTATACATTTGGCCACTACAATTGTTTAGTGTTCACTCTAATATTAGCACTTCAAGGGACCTTATACTCAAGGGGAATAAAATGGAAGCATGTGTTCATAAAAAATGACCCCATCATTGGTGAGATGAGATGTACTAGTGATTTATTTAACATATAAAGAGGATTTGGATTACAATGTTCATGATTATCTACATGACAATCTACTTGATAACCTACATGTCTATTTTGGATCAGAAGAGTACACCCATAGTGTTATCATGGACTAGTGATTTCATGGTCTAGGAGAGATGCCTTGATTAAGGTAGAGTAGGTTAGTGTTAGGTTTAAACTTGAAAGTATCCAATTTTATGAATAGCTACAAAGGTTAAATTGATGAAAACATGATCCTAGGCTCAAATTAATAGTCACCTATGTTCATATGACTAGCTACATGCCTATTTTAGATAATATTTCATTGTTTAAATAGGAGTAAGATAAGGATAGTGGGCTTAAGTCAATTTGGGTTCTGATGACTCATTTGAGTTTAATATGCTAGAATATCACCAAGGTAAGTATTGAGATAGGTTTTAAACCTCATTTCTCATTCAAATTCCTTAGACACCTAAAAAAAACCTATACATGAAGGTTAAATGATAGAGTTGGGTATTGATCTATGTGTGGTATGAGGAAACTTAAATATTGTTTATACTTGTCATGATAAATGGAGAATAAGAGAATTTGAAACCTATGTTTGATAGTGATAATGAGTGATAATTTCATGATTTATATGCAAAAATAAGGATAAATAAGTCAGTGTAAAAGGAAAGGAAAAGCAAGGTTCAATAAAGCCAATGGAAGGTATACACATGTGGTAAAGTGATAGAGTTAGAAATGATGTAAGGGATGTTTCTATTCATCTCAAGTTTTCCTTAACTATTAATACCATGCATCCCTACTTACATCCCATAATATGGATACACCTTATAACCTCAAAATGACCAACTACAACTATGTATAAGGGTAATTAATGCTTGAATGTGTATGGTTGAGATGCTAATACTATAATTCCAAATTGAATGATCATGAAGAATATAAAGTTCATGAAGATGAAATAGGCATTAATTAACATAATCCTAAGGTAATAAGGATTATGAATTAACTTCCTATAGTATAATACACCTACAATAACATATAAATAGCTATAGCCACCTCAACTTTAGAGGCTTAAAAAATGAAGGAATTGTTAGTAGGGAGCTATGTTTCATAGGAATATAGGACTTCATATGGATAATTAAGATGATAATGGATGTAAATAAGCCTTAAAATATGATAATTAAACTTAAAACTCACTCAAAAATGCCTAATTTAGGAACAAATCTATAGTAGCACCTACAACCATGTTCCTCCTCACCATAACTATGATATGGGCTAGTGAGTCAAATGATGTAGGTCAACAATGGTTCAAGATAAGGATGAGGTCACATAATATCCATATTCCCTATTAATATGAATATTCAATTATGACACTCAATGGCTTAAGGGTCCTTTTATGTACACACCTACAACCACTTGTTTGGCTTGCATGAGATTAGCATTAAATGGTGAAGGTCACTTTCTTGGTGTAATTTTTGAGATGGATAAGTTCACAGTGATATCATAAATGTTTTAATTATATAAAGGAATTCCAATACACCCACACCAAGATATATTACTCTTTAAATCATTGGTGAAGACAATAAGGGCACCTATAAGCTATCCTTATGAGGTAGATTAGATAAAGAGAGGTACATGACTATTTAAGTGATCTTGATACATGATTTCTATTCCTTAGTGAATTTTGATCATAATCACTTGGATTATGACATTGGAACATTATTTTATGCCCATCACCAATCAAGACACAAAAAAGAAAAGTATACACATGGTTTAGGTAGAATTTAGTCCATTAGCCCTAAAGAAGCATCATTCATGTGCATTAATTACATGAAGATAGTTGTAGGCTAAAGATGAATATATGGAGATGAACCTAAGGGATTATAAAGAGTTATAAAATAAATGACATAGGGTCTAATCATGTATTACATACATATAAATATCACTTTTTAAACAAAGAAATATAGTCATAATTGACTATCAACTAGGCTATGTCAAGATAAATCCATGCTTAATGAGAGGTTTAGATTACCAATATGATTGAAGGATCTTTAAAATGATGATTAAAACTATACATTAGGATAATAATGATATTAAATATGGTAAATAATTGTTTTATATGGATAACCTATAGCATATATGCAAAAACCTACACAGTCAAGGTTCATAAAGTTTGTCTTGGAGTTTTTTTAATGTTTAAAGGTGATAAAAGGATCGTCTAGGCCTAAAATATTTTTAAAAAGGGTCCTCATGACCCAATAAACACCTTAATATAATTTTTTCATGACAAAATAGTGAATATAGCCTCTATTTTGTCTCAAAAGTAGGTCACTTTTAGGCAGACATAGACTATAGTCTTAGTATGATTTGGTAAGAGGAAGAGTTGGAGAGTGTTAAATCCTAGAAAAGATGTTTGATGAGCCATTTTAGGCATGGAAAAATAATTAAATATAATACATAGGTGTTATAAACCTACATATTGTCTTAGACTCACATGTTTGTAGTCAAACCCACTAGGTCTAGTATAGGCCTAATGCCCAAAAAGGGGTCATTTCCACTTGTAATAGTAAGTAAGCATTAAAAAACATGGGTAAATGATAATGGGGTTTTATTATCTATGTTTAATTTTTTGGTTTGTGTATCCAGTCATAAATGCATCATTTTTATAAATCAATCCTAACTTGGAGAAAATAGATCATACCATACACTTTTGATTGGGGACACATTTGTTAAGAGGGAACATGACCAGTATGGGGATCTCTTACTGCAATACACCATGATAAGGATAGTTACAAAGAATTGAGTCTAAAATAATCATGTAATAACCCTAAGGGGGTGTTAAATTTTGATATTTCACTGAAACTACTAACAAGTAAAGTAAATCTAATCTAGTGCTCACCAAAGCTTGTGGCACACAGTAAGGGTTAGAAATAATAAAACTAAACATGCATAGAATAAATATAATCACATAAATGTATACAAAATCCTAATGCATGGAAGAGAAAAAAAATACATATCTATCTACTCTTACAAAGGAAAAATAATGTTAGGAATACTTACCTTTGAAGATGAACTAGCTGAGCCTCAATCTCTCCTTTGGCCAAGATGATTCGCAAGAGGTTATTGTGGTATATAAGGATGAAAAAGACAAATCAGCTCTAGGTTACACAACCTATTAATTCATCCAAAATACTTATCCATAAGACAAGATCCATTTCTCCAAAGAAAGTATGAAACCCTAAGCTTTATTCTTCAAGTAGAATGGTCAATAAGAAGATATTCATTCACTCTTACTTCTTTCACTTCTTGATAAATAATGGAAATTAACTTATATATATTGGAAAATTTGACCCTTGACCCTTCTAAAAGTCCTACCTGATAGGGTCATCCCAGTAGACCTATCATAATTTCTAATAATTATTCACTATTTCTTGAGCTAGGTCAGCCAAAGGCTAACCTAATTCTAAACTAAAAATATCTTAAAACTATACAAGGTTGACCCAATCGACCTAGCATAACTGACTAAAAAAATTGATTTAGGTGAGGAAAAAGAGGATAAAATGTAATAAATTCCTTGAATGGGTACAATAGAGAAGAATAATCTTTAGGGTTAATGGTTTTAAGAGATAAGTATGTGGATAACAAGTGGCAAAAGGGGCAACAATCCTGTGAATCAGCAATGGTCTGCCCACCCCTTTCCCCGTGTACACCTTAAGGCATGCACTTATAGATATTGAGACTTGATGGGTTATTTCAAACTAAAATTTTTAAATAAGTTATAAAAGTTTGAAAATATTATGTGTATACATATTTCCAACTTAAATCTCATCACATGTCACGTGAGTGTAACACATGATGGTACTTTGAGAATAGAACATGATAACACCTAACATTGATGCTAAGTAAAGTGAAATAAGTAGCAAATAAGATAAATGAAAGGATATAATTAAAAATATATATATCTTTATTACCTTAGTTATGTAGATAAAGAATTAGATGGTAAGAGAAGTGAAGGCATCCAATGTGAAGAACACTAGGTGAACCTATAGAAGTTAGTGCAAAAAAATAAACAAAAATCAAAATTTTTAGAAGATAGGAATATGGTAGTGGAAAATATTCTCTATGTCATCATTATTTTAGAACATTTTATGGTTCAAAAAATATATGAGTAAAAATAAAGATAAAGGTAAAAAAAAGAATCTACTAGAAAATAATTGGAAGATTTAGATTTTGAAAATTGATCTTAAATAGGGTGAAATGAAAGTCATTTGTTATTGTTGACTTTTGAAGGAGAGAAAAAGAGATCTAAGATACCAACTAATCTAGGATTGTGAGGAGATGATAGGCTTTGTGAGAGGGACCCCCAAAGGTGACAACAGGTGCATTATAAGTAACTAAAAATCTTAAGCCAATTTTTGAGTATTTTAGTGATTTAAGTGTATTTTTATAAATTTTTAATTTTAATCATTTATAGATGTCAAAATTAAATCAAAATAGGTGTTAAGGGTAGGAAAAACCAATTAGGGAAATGGGGTTGAAGGGTTTGGGGAAATAATTTTTGGAAGGCACTCATTTTTAAAAATGTAAGGGGTTGATAGGGAAAAACAACGAGGTCAACCCAGTAGGTTGAAAAATGACAAAATCCATACTACCAAACCAACAAGTATGTGTTAACCTAGTACATTTTATATACTAATTACCTAGTATAGTGTACCAAGTGAGTAGAAAATTCTAATATGATAATGCAGTACTAAGGGTAAGAATTTTAGGAATACAATACTAAGATTTGGGATTAGGAAATTGAATACTCCATGGGTTAGGATGGGTTTCATGCTTGTATAGTTTCCCATTATGTAAAAATTTAATGCTTTCTATTTGAAGAAGCAATGGTCCTTATTCTATGAGTGTAAATATGACCAAGGAGGATATTATAAGATAATGGTAAATCAAGGACCATAAGCTTAGTTCAAACAGTCTTAGGTCTGATGGCTAATAGGAGCCAAATACACCTAAGTGGATTTTGATTATTTTTATCAAGACCATGATAGGTAATATGGGTTTTGTTGAGATGATCATTGTTATAATTGAGTTGTGATATAAGCCACAAATATGTCACATTAATACCAGAGCCTTCATCAACTAAAACTTTATATATAAGGGTAATATCAATAGCTATTTTAATAAAAAGTGGTAGATCAACATCATGAAAAATAACTTCATCATTAATCATCTCCTCATCAATAAATAAAATTAAAGGCTTGGAAGAAGGACACATAGTTTCAATGGCATTTATGTTGGTAGGTTGAGGTTCAATAAAAGGTGGTTATTCATCTATAGAGGATGGATCTTCATTTTCTTGGAGTTGTTATATAGCAAAATTATGATGATAGGGTGAGGTAAGACCCAAATCCATAAGTAAAATCTTAAAAGGCATAGAGTTGAATTATTTAAGAAAGTTCCAATGAGATTTAGAATAACTAGTATGAGGTTTAAAGGAATAATGGGCCTCAAGAAGAAAATGGAAATAATGGAACATAATCAAGAAGCTGATCAGAATAAAATCAATAATTTGGAAATGCAGATAAGAGATATTCCTATCAAACTTAAAGATTATGAGAAAAATCTAAGAAGGCTCATTAAGGAAAGTAGAATGAAGATGGAGGAGGTTACTTCTAGCATATGTGTAGCTACTGCAAACATTGGAAAATTATTAGGTTATGGAGCTAAAAGCTTCAACTGTTGCAGACATGGAGGAGGTTGCTGAGTTCCAGGGAGACTGGCATTGGTAGAGTATAGTCCAAAAGGCAACCAACATCGGTAGGTGTAAACTAAAGACAACTGGCATCAGCAAAGAGTCGGCTGACACCGGTCAACACCAGACAGATAGGGACCGATGTCAGTAACCTGTGGTGGTTCCAAAACTATTCGTTGTTGCACGGATAGTTATTTCATTGAATCAAGTGTTTGCATGTTAAGGGCTAATTATAGTCTCGAGCTAAGTGTCTAATTATTATAAATTAGAAGTCTAAGTTATTGTTTAAGTTTGGGATCTATTTATAGACCCATTGGCATGTATTGTAATAAAGGCAAGAAAAGGATTTCCTTCAGTTGTAGGATCTTGATCAGTAGGTGTGCAAGGCCACATTTGAAGATCTACATGTGTAAGTATGGTATGTTGAGTTATAGGTTATTGCAAGCTTATGGGAGATCTACTTAAAGTACTTTGAGTACTTGTGTATTGGCAAGGTTATTACTGATTAGTTGAAGGTGAACACCAATTCTGTGTGTGAGTTGTGTGTTGGGACCATTTTTGGTAGGAGAGTGAACTCTTGAGGAGAATTACTATACACTTGGTGTGGGAAGCCTAGAAGGTGTGGAAGAGTGTGGCATCTCTTTATTGTATTCTTTTTTAGATGAGTATTAATACAAGATTGTATATTATCTCTCATATTCTATGTTATTTGTGAATTCTAGTTACTTGTACTTTTGGGTAATTCTGCATGTTTAATTGCTTGTATTTGGTAATCATATTGTGCTCTTTTTGAGGAGTAAGATCCTAACAAGTGGGATCAGAATAGTTGTGTTGTTCTTGGATTCCCCAACAACTAGTATCAGAGCTTTTGGTTGGGATACTAACAGGTTGTATTAGATCTGGTTAGTGTGTGTTGATTACAGGTTACTCATAGGGGTTTTTGTTTGAGTGGAAGTAGAGCAATGGCAGAAGAAAGTAAGCTACGAATGGAGAAGTTTAATGGCAAGAACTATCAATTATGGAGGATGCAGATTGAAGATTATCTGTATCAAAAAGATTTGTACTTATCGTTGGGTGGGGTTGATTGCAAGCCCCAGGATATGAAGGATGAAGAATGGGAGGTTCTTGATCAGAAGGCTCTAGGATTTATAAGGTTCAGTCTTACATCATCTGTGATTTCCAAATTATCACACACTAAGACAATGATAGAGTTGAGGGAATCTTTGGCAAATTTATATGAAAAACCCTCAGCTTCGAATAAGGTATTTCTTATGAAGCAATTATTTAATTTACAAATGTTGGAAGGTGGATCTATACATAGTCATCTTAGTGATTTCCATGGTTTGGTAAACCAATTAAATTTAGTCAATATTGTTTTTGATGGTGAAATTAAGGCTCTCTTAATCTTTATGCTCATTACCTGAAAGTTGGGAGAGTTTGGTAATGGCAGTTAGCAATACTGCGTCTGCTTCAAAAATCTTAAAAGTGGATGATGTTGTGAGTGTAATCTTGAATGAAGAAATTTGCAAGAAAAGCACAGGTGAATCATTAGGGAATGCTTTGAGTGTGTGTTTCTATGCAAAATTGCTTTCTACATTCAAAGAAGAAATAAGAAACTAAAATAAATGGTTAAGGCTAGAAGTACCTGATAAAGTCGAGCGCACCGAAATCAGACGTTGGAAGATTCTCCTCTTTGGCTATGGAGGAATGACACCTGTGAAAAAGAGACTGAACCATGGAAAGATATTAGTCAAAGATATGGTGGGTTGTCAGGCGAACGCCCGATCCCGGAAGTACGAAGACTCCCTAAAAGGATATCAACCCACTGATAAAAAGTGTAATATTGGATGAAAGTAGATAATAAAAGATGAAATGACAGAAATAAATGACAGAAAATAAAAGTGTGTACCTGATAAGCAGCACTGTTCTGCACAGTTGCCGGCGTCGGTCTCTGTGGTGCCGGCGTCGGTCTGGGAAGGTGCCGATGTCGGTTAAGGTGCCGTCGTCAGTCAGGGTAGTGACCGGCGTCGATAGGGGTAGGTTCTGAACAGAGGTCTAGGAAGGTTTACAGAAGGTCTTGACAGGGTCGGGACAAGATTTTAGACAGAGTCAGGACGGGGTTTTTGGTCGAGTTTGGGGGTTTGAAGCTTCAGGATGGCAGAAATAGGGAATAAATGATCAGAAATAAAATGAAAACAAACACAGAAGATACTTACCTGTCAGATTCCATGATGAAAGTGATAGTCGAAGTTCTTGTGCAGTGTTGGAAGAATGAACGCTGGAGTTGATGGATGCTGGAGTTGATGGATGCTGGAGTTCGAACGCTGGAGAGCCTGTAGATGTCGGAAAAATGGGAGTCTGATTGACTGATCGGGGAGGGGAGATTGAATGAAGGCCCTGGGACGGTTTCAAGAGACGGTTCGATAACCGTTTCGAAAAACTGATCGGGAACCGAATAGTAACGGATAACGGATAACGGGATGGTGACCAACGTCAGCAGGATTGCCGACGTCGGCCGATAAGTGACCGACATCGACAACATCGGCCAGGTAAAGACCGTCGTCGGCAGATGCACAATGAGGACAGAGTCTAGCTTTTAGTTCTCTGCTCATTGTTACACGTTGCCAGGGTCAAGGTTGGTAGAACAAGTGATCGTCAAGGGTTAAATAGGCGAAGAAGAATAAGACGGGGAGTGACCAGGGGAGTCGACATGATTTTGGTGTCTACATTTGCCCCTTTTTGTCTTGTTGGTTATTCTGACGAACTGCAAGACAAAAATAGGAGTGAGTGCCCTAGGTGAGGGATAAGGTTGATTTCATCTTGTTGGTTGTTCGAATGAACTGCAAGACAAAATAGGAAAAAGATAGGTTGCCCTGATTAAGGATAAGGTATTCCCTCTCAAAGCAGGAGTCGAGGGAAGGGAACCAAGAATCGGGTCCTAATTTGACAAGGAGTGGATGAAAAAGGGGTGAGGGTGAACGCTGCAAAAGTCGTGATTGCATGCATACCACTGCACGAGTTGGTCAGGCCAAAGTGTCGTAGGTCAAGGGTCGAGGAGTGCCAAAATCGAAGTAACCGGGCCCCAGCATTTAGTCATCTGTTGATCGGGTCACTCAATCTAAGCTGAAGCTCCAAATGGTCATCGTGTTCCAGGTATCCTGAGCTCAGTAAGTGCTCCTAGAAACACGAAAAAGCCACAAGTAGTGTGGATCAACTGGTTTGCGATCCTATACTTGTGAGGGTCTAAAAAGGTCTGCGCACAATTCTGCTAACCAGCTGTGAGGTAGCATATATGCAAAAACAACCAAGGCAACAGTGTCTTGGAAGTAGTCGAGGTCAGCGGAGATAGGCATGATCTCCAATGGTTGGTGGTCGAGGGGAGGAATGGATGAAAGGATGTGGACGAGCTAACCCCAGAAGACCCCATGTCAACTGAGTGCTGCCTACATAGCCCTGGTGATAGGGCCTCAGGCCAATGTAGTTCTCCCTAGAAGGGAGGGAGGGTCAAAGGGATAAAATGGGTCATAGTCAGGGACAAGATTATGGTTAAAAGAAGGAAAGAAGGTTTGTCCATTAGAGAGACGAACAAATGAGAATGGTCGAGCTAACCTCAGAAAACAGTCATGTCATCTGAGTGCTGCCTACATAGCCCCTGTGATAGGGCCTCAGACCAATGTAGTTCAAACCAAGCGTCCGAGTGGTAGACAGGTGGTTAAAATGGTTGATAGATTGGTCGATGATTGGATGAAATGATGAGGAAAAAAAAGATGTTGCAGCCTTTTCCAAATGGTGTATTCTGCAACATTGGTTGAGGGGTTTTTCATCCCTAGCAATATTCCATATTCGTGATGGATGTATGCTAAAAATGAATTGAGGTTTATTTATGCTTCAGCAAGTATTGGTTTATGCTGAACATAAATTGTGGCGGGTCGATAGTTTCCATGTGTATTGGTGTCCATAGAAACTAGGGTGAATAGGCTAGGTCAGGTTGATGGTTTGAGTTGAGTCGATTGACAAGTGATGAAGGTGAATGTGACCAAAGTGAAGAAAAAGTGAAAAGCATATTGCTCTTTCATTGACAAGGACCAAAAAGATAGCATAGATAGGGGTTATGAGAACCAAGAGCCCCATTCATGCGTGACGTCGTTAACCGTGGTTATGTTAGAGCGGTAATCGAATCACTTAGACATTAAAGTGAGCTCGAAGTCCCTTGAGCGGGTGATAGGAGGAGGAAGAAGGGTAACCCATTTTAAGAGCAAAGATAATGATGCCCCTTTTTATAGGAGACCTTGAAGACAACTACAAGCCAAGTCTGTGACTCATTTTTTTTTTTTTAGGCACAGACTGATCAATGCGGGAAGCCTGCATAGAGATGTCGTTTGTTTGGTGGTCAGGTTGTGAAGCTGATCAATGCGGAAAGCTTCTAAAAGAGTGCTGTTTATTGCCAGATTAGTCATAGCCATCCTTCGAGGGAGTGGTCTAGATTTTTGTTTAATATAAAGGCTTTTGAATAGCTGTCCTTCGAGGGAGCAGTCTATTTATTATAGCAATGATAGTACAGCTGTCCTTCGAGGGAGTAGTCTGCTTTTTGATTTTGATATAGATATAGTGACCATGGATATGTTTTGACATCTTGATTTGTTTTGACAGAAATGTGAGTCATGGACAAGATTATAGAAGGTCAAGGACTCCCTTTTATGAGGACAAAGCATCCATACCGCATAAAAGGGTTATAGGAATTGTTAAGAGGAATAGAGTTGAAATGAGGTAGGATTAAGAGGACGGGGATTGTTCAAGGGACGAGCTCAAGTTAAGTGTCAAGTGGATGAGTACTCGACTAGCAATAGAATGGTCACAGATGCAATGCATTAAGAGGCTCAGGTTCTGGGCGTCCATCAAGAGAAGACAGACGATAAGTCCCTGATCCATACTTGTGCGTGATAATAAAAGGTCCGAGCCAATTAGGAGCAAATTTACCTCATTTACTGCGCTCCATATTGGTCATGTGTTGATTCTCTTTGAGGACAAGGTCTCCGATGTTGAAATCTCGTTCTCGCAGATTTTTGTCATAGGTGTGTTTGATGCGACGTTGATAAACATGGAGATGATTAAGGGCAGCAAGATGGCGTTCGTCAAGTAACTCAAGTTGAGCTAAGCGATCTTGACGAAAGTCATCGTTGGAAAGGATATCATGTAGAGAAATGTGGAGAGATGGGATCTGTACTTCGAGAGGTAAGACAGCCTCTGCTTCGTACACGAGAGAAAAAGGAGTAGCACTCGTAGAGGTTCGGATGCTAGTGCGATAAGCCCACAAAGCGAAGGGAATGTGAATGTGCCAATCCCTGCCTGTGTCACTGACCACTTTCATGAGAATTTTGGTGAGAATTTTGTTGGAAGCCTCGGCCTGCCCATTTGCTTGTGGGTAGTAAGGCGAAGAGAAACTGAGTTTGATGCCGAAGGAGTCGCATAGCTTTTGGACAATTTTGTTTTTAAAGGACTTGTCGTTATCGGTGATGATTTTATGAGGGACACCAAAACGATAGATGATGTGGGTGTTGATGAAGTTGACGATCTTGTCGGCTTTTTTGGAAATGAGAGGAATGGCTTCCACCCACTTGGTGAAATATTCAGTGGCTGTGATGATGGATTGATGACGAAGAGATGAATGAGGATTAATCTCATCGATGAGATCTAAACCCATTGAGAAAAAGGCCAGAAATCCTGAGCAATTTGTAAGGCGTGACTGGGGAGATGAAGCAAGTTAGAGTGCTACTGACACTTGATGCAATGCCGAACATAGTCGCTACAGTCTTGATGAAGGGTAGGCCAATAATAGCCCAGACGAAGGATGTGCTTGGCAACCGAATTTCCACTAAAATGTCCACCACAAATCCCGTCGTGGACTTGTTGAATGGCTTGAGATGCTTCAGTGGAGGTGAGACAGTGAAGAAGGAGGCCGTCGAAGCCTCGCTTATAGAGAAGACCCCCTAGCATGGTATAGTGAGCAGTACGCTTGATAAAAGCTCATCGTGCATTACTAGAGAGGTTGGGAGGAATGATAGAGAGAGATAAGAAGTCCACAAGTTGCTTATACCAAGCATCTTGTGGACTAGGGTCTATAGTGTTGACATGATGAATGTGAGGAGATATATATGAAGGCAATGGCACACGATGCACCGTGACAAAAAGTCTGGATGCAGATGAGGAAGATGGGATATGGGAAGCGAGAGAAGCCATAGTGTCAGCAAACTTATTCGTGGATCGAGGAACAGTCTGCAAGAGGAAATGGTCGAAAGATGCAAGGAGAATGTCAGCACGATTTTTGTACCTTTGCAAAATTTCATTTTTACAAAGGTATGAACCGTTGACCTGATTGACGACGAGCTGCGAGTCACCGAAGATGTTGATGGACTTGATGCTGAGAGAGAGGGCGGTCTGAAGTCCCAAAATTAAGGCCTCGTATTCGGCCATATTATTGGTACAATCAAAGTTGAGCTTAAAAGACAGAGGCATGGGCTCTCCTTCGAATGGAATGAGAATAACCCCAGCACCCCCACCTAGTTGACATTTGGAACCGTCAAAGAACATAGTCATCTGATAGGCGGTGTCATCAGAGGAAAGCGCAGTGATAGACTCATCAGGGAATTCACACTGCGAAGGTTGATTGTCAAGAAGAGGGGCATCTGCTAGTTGATCAGTGATGGTTTGCCCCTTGATAGATTTCTACTGGATGAATTCGAGATCAAACTCAGCAAGCAGTATGAGCCACCGAGCCATACGTTGATTCTGATATGGCTTGGAGTGCATATACTTGAGAGGGTCGGTGTGGGTGATGACAAAGGTTTTGTGACTAAGAAGATAGTGGCGAATCTTAGTAGCAGCAAAGACTAACGCCAAACAGAGTTTCTCGATATAGGTATACCGAGTTTCATAGTCGACCAGTGTTCGACTGATGTAATAAACGGCTTACTCACGGTGATGCTCATCTCGGTGCGCGATCATGGCACCTAACGAATGGTGAGTGGCTGAGATATAAAGGTAGAAGGGTTGGTCATCTTTAGGTGGAATGAGGACTGGTGGAGAGACCAAATAGCATTTTAAGGCTTCAAAAGCCTCTTAACAGTCCTTATCCCATGTAAAAATGACGTCCTTCTTAAGGAGATGATGAAAAGGTTGACAGCGGTCTGAAAGCTGTGAGATGAAGCGATGAATGGACTGGAGCTTGCCTTGCAAACTGTGAAGCTGCTTGAAATTAGTCGGGGGAGGCATTTCGAGAATAGCGTGAATCTTTGTGGGATCTATCTCGATGCCACGGAAGGAAATGATGAAGCCAAGAAGCTTGCCAGAGAGGACCCCAAAAACACATTTCTTGGGGTTAAGACAAACATGGTACTGAAGAAGATGAGAAAAGATGATGTTGAGAATGGTCAGATGGTCACGGCGAAGCTTGGATTTGCTGAGAAGGTCATCCACATAGTCCTCCATGATTTTGTGGAGGAGATCGTGGAAAATGTAGGTCATGGCACGCTGATAAGTGGCGCCTGCATTTTTCAAGCCAAAAGGCATAACTCGATAGAAAAAAGTCCCCCATGGGGTGATGAAAGTAGTCTTGTGCTGATCTTTTGGAGCGATCAGGATTTGATTGTATCCTGAAAACCCATCCATAAGAGATAACATCTCATGGCCGGCCGTAAGATCAACAAGCTGGTCGATGTTAGGAAGAGGAAAGTCATCTTTGGGATAGGCTAGGTTGAGGTCGCGATACTCTGTGCAGATCCGAATCCCCCCAGTTGCCTTGGTGACTGGGACGATGTTAGAGACCCACTGTGGATAGTCGATGGGCTGGATGAAGGAGACAGAAAGGAGGCGTTGAA
The DNA here is from genome assembly GCA_037957365.1 of Torreya grandis. Classification (NCBI taxonomy): domain Eukaryota; kingdom Viridiplantae; phylum Streptophyta; class Pinopsida; order Cupressales; family Taxaceae; genus Torreya; species Torreya grandis. The sequence continues at coordinate 3,624,796 of JARHVA010001187.1, forward strand.
GCTCCTCTTTAACAAGGAGGGCAACGCGAGGATGCATCTTTCGAAGCTTTTGCCTGACAGGCTTAGCCTCTGGTTTGGTGACAATGTTATGGGTAACGATGGTGGAGTCGATGCCAGGCATATCACTGTAAGTCCAGGCAAAGGCCTTGCTATGGTCGGAGAGGAAACGGGTATAGTCAAGCTGCTCCTGTGTGTCTAAAGATTGGCCAATCTTTAAGACATGAGGAACATCAGAAGAAGGAAGGTTGATGTCAATGGTTGATTCACTTAACATAACCTGGGTCTCAGAAGGGAGAGAGCGCTGGATAAAAGAATCGTCAGCACCCATGTAAGAAAGAGTGGCGTCATCATCAACGCAATGAACAGTGTGGATGGTTGCCGACTCATCTTCGATCATGCTGGGAAGAATGAGAGGGAGATATTTGGATACCCCATTGAGCTGATAAGTCAAGGGGTCTAGGCGGATGGTGTTTATGGAAAAAAAACTAGGAGGAATGGAAACCACTGACTCCATAGGTGAAGGTGGCGAAATAGGCGAGTGTGGAGGAGATTGGTCAAGGATTGGTTCAGGATAAAGGTCTACAGGGTCTTGAGTGGGGTCGTGATATCCCAGACCATACCGTTTCTTGGCGTCGTCATCACTGAGCGGTTGGATAGGCTGATGGGAGCCCTGCTCATAGCGTCCGAAACCAAAACCCTTCCATGCACACCTGTAAAGGTAAGTGTGTGCAAAGGCGGGGTTGCCAAGAAATGAGAAATCTGATGTGAAAGGTTGAGGTGAAGAAAGAGGATTACCGTCAGTAGGAGCTTGATTAAGCCCTCCATAGATGAGGTTGGTGCAGAGGTGAGGGGGACCATAAGGTATGATCATCCCGATCCGATGGTCGTAGCTGGGGCTGTGATGAAGGCGTCCATACTCTTGTGGATTTTGGAACATGTCTAAAGCCAGCAAGCGATATTCTCCCAATGAAAGTCTTTGGAAGACGTCTTCCATGGGGTCTATGGTTGTCGCTTGAAGGGGAGGTGTAAGGGCAACCGCCTATTGCGAACTGGTTGAAGCTTCCACAGATGTAGGCAGTGCCGGGGTTAACGGCTTGATAGGAATGAGGACATCGTTTGGATGGTAGGTGGTGTTGCATGTTTTGAAAGGCAAAGGGTCAGTGGGAATGGTGTGAACTTGTCCGTCATGCTCAAACTTCACACAACGATGCAGGGTGGAGGGGACACAGGACATGGCACGGATCCAGGGTCGACCCAACAAGATGTTGTATTGGAACTCTCCTTCGATGATGTAGAAGAGCTCCGGGACTGTGCGTGGACCAACGCAGATATGAAGGATGACTGTGCCAATGGTCATGGTAGTAGTGTCATTGAAAGAGCGCAAGATCGCGTCAGTTTTGGAGACGCAATTCTTAGGAAGAGCCAACTGATCAAAGGCATGGGTGGAGATGATGTTGATGCTAGCGCCCCCATCGATCATAACGCGTTTAATGCGTGTCTGATCGATGTAGGCAGTGATGAAGAGGGCGGCGTCCTGATCTTCTGCATTGGATGTGGGAATCTTAGAATCGCTGAATGTAATGGAGGCGATAGGGGCTAAGGAGTGGACAAGGGCAACAAGTGGTTGGGGGTCCTCGGGTTTGGACCTCTGCTGCCTGTAGGGCTTGGATGAGGGCCTGACGATGTTGGGGCGAGGTTTGGATAAGATCGTAGAGGGACATCTTCACAGGCGTCTGGTGAAGCTGTTTCAACATGGAGTCGTGGATTGGTCCAGAAGAAGAAGAAGAAGAGGAGGGTTGAGGCGCACCAAGGATAGAAATCTTAGGCTTAGGCGGTTGAGGTGGATTGACAAAAGGGTAGGTCCAAGGAATGGCGGCTTTTTCTTTCGCCTTGTCCTTCTGTGACCTAGTGGTGATGTGAATGGCATTGATTTCAAAGATGGGAGGTGAAGATGATGAAGGGGTTGTAACTAGTTGATGAGATGTGGATGGATTTGAAGAGGTGGAAGGTTTATGAGGAGTCAGGGGGCGGTCGAAAGTGTCCTCAAAGAGAAGAGTCTTTCTCCAGATAACGACGAATGACAGCCTTGAGGGCACAGCAAGTCTCAGTGTCATGTCCTGGTGTATGATGATATAAACAAATCTTCGTGTCGTCGAACCAGGAAGGTTTAGACCCGAGAGGTTGAAAGGGCTTGATGGGTGGAAGAGTTATGCTAGAAGTTTGCAAAAGTCGTTGCAAGATTAAAGAGTATGAACCCACTAAAGGATCCGTGCTCATCGATGTATGCAATGTCGATGACTTTTGCTTGGGTGAAACGAGAGGGGGTTTTCGTACCACCTTCCGGGTTGATGGTGCGATGACAGGTTGAGACGGTACACTCTTCGTGAGAGGTATCACCCTTTTGGGAGAGGGTAAGCTAGTGGTTGGTAAAGGAAGCAAAGGAGGCAATCGGTTTTGATTAAAGGTTGGAGCGGGAAGGACTCTGGTTAGGGTTGAAGGATGTGGGCCCAAAATGGAGGGCAATGGTGAAGGAAGAGGAGGCGTTCGCCTCTATGGTTTGGTAGTCTTTTGAGATTTAGGTTGAAGATTACTATTAGTTGAAGTTTGGGTTAAGTCCACCTTCACTTGTGGATGAGTGAGGTTGGAGACGGGGCGAACGCCAAGCGATTTGATAGGTTTAGGCGGAGTAGATGAGGGTTTTGGTTTTGATGAAGTTGATGAAGATGTAGACGGTTTGGAGGTAGAAATTTGATTTTTGTTAATAGTCTTAGGAGGTTCCGCCATGGGAGGATTAGTAGCATGAGATGAGAGGGCCCGGGCTTGTTGAAGAGCTGTGAGACGGTCCCATAATCCCTGATGTTCCACTTTCCTAAAAGGGAGGAGTTCGAGTCTCTCCACTAGTCAGAAAAATGGCTGAGAAGATACGGGATGAGGTTTAGGCTCTTGAGAAGATGCTGATGGTTGTGGGACTGAAGGTGAGATGAATGTAGTAGTCTCGGGTCCAAAGCATGGTGAAGTTGTGACAGGTTCATGTTTGGTTGGAGACAAAGGAGAGATAGGTTCTTCCCTGGGTGGAGAAGAAACTGGAGAATGAAGCTCCTCAAGCGGGTAAAGGGCAGGGATGATAGTGCCCTCCACTTGTGGTCGAGGAGTAGGAAAGGTTGGGTCCTCCATGGGTAGCAAGAAGGAAGATGGTGAAACTGGCGGTGCTGGTAAGGTCGAGGCGTCCTCCAAAATGAGAGAAGTTGAGGGAGAACTAGTCGAAGAAAGAGGTTCGTCCACATGTGATGGACTGATGGATGAACTTACCTCTTGGGGTTGGTTAGAAATGAGGGGCGAGACCGTATTGACTGTTCGAATATTATGTTCATGGGTATTGTCAGTCAAGGTCTGGACGTTGTTTTGGGTTAGTGGATGATTAGGAAACGGTTGTTTAAAGATATCGATACCCTGATTAGGAGGGGCGTTAGGATTGTCGAGGATGAGGTCACCCTTTTCCAACATGTCTTGGACTATGTTTTTAAGGGTTTTACAGTTACCCGTGTCATGACCTTTAACACGGTGGTAGTTACAGAAGTCATTCTCCCTATACCACGCAGGGATGGCGTGTGAGGGATCAAATTGTGGTGGAGGTCGGATCTGAGGGAGATTGATGGCCCCTTGTTTGACGAGTTTTTCTAGCACAGATGCGTATGATTCTCCAAGTGGAGTAAACTGTCGCTGTATGTATCTCTGCTGAAATTGGCGAGTGGCGCTCATAGATGTGGATGGTTCAGATTGATTAGTTGAAGGTGAAGAGGAAGAAGATCTAACAACCACAGCATTTGCTGAAGCTTTAGATTTAGAATTGGATGAGGAAGGCTTAGAAGAGGGGTCATTGGTTTTGGAGTTGGGATTCTTACTCCGCAACTTGACTTTATTCTCCTCAACGGCACGTAACTCAAGTTTACGAGCCATCGTGAAGGCTTCGTCAAAAGTGCGGAAGGTTTGAACCCTCAAGGTAGAAGAAATATGTTTAGCGCAGGCTTGAGAGAAAAGTTCAATAAGCTCAGGCTGGGGTAAGGAAAATGAAAGTTGATTGATAAGGCCCCTCCACTGAGCGACGAAATTAGCAATGGATTCATCCTCAAACTGGTAGATAGAATAGAGGTCTATGATGGAGACCTTCTTGGTGATATTGATGGAGAAATGATCGAGGAAGAGCTGGGCCAACTGAGTGAACGTGAGGATGGAATGGCTGGGAAGAGAGCTATACCAGTCAAGTGCAGTACCCGAGAGAGACATGGGAAACGTGCGTAAGAGTAACGCATCATCGTGGGCGATAAGGTAATAGGTGTGTCTGAATGCCCATAAATGTTGTTGTGGGTCTTCCTTGCTCTGGAAACGAGAAAACTTAGGAAGTTCCCACTGGCTGGGATATGGTCTGATGGGGACAGAAGGATGGATAGGCTCGTTGCAGATTTGTTCGTACGAGAGAGTGTTGCACGAGCCGGTAACGGAGGTCTCTAGGTTGGACATTTTATCCATCAGCATCTTGATAATATCTACTGATGGATTGGCAGGTGGAGCACCTCCTAGATTGTAAGGCACTTGAAAGAGGCTGGAAGAGGTATACGACGTAGTCGGTTGTACCAATAAGGGCGCAACGTATGGATGACTAGTCGTAGGGACAGAAGAAGTGACTAAGGATGGTTGGATAGAAGACATGGCTAGGTTTGATGTGGTCATGGGAGGTTGACTAGAGGTAACATGAGCCAATGGATGGGTAGCCACCCTAGTGTTGATAGGAGTAAGGGTAGGTGGAATAGAGACGACCAGGTTTTGAAAGGGGGTAGAAAGTGGTTGAGTGGACTGAGATTGATTGGGGGCTGAAACCCCGGTGAAAGTGGGCCCAACGATGGAAGGAGAGGCCACGCTTGGATGGTTGGTAAAAGGTTGGTCATTGTTTGAGGTAGCCGCCTGGGTATCTAAGGGTTGGACTACAGACGCCGTTGATACGGCCGCAGTTTCGAGGAGAGAAGTCGGCATTCCATAGATTGGATTGCCCGAGGAGTCTCGTGTTCGGCTATTCGCGAGATAGTATTGCAAGGCTGCGATATTGAGGTCCAAGAATCATGCGAAATCTTGGTCCCCTTCTGGGATAATAGGCATTTGGGTCGGAGATGGTCTGGTAGGAGTTCTTTCAGTTTCTGAGTTGAACTCCATTATAGGGTTGGTTGTAGGCGGGGTAGATGGAAGAGGATGATGCCTCGCGTGATCGACTAGAGCCTTGGCTTGGCTACGAGTCAGAACCATTCAAGGCAAGGAAGAACATCCTCACAAGCTCAAACAAGCAGATAAGAACCAAAAAGATGAAGACACAAGTAGATCCTAAAACCCTAGAAGTAAATTATTAGGATTACAGTGGCTTATGCCTTAGAATATGTGTGTAGAGGAAGATTGGCTTTGTGAGTCAGGTCCTAGAAGAAGCAGTCTATGGAAGGTTTCGAGTTTTGTTATGGTGCTCAAGAAGTCTATGTTAGGGTCTGGTACGTGGCCTGGTGCTAAGGAGCAAGCTCCCCTCACTTCACGATTCCAGTGGTTAGCTGGTTTCGCTTAGCCAAGATATACCTCGCCTAGAGATTATACTCCGCCAGAGAATGGAGTGGGCTTCCCCCTTGGTGATGAAATCCAAGTAGAGTCACCGGGACGGGTAAGGTATCCGCTGGGGGATGAAATCCCAGTCGGGCCTTGTCTCAGGTAAGTTAAAATGTTTGTTTTGTGCAGGTGGTTTGGTCGTGTAACATGAAGTGATCTAGATTAATTCAATATGCGATTTAATTACTATGTGTGGTCTAAGAGACGCAGGCAAATAGAAATGAATGCAAAGTGTTTTAATGTCCAAGTTGAAATGTTTGTTCGTATGAAGATGAATGGAGAAAGAGTTGAAGAATATGAGTTTAGCTAGTCTAGAAGTGTAAGAAAGAAATGTTCGTTTTAGTTCTGCTTATGATGTCGTTTAAGAAGAGATGAAAGGAGGCGAAAAGGAAGAAACCTAATGTGCCTAAATGAACGAAAGAAAGAAAGAACCCAAGGAGGACCTAGGATCCCACCGGGCGTGCCAGAATGTTTCTATGCAAAATTGCTTTCTACATTCAAAGAAGAAATAAGAAACTGAAATAAATGGTTAAGGCTAGAAGTACCTGATAAAGTCGAGCGCACCAAAATCAGACGTTGGAAGATTCTCCTCTTTGGCTGTGGAGGAATGACACCTGCGAAAAAGAGACTGAAACATGGAAAGATATTAGTCAAAGATATGGTGGGTTGTCAGGCGAACGCCCGATCCTGGAAGTACGAAGACTCCCTAAAAGGATATCAACCCACTGATAAAAAGTGTAATATTGGACGAAAGTAGATAATAAAAGATGAAATGATAGAAATAAATGACAGAAAATAAAAGTGCATACCTGATAAGCAGCACTGTTCTGCACAGTCACCGACGTCGGTCTCTGTGGTGCCGGCGTCAGTCTGGGAAGGTGCCGACGTCGATTAAGGTGCCGTCATCGGTCGGGGTAGTGACCGGCGTCGGTAGGGGCAGGTTCTGAACAGAGGTCTGGGAAGGTTTGCAGAAGGTCTTGACAGGGTCTGGACAAGATTTTAGACAGAGTCAGGACGGGGTTTTTGGTCGAGTTTGGGGGTTTGAAGCTTCAGGATGGCAGAAATAGGGAATAAATGATCAAAAAGAAAATGAAAACAAACACAGAAGATACTTACCTGTCAGACGCCATGATGAAAGCGATAGTCGAAGTTCTTGTGCAGTGCTGGAAGAACGAACGCTGGAGTTGATGGATGCTGGAGTTGATGGATGCTGGAGTTCGAACGCTGGAGAGCCTGTAGATGTCGGAAAAATGGGAGTCTGATTGACTGATCGGGGAGGGAAGATTGAATGAAGGCCCTGGGACGGTTTCAAGAGACGGTTCAATAACCGTTTCAAAAAACCGATTGGGAACCGAATAGTAACGGATAACGAGATGGTGACCGACGTCGGCAGGATTGCCGACGTCGGCCGATAAGTGACCGACGTTGGCAACATCGGCCGGGTAAAGACCGTTGTCGGCAGATGCACAATGAGGACAGAGTCTAGCTTTTAGTTCTCTGCTCATTGTTACACGCTGCCAGGGTCAAGGTTGGTAGAACAAGTGATCGTCAAGGGTTAAATAGGCGAAGAAGAATAAGACGGGGAGTGACCAGGGGAGTCGACACGATTTCGGTGTCTACAGTGTGGAAAGTAGGGGAAGGCAAAGAGAGAAGATTGAGTGTGGGAGATCAAGGTCAAAGATAGGTAGGAGATCCAAGTCTAGGTATGGTAGAATAACCTATTGGAAATGTGGAAAGCAAGGGCACTTAAAGAAAGATTCCAGGTTAGATGAAGATCAGCATGAAGGACATAAAGAAGTAGGTGATGCAGTTTTTTTTGCACAGGATGCTCTAGTATGTTCTTTGGATAAAGTATAATCTTGGGTTTTAGATTTTGGTGCCTCTTTTCATGCATCCCCAAATAGGAAATTTTTTCATGAGTATGTCTAGGGAGACTTTGGATAAATTTGTTTAGGGGATGGTAAGCCTTGTCAAATGGTTGGCAAAGGGAAAGTGAAGCTGAAATTGTAGACAGGGAACACATGGGTGTTGAAGGAGGTCATGCATATCCTAGTTCTAGAGCAGAATTTGATTTTTGTTAGAAGTTTGGGTGATGAGGGTTGCACAGTAACTCTCATAGTAGAGTCTTGGAAGGTTACCAAGGGTGCACTTGTTGTAGCAAGAGGTAAGAAAGTAGGTATGCTTTATCTATCTACTTGTATTATTGATTCTCTTTCTGGGTTATCTACTTCAGCTGTAGATTCAAAGATGTGGCTTAATAGGCTTGGTCACATGAATAAGAAGGAGATGCATGTTCTTGAGTCAAAGGGTATGCTTTTGGATTTGAAAATCATGAATCAATATTTTTGTATGCAGAAGAAGAAGGTAACATTTCTTGAGGAATCCGATGTTCGTGACAAGAACAAGAAAGCCTTGGTTTTCAAGGAGAAGGTGATGGACAAAATCAATAAAAGGGGCTGAAGAATTTTGAGCAAAGCAAGGGTGATTTGGACAAGGGTTTGATCCAAAAGGAGCTCGTGGGTAAAAGTTATTTCTCACAAGAAAAACATAGAGATCGACGTCAGTTAGAAAATTGGCATCAGTGTCCAGATAGGGACCGATGTCAGCTATGTGCAGCCTGCATCGGTGACTCAAGGACAAATAAACACCAACATCGGTTAGGGAGAATTGATGTCGGTGATGAGGCAATCACATGGAATTGGCGTCGATTGGGTGCAGACTGAGATGTGACTAGCATCAGTCACTGAGATAGATTTTGGGCAGACAACAAGCTATCAAGGAGTCTCAAGCACCCATATGGAGGACTTCAAGGGTAAGTAAGCCTCAAATTCATCATTTCCCTTCTTTACACTAATTGTTGCTCACTGATGGTAAAGAACTAGGAAGTTGTTAAAGAAGCAGAGCAAGTAGATCCAAGAAATAGTGGGAGCTTGGCATGGATGAAGGATGTGATTCCTTGGAGGAGAACCAAATGAGAGTTTTGGGTGGAGTTATCAGCTGAAAAAAAGCACTGAGAGACGAATGGATGTTTAGGATAAAGAAGAGCGAAAATGGACATGTGAGATAGAAGGCCTAGGTATATGGTCTTGAATAAGCTACAAGACAATGGAGGTTTGACCATTGTGTTTCTCTTTACCAGGTTGGATATTATTAGCTACATTATCTTGTTACTATATGATGTGCTTGTTGCAGGGTTACATATACAGGGAGTTATTGAACTAAAGGTAAAGCTAGTTCAGAGGTGTGTCATGAGAAATCTGGGAGTAGCAAAATTCTTTGGCATGAGTGTATTCTAGGGCCATGGAAGGTCATAGGTTGACTTTGTTTCAGGATGATTGTGTGAGACTAGTTAGCACGTTGATGGTTGGACATTTCACAGAATAGTGTCTTGATTCACATAATGAGGATAAGTGCATGGTATGTACTAGACCTAAGTTTTCCTAAGTAGTGGGAGCTGTCACAAGTTTGGAGCCAATCCAGGAAAGAAGCATTGGAGGGCAATTCAGTGGATTCTTAGAGGGACCAGTAGCAGGTTGACATGCTATGCAGGGTCAAGTTCTTTTCTACATGGTTTGTAGATGTGAATGTGGCAGGTGATTTGGATGATAGGAGGTGCACCATAGGATTAGTGGTGGTTGGTCTTCAAGAGTGATTTTGAAGAGGGATACAAAGCCAAGGGAACAAACTAGATGATGTATAGGTACAGGTATAGTTACAACTGTTTCTCTCCAAGTGGGAGTTTGTTAGGTTATGGAGCTAAAAGCTTCAACTATTACAGACATGGAGGAGGTTGTTGAGTTCCAGGGAGACCAACGTTGGTAGAGTATAATGTAGAAGGCAATCGAAATCAGCAGGTGTGAACAGAAGACAACTGGCATCGACAAGGAGTCAGCCGACGTCAGTCAGGGACTGACATTAGTCGCCTGTGGTGGTTCCAAAACTATTCATTGCATGAACAGTTAGTTCATTAAACCAAGTGTTTGCATGTTAAGGGCTAATTATAGTCTCGAGTTGCGTGTCTAATTATTGTAAATTAGAAGTCTAAGTTATTGTTTAAGTTTGGGATCTATTTATAGACCCATTGGCATGTATTGTAATAAAGGCAAGAAAAGGATTTCTTCCATTTGTAGGATCTTGGTCAGCAGGTGTGCAATGCCACATTTGAAGATCTACATGTGTAAGTATGGTCTGTTGAGTTGCAGGTTATTGCAAGCTTATGGGAGATCTACTTGAAGTACTTTGAGTACTTGTGTACTGGTAGGGTTATTACTGACTAGTTGGAGGTGAACACCAATTCTATGTGTGAGTTGTGTGTTGGGACTATTTTTGGTAGGAGAGTGAACTCTTGAGGAGAATTACTGTACACTTGTTGTGGGAAGCCTGGAAGGTGTGGAAGAGTGTGGCGTCTCTTTATTGTATTCTTTTTTGGATGAGTATTAATACAAGATTGTGTATTGTCTCTCATATTTTGTGCTATTTGTGAATTCTAGTTACTTTTACTTTTGGATAATTCTGCATGTTTAATTGCTTGTATTTGGTAATCATATTGTGCCCTTTCTAAGGAGCAAGATCCTAACAAGTAGGATCAAAATAGGTGTGTTGTTTTTGGATTCCCCAATAAAAATGAGCTAATGAGGAAATAAAATCTTTGGAGGGGCCTAGTAAGAGGACCAGACAGAGCTTGAGGAAGAAATCAATGCAAGAGGTTGCTATGTTAGCTGCAATATCCATACAGGACACTGTTGTGATTGGAAAGGAAGTGGTGAAGATGATCCTAGAAATAGTTAAGAATAGGGTCTTTTTGCTCTTACTATTCTGGTCCTTTTAGTTAGATGTTATAACTGGTTCCATTTTCTAGTTCTTTGTTTTCTTTACATACTTGAGTTTCTAGGTCTCTGTAAAACCTGGGGTCTTTCTTTTGATGTTCTTGACTTGTGGTTTCAGGTCCCTGTAAAACCTATTTTTTATATTGCCCTGTAGTAGGTGTTAGGTTTGTTTAACCTGAGGGCATTATTATTATAACCTTCTTCCTATGTTTCAGGGTTCTGAGGTCCCTTCAAAACCTATTTTTACCTTAATCTAAAACTAGTATGAGGTTAGGAGGTAAAATATGTTTTAAAGGAATAGATGTGGTTAAAGCTTTGGAAGGAGGAAGTGGTTCCTCATGGGCTTCCAAAGCTAGATTAGTAATGGTAGTATCCTTGAAAAATTGTTCTTTTAAAGATGGATTCTTAGGTTTGGTAATTGGATCTTTGTGAGTTGGATTGTGATGATAATTGACCCTATTAGTGTTAACATACTGAGAATTATTATAATATTGATCATAATCAGGATCAAGGCACAAACATCCTTGGTGTTTGGTTGATTATTTGAAAAATATTTTTGGTTATTGGAGGTAGAGGTTTTGGAATCTTTTTGTTTTTGAGAAGCAGATGTGTACTCTTGATGATGAAGGTTGATAATGGCTTCATGATTAAGTGAATCACCAAACATATATGAGACAAACAAATTTAGTGATCCCTCTAGAAGATTTAGGGGAATGACTAATGTCAGCATGGACCCAACAAAATGACTAGGGTCATACTATTTAGGAGGACGGTTATGATAGGTAAAAATTTTATATGGTAGTAAGATTTATTTCATTTTCTCAACTAAGAGAGGTGTGTGAGAATATGAAGGAATATCAGCTTTGGCAACTCCTAGTTTGGTTTGTGTAGTATAAATAGTGATAGCATGGGTAGATGTTTAAAAAGATCATTTTAAAAGTTTAGTATTAGGTTTGAATTACTTCATGAGAAAATATTGATTTTTATCTTTATCAAGAGCTTCATTCAGTGTTTGAGGAGTAAATTTTTGAACCTTATATTGAAGAGGAGTCAAAGCCATTATAAAGAGCTTAAATAGGCTATCATCAATCACGTTATGGTTAGATTTATAGGCCAATGATTTACATATTTTAATAAAATCATGTGCTGATTTATGTTGAGGGTAGCTACTAAGAGGGGGGGGGGTGAATTAGTAAACAAAAATGTACATTTAATTCCAAAACTCATTCATCATGCATGAACATGAAAACTTATATATCAAAACATGAACAAGATCATACATCATATGAACACATAATTTTTGTGGGAAACCCTCTAGGGGGAGAAAACACACTCTCAAGCCTATAAAACAATGGACTAAAATCCTATAAGGATAAAACAAACATGAGAATTTATACCATAACCAGCTAATCAAGGAACATCCACCCCTCAATTTAGTCTAGCTCCAACTAGACTTTTAGCTACCTCTAACTATCAAGGAGGTTATACCCCCCCTAGGTGATTAAAAAACCACTCAACCACCTCTAATTTAATTTCTACCACTACTCTGATGTCTTCTACACCTAATGATGACCTTCTATTTCTCTAACAACTATAAAATTTCTTTTCTTTATAAGGCAAGCACACCTACCTCATTTGTTTAACTGAGTCACCCTTTAGATTGTTATGTTTAATGACTTATTATCTCATGAACATGATCAATCAAACATGACTAATTATATTCACCCTATGATGATCCTTAATGACCCATTTGTACTCCTTTACTAAGATCTTCCCTTTTCCTAAATACCCTCTCTTTCATGCACACACAAAATAGGCCAATTTGACCTTGTATATATATATATATATATATATATATATATATATATATATATATATATATCACTCCATCATCTAACCCATTTTGGTCATCCAAGATAATTTACACACTTATTTTACCCTTATAAAATATACTATTACACATCACATATGAGAACCAAACATTCTATAGGTCATCCATTTCCCTTAAGACCCAAAAATCAATTAGGCCTAATAGACACCTAAGGAAAATAGGTATACAAATCATCATGATACTCCTTGGACTCTTTGGTCCACCTTCAAATTTCACCAATAGATGAAAAATATAAAAACCTACCTCCAATAGATCATTTCTCACTCCCACATGGGTCTATAACATCAATAACTCCAAACCACTACTCCATCTAATCTAATCTCTCTCTCTCTCTCTCTCTCTCTCTCTCTCTCTCTCTCTCTCTCTCTCTCTCTCTCTCTCTCTCTCTCTCTCTCTCTCTCTCTCTCTCTCTCTCTCTCTCTCTCTCTCTCTCTCTCTCTCTCTCTCTCTCTCCAAGTCTTGCAGGCACCCAAAAAATACTAGAAAGAAGAATTGAGGTATGATCTAGATTTAATCAAAAAAATAACTAAAAATATCACATGGATATGTCCTCCATGACTTAAAAAACACCTATATATCCATTATTAACCATCAAAGAGCTCATACAGGTCTAAATCAACTCAAACAAATTGATTATTCAAACTATTCACATATTACTAAATTATAGTCATACAAAAACTCATATTTTTTACTTTAAAGAATGATTTAAAATATTATAAATCGCATTATTAGATTATATGATTCTTCTATATCAACATCCAAATTCTAGTTTTCATGTTCTAGCATCTTCCATTGGTCTAACAAACTAATTCCTCAAGTCACTTTCTCATAGTCTTAACACAAAAAAATATACCATGATCAATGGTCATAAAGAACACTTGAAGATACTATCAACCTATCCTAATGGATAATTATGCAAAGATGATACTTATACTTCAACCCCATATGCTTTGGAGATCTCAAATCAGCTTGAATCACTTCAAACTAGCCTTACCAAAAAGGTTACTTTAGACTGTTGTTTTCTTCTTTAGGCCTCTCGTGTCTAAGAAATTTTGAAATTATATAACTTTGAAGCTAATAGATTAATCTCACTAGAACATTTCATATCCACTTGGGACAAGTCCTAATCTTCAATAATCATCCATTAGATCATCTGGTCATTCATAGAAATCTTCGTCAAAAATAAGAATACAGTTAACAACCCATTTACTGAGGGACCAACACACTGTTAAGAGACCAAAAATACTTTCTTATAAAAATGGAGTCTTACACAACCTATAATAATAATATTTTATCACCCAATCCATTCTGAGCCCAAGCCATCAAGATCTTCTCTATTGAGTTGAAGACTAGGGTTTTTGCACATAAAAACCTACTTAGCTTCTTAATGATCATTCATAAATATGAACACCCCTAAAAAATTCCTATAAAATATTCTTAGGTACCCTCCCCAATATGTCCAAAATTCTTAGCTCCCCATGTATAAATTTCATGTGCCAACAAACACAATAAAGTCCTTCTCGAGCTCACTAGACACCTTTTTAGTACCTCTTGAAGCCATAGGATCCTTTTTCTAACTTTTTAATTCAATAATTGACCTCTAAATTGGTTAATGAACTTAAACACTCCTCTCTAATCATCTTCCATGAATATATAAGCTTAACCACTCTAAAATTACTCTTTGACCCTTCACAAAGCCTCACAAGCCCACCTAGCCCAACTAAGCTAATGGCTAAACTATCTTGCAGACCACTAACCACCTCTTGAAAACCATAAACCTAAACTCTCAGCATACTATAAATGTCCAAGATGCATATTCCAAGCATAATAATCTCTTACAAGCTATATCTTCTTCATGACTATTCACAAGGTCCTCATTAGTCCACCTTGCCTATTAGGCATAGAACCACTACGCCAACTTACCTCTTGAAGGTACTTGGAAACTTATCCACTGAGATCATATAACCTTATATATCTTAAATTAACTTAATAAAATCACTATAATCACTTAATAAGAACATACAAGTCATACAACACTTACCTCCATATGCAACCATACATGATCAAGCCCATAAGGCATAGGATGACTTTCACTCCACCTAAAGACCATGTGAGAATACCTATCCTAATATGATCATACCAAAAATATGTCAAATTATCTCTTCAAGATCCATGATATACACAAAAACCTCCATACATCTATCTGATCCCATAAGCTCTCACAAGCAACCAAGACTTAGATCATGCATATTAGACAAAGAGTACACTCATCCCACTTTGTCATCACCAATGCCACTTGACATCAATGAAAGCAGATTAATACCACTAATGTCCCAAAATCACCCCCTTTTTCATTAATTCAACACTCCTTTTCTCTCTCCCCTTTTACCAAAATGATAAAGTGGACTCATCTACTAAATAGGCTCTTCCATCTTTAATCAAGCAATTTAAGAACTTGAACCAAGAACTCAGCCAAGAGTACATACCTTTCTCTCTCATCCTTTTAAAATTAGAGAATTCTAACTATCAAAAAAATATCATAAAGTAATCATAGTGTTCCCCCTTAGACTAATATTCTTTTAAGAACCAACACTAGTCATAGCTTCAAAAGACTAGATCCCTATCTCCCCCTCAGATCACTAGGAAAGCACACTAGTTACCCCTTAGATCACTACCACTTGAGAAACAAATAACTCAGCTCCTCCTCTGCTAAACACTAAACTCAGACCTCTAAGTCTCCAAGAGACCTAGGAAACACTGAAGCACACTCCTAAACTTCCTAGATCCTTGGACCTATCACCAACTGTATATTAGCATATCTTCCCCTATGACCCTACTTCACTTTTAATACTGTTTCTTAGTCTATACAACCCATGCATACATATAGGATCTCCAAGAATAGCTACTATTACATCAAATAACAATATTAGCACCATAACACTATGAAAAATCTCATTCCTTTGCACTCAAGGCACTTTGAAAATCACCAAAGGCACTGTAAGCACACTACCATACCTAAAACATACTTATAATATACCAAACTAATCAATTAGAATAAACAAAACCATCCTTCTTTGGAAAGATATCACAAAATTGCTTAATATCTCCACTAGGCCTACTTAGACGCCTTATAGCCCTATTTGATCACTACAAACCTCATAAATCTCTTTCCTGAGCACTCAAATCCATGAATCTTCATATTTGAATACCAATATCATTCCCTCTTAGGCATTCCAAAAATGAGCTTCCAACTCATCCCTCTCAGCATACTTCCTTCTTTGGCCTATTGGCTAATTAAGCCTCTTAATGAACTAAAACATGAATAAAATGAAATATAATCACCTTCAAAAGTCTATAAAACTTTTTTTAGATACCCATTTATCCTATTGAATTTATTTGAATCTTATAGCCTCTAACTCCAAAGATAGACCACTTTTCTAAACATGTCAAAATGACTAGGCCTTCAAAGTAAACCTTGGTCAAAGGTCATCCTTCAGTTAATAAAAAAACCTAAGATGGATACCACACCTAGAGACTATCAAAATGCACTACCATTAAAAATTAAATTCCTCCAAACCTTTGGGAACCATGACTTCCTTTAAGCCACCAAATGCATGCTCTTGATAAGAGAAGCTAGTGACCACACAAAATGCTCCACCTAGCACAAAAGGATCCAAAAACCTATGAAACTAGTTGGATCATGTCTAAAACATATGTGTGGACCTAATTTAGCATAAAATACTTCATGACACATCTAAATCATTTAATTGACCCTTGTAATCAAGTAATATATGCATATAGGCCATAACCTATAGCATTCACCTTGACCAAATGATCAAAATCATACCTGGGCATATTAAGAGCATCTCCAATCTATCTACCCTTCTTTGACCTGAAAAACCCAACTTGAATCATCTATTAGATAAGTTTTATCCACCTTGTAACACTTTAAGTGTTATATTGACACCTTTTAAGTAGTCATTACTACCAAAATGGATCAACTCAGACTTTTGACTATAAAACACACATCTATGCTCATAAAGAACTCAGACCACCTAGTGACTCATGGAAATATTATTTATACTCCCATACAATCCACTTATTCCTTCTCCTTCAAATCAACACCCATACCAATCATCCAAAATTGATCAAAAATGCACTTTAGGACTAGGAGACCTGAACATACCTCTTAAACAATCATCCTTACTTCTTTATCTTCTATAAGATCAATTAGGCATCCTTAAGTAGGCTTGCACATATTCATAACATGGTAATATATATTTTTAGGCACCATAAACCATTATGGCTAATAATTATTCAAAGTGCTTCATGAAACATATGATGACACACAGTCAACTAAACATAAGAAAATACTTGATCTCTATCTAATATCTGATATAAATTATTCCCTTTAAAAAAAACTCAATACAAAATACCAAAAAGAGCGAACTAAAGTTATATGATCCTAAGGTCATATTTAACCTTTTAGACCATTGATCTCTTCATGAAATCCCTTCAAATTGACTCAAATGATCAACCTCACCCTCATAGTTAAGACCCTATTATGAAAACTCATAACTCATAAAACCTTCAAGATCACTGCCTTTCACCTATTCAGTTAGTTCTTCAAATTTGAGATCAATCAGATTAATCTCAAAGCAACTACAGGTGCCATATCACCTTGAGAATAAATTCACATACTTTTATTTGTCATGTTGAGTCTAAGGTCACCATTTAACTCAGTAAGTTATACTAGTCTGTCAATCACAACCAATCTTCATGGTACTTTTCTTATACAAAAGCACATTTATAGATATCTTCAATGAAAAAAATCTTGTCATACACTTTGTTTTTATTTTATCTAATCCTTCTTCATGCATAGATATCCATAAGATATTTGATTTCACTTAGAAAGCTTCATTGACTATCATATCTTCTTTAGGTTTCAAGGAGGCCTAATTCTAATTACCTTATTTGCTTCAATGAAAAACTAATGAATCAAGATGATCTATAAACTCCTTAACAATGACTTACTCTTGTAAAAATATATTTATGACAACTTCTAATAGATCTCACCATACTTAAAAACCCTCAAATCACTTGAATATATTATCAAGGCACGATTATGTTATCTTTCTCCTTCAGTTATAGACTTTTAATTTTTAGGACATAGACACATATTTTTACCTATCATTATTTCTAACCAAGATACCATCTTTAATAAGCCCTATCATAAAACTTAGGTTTGATCTTGGATTTTGATTCAATATAGTCCTTTTTTGAACTTACTAGGGCCAACATGTAGACTTTTATGCAGACTTCAACTCTAATATTCACTAACTTATCCATCAAATGGAAACCTTTAAAATTTATTAGTCATGAAATCACAACTTAGAAAACATGAATAACTATGATATCAACCACACTAACTAACAAAAACTCCAACAACTTTACCAACAAGTTGATTAGGCAAACAACATCCAAGCTACTCATAAGATCACCTTCTAAGCTGATTAAGCCTCAAAAAATACCTACTCTGATACTAATTGTTGAGAGTAGATAATAAGAGGGAGGGATGGATTATTATATAATAATGTACATTCAATTCCAAAAATCATTCATCATACATGAACATGAAATCTTATACATCAAAACATGAACATGAACATACATCATATGATCACATCATTTCTATGGGAAACCCTCTAGGGGGAAAGAACCCAATATAAAGCCTATAAACCAATGGACTATAGTCCTATAAGGATATAATAAACGTGATACTTTATAATAGCACCAACTAATCAAGGAGCATCCACCCCTCAATTTATTGTAGCTCTAACTAAAACATTAGCTAGCTCCAAATAGAAAGGAGGCTATAACCCCATAGGTGATTAAGCACCAACTCAAAAAACTCTACTCTAATTTATACAACTTATTTTATGTCTTATACACTAGATGATGACCTTATCTTTCTCTAACACCTACAAAACTACTTCTCTTCACAAGGCAGGCATACCTACCTCATTCATTCAACCAATTCATAGTTTATACTATTAGGTATAATGAATTATTAGACCATAAATATGGTCAATAAATAATTGATTCTCTTCACCTTATGATGGTCCTTAATGACCCATCTCTGCTCCTTAACTGAGCTCTTCCCTTTGCTTGAATACCTTCTTTTTCATCCACACACAAATAGGCTAATTTGACCTTGTATATATATCACTCCATCATCTAACCCATCTTGGTTGGATAAAATACTTTCCAAACTTATCTTAACATTATAAAATATCCTCTTACATGTCACATATGAGAACCAAACATTCTATAGGTCATCCATTTCCTATAAGAACCAAAAATCAATTAGGCCTAACAAACACCTAAAGAAAATAGGTCTACAAATCATTATGATACTCCTTAGACTATTTGGTCGACCATTATACTTCACCAATATATTAAACATATAAAAACTACCTCAAATAGATAATATATCATTCACACATGTATCTTTAACATCTGGAACTCCAAACCACTACTCGATCCAATCTAATCTCTCTCTTGCTCCAAGTCCTACAAGCACCTAGAAAATACTAGAAAGAAGAACTAAGGCATGATCTATATTTTCTCAAATAAATACCTAATAAAATCACATGGATATGTCCTCCATGAATTAAAAAACACCTCCAAATCCATTAACCACCATTAAATAACTCACACATGTCCAAATCAACTCAAATAAATTGATTACTTAAACTATTCACATACTGATAAATTATAGTTATATAAAACCTCATATTTTGTACTTTAAAGAATGATTTTAACTCTTATATATCATATTATTATATTCAATGAGTCTTTTATATCAACCTCCAAAGGCTGGTTTTCATGTTCTAACATCTTCCATTGGTCTAATAGACCAATTCCTCAGGTCGCTTTCTTATAGTCTTTACACAAAAAAGTCTACCATGATCAATGGTCATAAAGAACACTTGAAGATACTATCAACCTATCTTGATGGATAATCATGAAATTAGGAGACTAATACTTCAACTCCATATGCTTTGGAGATCTCAAATTATCTTGAATCACTTCAAACTAGCCTTACCAAACAAGTTACTTCATACCATTATTTTCTTCTTTAGGCCTCCAGTGACTAGGCAACTTTGAAATTATATAAATTTGACACAAAAATATTAATCTCAATAAAAAAATTCATATCTATTTGGGAGAAGTCATAATATTCAACAATCATCCATTAGATCATCTGGTCATTCATAAAAATCTTCCTAAAAAACAAGAATACTATTTACAACCCATTTACTAAGGGACCAACATACTGTCAAGAGACCAAAAATACTTTCTCAAAAACATGGAGTCCTATGCAACCTATAATCATCATATTTTATCACCCAATCCATTTTGAGCCCAAACCATCAAGATCTTCTCTATTAGGTCTAAGACTAGGGTTTTTGCACATAAAAACCTACTTAGCTTCTTAACAATCATTCATAAATTTGAGTACCTTAACCCCTAAAATATTCTTAGTGACCCTCCACAATATATACAAAAGGATCATCTCCCCATGCAGAAATTGCATGTGCTATTTAACATAAGAAAGTCTTCTCAAGCTCACTAGACACCTTTCTAGCACCTCTTGAAGCCATAAGATCCTTTTTCTAACTTTTTACTTCAATATTTTACCTATAAATTGGTTAATTCACTTGACCACTCCTCTCTGATCATCTTCCATATATATATATATATATATATAAGCTTAACCACTATGAAATTACTCTTTGACCCTTAACAAGGCCTTACAAGCCCACCTAGGCCAATTAGGCCAATGACCAAACTATCTTACAAACCACTAGCCACCTCTTGAAAACCATACGCCTAACCTCTCAGAATGTTATACATGTCCAACATGCATATACTATACATGTCTAACATGCATATGGAAAGCATACTAAGCTCTGCCAAGTTAGATCTTCTTCATGACTATTCACAAAGACCTCATTAGTCCACCTTACTTATTAGGCATATAACCAGCAGGCCAAATTACCTCTTGAAGGTACTTGGAAACTTATCAATTGATCTCATATCACCTTATATATCTTAAGTTCACTTAATACAATAACTTTAATCACCTACTAAGAACATACAAGTCATACAACACTTACCTCCATATGTAACTGTACATGATCAAGCCCACAAGGCATAGGCCAAAAGGCATAGGATGAATTGCACTCCACCTAAAGAATATATGAGAAGACTTATCCTACTAGGATCATATCAAGAACATGTCAAATGATCTCTCTCCAAGCTCCATGATATCCACACAAACCTCCATACAACCAACTTGTTAGGGTGTGGAGCTAAAAGCTTCAACTATTACAGACATGAAGAAATAAGAGGTTGCTGAAGATTCAAAAGTACCAGCATCGGCAGCATGACCAACATTGATCATTACCAGTGAAGAAGGCAACCGGCATTGGTAGAGAGTCAGCCGACATCAGCAGTAACCAGATAAGCAGGGACTGACGTCGATCGCCTATGGCATTCTAGAACTACTGTTGACAAATAGTCAGTTAAGTGAAGCGAGTGTTTGCATGTTAAATGACTAATTATAGTCATGAGCTACGTGTCTAATTATTGTAGTTAGAGTTCTATTTTTTGTAACAATGGGATTCTATTTAAAGACCCATGAGGCATGTATTGTAAATCAAACAAGCAAGTAAAGTATTGAAGCATTGAAGCAAGGTCAAGGAGATCTATATGTGTAAGGTCAAGGAGATCAGCTGAAGTATTCAAGGAGGGGATAACAACTCAGGCTGCTGAGTTTGTTGTGTTGAGCAAGAGAGAGAGAGGGAAGAAGGTCTTAAGGTGTGGCAAGCCTTTGAGGTGGAGGAAGAAGTGACATCTTCCTTATTGTATTTTCTTCTAGTAATATTTAATACAAGAGTGTGTATTGTCTCTCAAATTCTTTGTTGTCTCAAGTTTCTAGTTACTTAATCATTTTGGTATAATTCCATGTTTAATTTATTATAAGAAAGTAATCAATTGTGCTTCCATTGGATAAGGGGTTCCTAACATTTGGTATCAGAGCAATGGTTTGTAGGGAGCAGGCTATTGTTTTTTATTACAGGTCATTCATAGGGTTTCTGATTGAGTGGGAGTTTAGCAATGGCAGAAGAAAGTAAGCTACGAATGGAGAAGTTTAACAGCAAGAATTATCAACATTGGAGGATGTAGATAGAGGATTATCTATATCAAAAGGATCTATACTTACCGTTGGGTGGGGTTATATGCAAGCCCATAGATATGAAGGATGAAGAATGGGTGTTCTTGATCGAAAGGCTCTGGGTTCCATAAGGTTGAGCCTTGCATCGTCTGTGATTTCCAGCTTATCACAGTGTAAGACAACGAAAGAGTTGATAAAATCCTTGGTGAATTTATATGAAAAGCCCTCGGCTTCAAATAAGGTATTTCTTATGAAGTAGCTATTTACTTTGTAAATGCAGGAAGGTGGATCGGTACATACTCATCTTAGTGATTTCCATGGTTTGGTAAACCAGTTAGCTTCAGTCAATATTATTTTTGATGATGAAGTAAAGGCTCTTTTAATTTTATGCTCCTTACCTGAAAGTTGGGATAGTTTGGTTATGGAAGTAAGTAATTTTGCATCTGCTTCTAAAATATTAAAAGTTGATGATGTTGTGAGTGTGATCTTGAATGAAAAAATATGTAGGAGAAGCACAGGTGAATCATCACGAAATGCTCTAAGTGCAGAAAGTAGGGGAAGGCAAAGAGAGAAGGTAGAGCAAGGGAAATCAAGGTCGAAGGTGGGAAGGAGATCCGAGTCCAGAGGTGTTACCTACTAGTTTTGTGGAAAGAAAGGACACACAAAGAAGGAGTGTTGGTTGAGGGATAAAGAGAATCAACATGAAGGTAATGAAGAAGCAAAGGATACAAATATTATGGTATAGGATGCTCTCATACTTTCTTTGGATAGTCAGGTATGATCTTGGATTTTAGATTCTGGTTCTTCTTTTCATGCATCCCCAGATAGTGATTTGTTCCATGAGTATGAACAGAGAGACTTTGGAGTGCTTTATTTAGGGGATGGTACGCCTTGTCAAATAGTTGGCAAAGGGAAAGTGCAGCTGAGATTGCAAATGGATAACACATGGGTGTTGAAGGAGGTCATGCATGTCCTAGTTCTGAAGCAGAGTTTGGTTTCTATAGGAAGGTTGGGTGATGAGGGATGCACAATAACCATCACAGAAAATTCTTGGAAGTTTACCAAGGGTGCACTTGTTTTCAAGAGGTAAGAAAGTAGGTACTCTTTATCTATCTACTTGTATTACTAATTCTACTTCTGGTTTATCTACTTCAGCTGTAGATTTAAAGATGTGGCTTAATAGGCTTGGTCACATGAATAAGAAGGGAATGGACGTTCTTGATTCAAAAGGTATGTGTTTAGATTCAAAAAGCATAGATAGAGTTCATTGCAGGAAAAGGAAATTTGATGCTTTTGGCAGGAACAAAGAAGCCTTGGTGTTTATGAAGGAGATGAAAGACAGAGATCGGTCACAGGGGATGAATAATTCTGAGTAGGGTAGTATGGACAAAGGTTTGATCCAAGATGAGCTCGTGGATGAAAATTTCATCACTTACAAGAACACACAGACACCAATGTCGGTCACTTGGGACCACCGTCGGTCAGCCAGATACTGACATCGGTCATGTGCAGACCAGCAGGATCAATAGAGTCAGACAAAGAAGTCTGACGTCAGACAGGAAGGGACCAACATCGGTAGGGGGGACACCAGTGTCAGCTAGGGAAATGACGTCGACAGTCAAGGTCAGTGCAGGGAACTGACATCAGTCAAGAGTAGACTGGGAGATGGCCCAGATCGGTCACTGGAATGGATGTTGGGTGGACAGCTAGCTATCAAGGAGTCTCAAACACCCATATGGAGGTCAGAAAGGGTAAGTGAACCTCATATTCATTGTTCACCTTCTTTATATTGCTTACTAATGGTCAAGAACTAGGAAGATGGAAGAAGCAATGTAGGTAAAATCTAGAAATAGTGGGAGCTTGGCATGGATGAGGAGTGTGAGTCCTTGGAGAAGAACCAAATAGGTATTTTTTGGTGGAGTTGTCAGTTGGAAGAAAGCACTAGATAAGGGATGGATTCCCATGTTAGAGAAGAGAGTGGATGGACACATGAGATAGAAGGCTATGGTATATGGTCTTGATTAGGCTGCAGAGCAATGGAGGTTTGACCATTGTATTTTATCTTTACTAGGTTGGATAATATTAGCTACATTATCCTGTTACTGTATTGTGTTACTTGTTGCAGGGTTTCATATACAGGGAGTTTTCTGAGCTAAGGGTAGATTTGGTTCAGAAGTATGTCATGAAGAATTTGGGAGCAGCAAAATTCTTTTGGCATAAGTGACATGTATAGCATCACAGGTCTTGTGGTGGTTGGTCTTCAAGAGTGACTTTGAAGAGAGATACAGAGCCAAGGGAACAAAATAGATGGTGTATAGGTACAGGTACAGTTGCAGCTATTTATCTCCAAGTGGGAGATTGTTAGGGTATGGAGCTAAAAGCTTCAACTATTGTAGACATGAAGAAACAAGAGGTTGCTGAAGGTCCAGAAGTATCAGCATCGATAGCATGACCGATGTCGGTCATTACCAACATAGAAGGCAACTAGCATCGACAGAGAGTCGACTGATGTCGATAGCAACTAGACAAGCAGGGACTGACGTCGGTCACCTGTGGCATTCCAAAATTGCTGTTGACGAACAGTCAGTTAAGTGAAGTGAGTGTTTGCATGTTAAATGACTAATTATAGTCACGAGCTGCATGTCTAATTATTGTAGTTAGAGTTCTATTTTTTGTAACAATGGGATTCTATTTAAAGACCCATGAGGCATGTATTGTAAATCAAGCAAGCAAGTAAAGTATTGAAGCATTGAAACAAGGTCAAGGAGATCAGCTGAAGTATTCAAGGAGGGGATAACAACTCAGGCTACTGAGTTTGTTGTGTTGAGCAAGAGAGAGAGGGAAGAAGGTCTTGAGGTGTAGCAAGCCTTTGAGGTGGAGGAAGAAGTGGCATCTTCCTTATTGTATTTTCTTCTAGTAATATTTAATACAAGAGTGTGTATTGTTTCTCAAATTCTTTTATGTCTCAAGTTTCTAGTTACTTAATCATTTTGGTATAATTCTATGTTTAATTGCTTATAAGAAAGTAATCAATTGTGCTTCCGTTGGATAAGGGGTTCCTAACACAACTATTCCCATAAGATCTCACAAGCAACCAAGACTAATATCATGCATATTAGACCAAGAGCACTCTCATCCCACTTTGTTAGCACCAATTCCTCTTGACATCAATGATAACACATCACTACCACCAATCTCCCAAAAATTTAGTGGGAGATTGCTTAGCATTAATTAAGTTTTTAATACAATTTTTGGGAAGATCATTATGTTGAAACTCTTTAACTAATGGATTAAGCAAATATTCAAGTTACCAAATAGGATGCTGGGTGAATTGGTTATAACATTATAATACATCACCAATAAAGGTTTTGACTAAGATTTTAGTTGTGGTAAAGTTCTTAGTTTGGATCCACTCTTTGTAAAGATATCCAAAAACTTTAAGAAATGAAGTAGGGTCTTTAGTCCCATCATACTTGATAGTTGGAGATGTGTTACCAATATCAATGGACACAATGAAGGGAGATAAAGGCTAATTTTAAATAGTTTGAAACATATTATTATTCATTATGGGTTGAGTAATAACATTGTCTAAGGCATCCCTAAGAGGTGGAGGAATGTAATTGGGATTAGCTTGAGGATGGAAAGCTAGAGGTTGATTAGCCATATTAATCAAATGATATTAAAGTTGCATCATTTGATTGGTGTTAGAGTTTTGCATTATGTTCATTTTATGGATAATTTGGGAAATAATTTGAGTTGTATTAGGAGGTGGGTTTGTGTTGGTAGGAGCACTCCCCAAATTAGTATTAGGGGGAGGGTTCTTATAATATAGATTATGAGTGGGATTATTGATTAAATGTGTATCAATTTATCCCACATTAGTTTGAAGATTTTGAATACGATCAGTATCTTGATAAGTATAAAAAGGATTAGACCCATCAACTTCATATTTAGGTGTTGTTTGTACCATGTTACAGGTCATGGATGAAAGAGGGGAAGAGGTTCTCTAAGAGTGATAATTGTCTTGGGAATAAAAGAGAGGGAGAAATGAACATCCCATACAGTATCTAAATGTATTCAAGATATCCAAGAAGATTTTGATTGGAGACTTCATTATAAATAGAGAGAAATGAATAAAATGTTAACAAGGAAAAATAGTGAATTGGTTTGGCAAACAAAGAAGGTGATAAATAGTATAGGGTCAACTGAGACAACCTTGTTTAGGAAATAGAGGCTAAAAAAGTGTATAAGATCAACCTAGCATAGCAAACAAGGAAAATTAGATAGTTTATAAAAAAACTATGTTGAATAAAATAATTATGTACTAAAATAAGAAATATTTTTCAAGTACTTAGAAAATTAATAACTAAATGAAAACAAAAAATCAATTGGATTAATGAGGGTGATCTAATTGAGGCACATATCACAAAACCTTGCACCAACACTGGACAATGCAAGTTCTTGCAATACAACACATAATTAAAAAAAGATAAAGCAATCAACTTGCAATGTAAAATATAACTAATTAGTCAACCTAAATGTTGTTATGTTATTAAAATATAGTTTTATATGTGATAGGAAGTTGTTTGTAAGCAAGGAATTAAAAATCAATCTAAGGATGGTTTCAAGAAGTTTGGGTTGAAAGGGATCTATATTGGTAATGGTACAAGCTTGGTATTGGGGCCTACCCCCTCACCTCACACATCATAGTGATAAGGGTGTTGGGTGCTCATCCAAAATATACCATTAACCACATGCTTATAATTTTCCAAAAAACCAAGTCATCTCCCCCTTGGTGATGAAATCTAAGTAGGTAGGCCTTAGGTAGAAATTTTTTTAAATGCTTGTTTAAGATTTTGTGATTTGGTCATGTGTGTATAAAATAGAAAATAGTGAAACTAAATGATATATTGAAAACCACATATTTAGACTGTGTGATATATTAAAAGCATGCAATGAATAAGAAATGAAAGTATGAGCTGATTACTATCATATAAGGGTTAATTCCAACTTTGAAACATAGTACAATGTCAATTCAGTTTATAGTATATACATATAATACAAAATAGTGTTGACAGTGTCACCTCTATACTATGGAAAAAAAAGGTTTGAAAATGAGCATGATTGAACTAGTTATCAAGACAACACATATAATATAGAACTAGGTTGATAGAGTTGATCTATTTGATTATACAGGGCTAGTTTTAAAGACTGCAAACTGTGAAAAGAAAGATAATAAGGAAAGAGATAAAGGATAGAAAAGAACCTTGGTGGGTTGGAGGATCTAGAGAAGTGAGATTACTATTGAATAACCTTTCTAAATTCTTAAAAATACTGCTAACATGGTCGATTGAGTGTGCCTAGCTTTGTAAAAGCCTTTTTTTAGTGCCTAAAATGTACAAGGTTGATTGGGTAGACTCAGTAGTCTGAATCTGATGCTTGAAAGTGTACAGGATCAATTAGGTTGACCTAGTAGTCTAGAATGGATGTCTAAAATTATTAAAAAGTATACCATGTAGACTAAGTCAATACAATAGCCTATACCTAGAAAATAACCTACATCAAAAAACAAAGTCATTTAGATGTGATTATGTGTTAAACCCATGCATAGAAGTTAGAACTGTGTTGATAAAATCAACCCAAATTTGTGAATATATGATAATAAAAATGATAAAATGATGAAATAAGTGAAGAAAAATATTACAAGGGTTAGATTCAAATTAGGTTCACTATAATGTATGCATTCATAAATTCATCATGTCTATAAATCAATTCTAACTTGAAGATGATAGATCATACAATACACTTTCGATTGGGGACACATGTGTGAAGCAGAAGCATGACCAATATGGGGGTCTACTAGACCCAATTTGGGGATATCTTACTGAAATACACCATGATAGGGATGGTTCCAAAACCTCTAATTTAACATGATCATGTAATAACCCTAAGGGGGTCTTGAATATTGATATTTCACCTAAACTAATAAAAAGTAATAAATATAATCTAGTGATCACCAAAGCTTGTGGCATAAAGTGGGGGTTAGAAATAATAAAACTAAACATGCATAGAATAAATATACTCACATTAATGTATATGTAATCCTAATGCATGGAAGATAAGCACAAATGCATATCTATCTACTCTTACAAAGGATAAATAAAGTTAGGAATACTTACCTTTGAAGACAAACCCATCGATCCTCAATCTCTCCCTTGGCCAAGATGCTTTGCAAGAGGTTGTTGCAGTATGTAAGGATGACAAATAAAAATTATCTCTAAGATAAACAACCTATTAATGCATCCAAAATACTTATCCACAATAAAATATTCATATCTCTAGAGAAAATATGGAACCCTAAGCTTTATTCCTTAAGTAGAATGACTAATAAATGGATGTTCATTTGATCTTATTTCTTCTTTTGCTTTTCCTTGATAAATGATGGAAATGAAATTGTCTATATAGGTAGATTTGACCCTTGATCCTTCCAAAAATATTGGTTAATAGGGTCAACCTAGTCAACCTAGCATAATTTTGGATAATTATTCACTAGGTCCTGAGCTAGGTTAGCAAAAGGCTAACCTAATTCCAAAGTGAAAATATTTTTAAAATGTATAGGGTCGATCCTGTCAACCTAGCATAGTTGAATAAAAAATGGGATTTAGGTGATAAAAATGAGGATAAGATGTAGAAAATGCATGGAATGGATACAATAGAGAAGAACAAGCTCAGGGTTAAAGGTTTTAGGAGACAAGTGTATAGATAATAAGTGGAAAAAGGGACAACAATCCTACAAAACACTAATGGTTTACCCACCCCTTTCTCAGCCCACCCCTTAAGGCATGTAATTAGAGATATTGATACTTGATGGGTTCTTGAAATATACAAAGTGTTAGTAAGTGATAAAAGTTTGATAATATTATGTGTATATAGTGTGTAGAAAACTTCATGAAGAATCCATTTCATGGCTCAAGAACTCAAGAGGGCACACAGAATGTAAGAATCAACTCAAGAGACCATGTTTGGATATTCACACTAGCATGGAGGTTTATCATGGGGCATCAAGGAGTTATGGGATTTTAGAGGGTTTTTTTTTTTTCCATTTTGTGTAATTTTTTGACACTTTAGATGTCATAATTTTATGAATCATCCTTAAGGGTGAAAACTACCAAAAACCCTCCTAAAGCCCTAATTTGGACATATTTGTAGAGATTGATTTGTAAAACCCATAAAATTCCATAGTTTATACTTAAAACATATTAGATTTTGTATTATAATCTCATAGGGTCCTTCATATGTAAATTTTTTATACCGTCTTTTGTATGTAATAGTACAAAAATGGTACTTTTTCTTGTTATTGAGCTAAAATGGCTGTTCTTATGAGTGTAGAAAGATGTTAATTATTTGGGATGGCATATTGATACCTTTTTTACCTTTTTAAGCTCAAAAATATAGAATAAATTTGATAGAGTTACCCAAACCATTCAATCCTTTTGGGCCAATCAAAAAATGCCTCAAAATGGCAAGCCTTTTAAAGGCTATTTCATGGTTCTAATACCTCCACAATATTAAAGACCACTAAAATTAACATGGATATTGGTGGGATCATGCTAAATTTAATCAAACATTTTTTGGAGGTTTCACACATGTGTTATCTCCCAACAACAAGATTTATCTTTCTAGGACTAAAAGGGCTAGTTAGGCCTAATTTGACAAAGAGAAGGTGTTATAAAGCATATCTACACTTGTAATTTGACCATAATTTTTTTTAAAAATCTATAAGGGGATATAGGGTACCTAAAATTGTCCTCATATTCTAATTTTCATCTCCAATTTATCCTATATAATATGTAGAAAAAGGACTACAAGGAACTCATGGGAAATGCATAATTTTGGTGTTGTTCCATGTCCTGATGAGTGTTTGATGCATTAAATTACCTTGTATCAAGCCTGGTGTGATATTTACAATTATTCCAATGTGGAGATATGTATTCTTGAATAAAATTGAGAAATAAATCCACTTTCTCCTTCTATGCCTTAGTGAAAAGTGAGGAATTAAGGAGCTAAAAGACAAAATCAAAGCATATTACTCCTCTTATGGCTTTAAAAAGATAGAAAATAATATGATACAACACTTTCGAACTTATAATAATTCATGAGAAATTTTCAATGAAATTTTCAAAGGTGAAAATGTCTCCAAACTCCAATAAGCGCTTCTCTCCTCTTTGCTACGCCAAACTTCAAAACAATGTCAAAGTTTCCTTTGTGAGAGATTCCAAGAGTCCTATCAGTAGATATGTGTAGTCAGGTTTATGTTATTATTTATAATTTTATTTCATAAAACACAATTGGAGGTCACATTTTGGTGTATCACCCAAGTTAGATAGGTTTTCCTTTCAATTTACCTTTTCCCCTTTTCCCTTACAATCTGGTAGTGTAGAGTAGGAATCCTAAGTGATACATCAAGGGGATATATCCCTTAGAATATAGAGATTCAATCCACTTATTAGGATAACCATATCCTAGGATTTTATCCATGTTAATTCATATTGTGAAGGCCTAAAACTACCTTCACAAGAGTGGAAGTCTAGAAGACAACACTTACACTCCAAAGTAGCAATATTGGAACATGTATTCATGGTGAATGAACTTCTTTAAATGGGAATGATAATGAGAGTTAAAATAACATCAAGTTAATTTGAAGTGTGATTTTTTACTTGCATAACCATCTAAAATTACACCATTTTTTCCAAAAAGGGCCACCTATAGTTGACTATAGGCACCTATAGTCTCACAATATAGACCAAGACATGAAAGAATGCAAACAAGATTACCTAAGAGTTGGAGATGATTAAAAAGATCCCAAAAGGACCCTAGATGTGTAGCAAAAATTTAAAATAATACATATTCACCTATGGGACCTTTTTTCTCTAAGAATGGTTAACTACAAGTTAACTTTAGGTTTACAGTGCAATAAAACATAATTGCCTTGGTGATTGGCCTAACATATACATGATATGGAAAGCCCTAGTGACTGTGAAGTGGAAAATGAATTAAATAATGGGTTTAAGGTCATATAATATTTCTGATATGCAAACATCACCTATAGGCAGGTCTATTTTCTAAGGTGAACCATAGTCACACACAGTCAACCACTTGTGTCAAGTCAAGTGTAAGCTATACATTGAAGAGTTTTAGCAAGGGTTTGAAAATGAATATGATTAGAGTGAATTTACCATGATATTATCCATTATAGTATACTTTAATATTATTTAAATACGGAAATCAAAGGGTTCTAACATAGTAAACTATAATTGGTACATAGATAGAACCCTACACATATTAAACACCACAGAAGTTTGCCTTGAGGGTTTTAAGGAATTAGAAGGAATATTTATGTAACCCAGACATGTAATTAAATATATATAATACCTTATACCTAATAAATCCCATCATGCATTCATATTGCCTAAGGTAATAGGTAAAGTTACCTCTATTTTGTCTGAAACAAAGGGCACTCCCAAAGTGTTGAAACTCTATAGATTTAGCAAGTAAGGTTGGCATAATGAATTTAAATGTGTTTAAACATTTTAGGATGATGTAGTGAGATGTTTATAACATTTATGAACATTAATGAGGTTATACAAGTATTTGAGACCATGTAGGGTTTCCTATTCCTATATAGATGCAAATAGACCTATTAGGTCTTAACTAGGCCTAATGGCCTAAAGAGGTCCAACATCATTTATAACACTAATTAAACATTGAAAATAATTGGAACATGGACCTAGGGATATGTGAAGTGTGTTAAAACCTTAAATTTTTAGAATAGGCCATAGATAAGCCATTATTGGCTTAAGGTCATAATAGGGTATACAGAATGGTGAGAGAAGATCATGAAGTCAACTTGGGAAGCTCTCACCTATACAGAGCCTTGTCATCAGAAATTGATGAGATAAAATAAGTTTAATAAGGTCCCAAACAAGGATTTAGTGGAATTTGTTCAAGGTTCTAATTTCACATCTTTATGAATAATCCTTAGAGGCTTAAACCACCTAAAACCTTCTAAAACCCTTGTTAAGGACCCAATTGGAAAGATGAAGAAGTATAGTCATGAGATATTTTGAGAAATAAATTGATTTGAGATTACACAAGACTTTCTAGGGATCCTTTCCATCAATTTGTCTTCTACCCTACTTATACAGATAGGGTGTAAATTGGATTTTCTTTATAGTTTTTATTTTTTTTGTGTATAAAAGAGATTAAAGAAGTGAGAATAAATTTTGGACAGAGAATAAGACCTAATATAACTAATAATATCCATTTATTTCTTTAAAATATCTTGCAAGTACCTATGTAATTACCTTCACTTCAACCAGTCCAAAATGTCATAGTGAATGAGAGATGGTCACCAAGTGAAAAAATGAAAAATAAGATTGGGAGGATTTTTAAGGTATTAATAATGGAACTAGATACTTGAGGACTCTTTATAAATATCACATCACCTTCTGTATGGATTGGATTGAAAAAATAAAGAACTCTTTGGTGCCAAGTGTGAAGGGTGATTATGACTGTAGGCAGTGAGAACACTTGGATAGAATAATTTTGATTATTAAGAACACAATGAGTGCATGTTATGGATTGTTTCTAACCTACATTAATATTTAAATAATCTAATTTATCCATAGTCTATTGTGGATCATTCAAGGAAGGCTAAATGATGAAGGTAATTTTCAAAGAGCAAGTTGAAGAATCCTATGCTAGATCTGAAGGAGATTAATACTTTACGGGAATTTTTCCAAGAATAAATTATATGGTTTGTTACATATTTATTTATCCTATATATGTAAATCCTCTCATCTTGACAAGTGTTTTTGTGACTCCTAGACTTCATTATTCTCTCTTTTAAATTCTATAAATACTAGCCATTTTGGCTTTGGTTTGATAAATCCACACCATGTATGGCAAAGATATTATGGATTAATTTTGTAATTTTCCTTTAAAAAATAAATTCAATTTGGTTTTATATTCATGAACATTTTGTATAATTCTGTGAGGTGATGAATGGTGGGGTTTAGTGATAAATTCTATCCTTGTTTCTCCTTATATTTTCATGTTTAGTGAAGGATTTCTCATTATAATAGGTCACATAGAGTATATATTGTGTGTTTGTATCCCTTAAAGTATAAAATAATCCTTAGATACATCAATCTGATATCTAGTCTACTTATATTGAGTTATCTCATACATATCACCTCTATATTGAAACACTTATGTTAAAACATCTTATGACTTTGAGGCTAGTTTATAGGTCTTATTCTTAGTGAAATAAGTATGATAGAATAGTGAATATATTCATTGTGTATCACCCCATTATATTATATTTATTTCATCTATACTTATATCCCTTTTCTCATAAGTAATCAGTAGTATAGGTGATAAGCACTTCAATACAAATTTAGGGAGCTAGCCCTTAAACCTAGAGGTCTACTTCTACCATAGGTAAACCCACATACCTATAAGTGTTACCATATTTACAAAATCTTAGATTAGGTCTAAACAACCTCCTCTAGGGTGTAAGATTTGGTGACAATAGTGTATTATATTTTTAAGGCCTTTTTGGTCATTACTTAGGTCTTTTGATTATGAGAACATTCTATTTAACTATTTAACCACATACTTTATTATAATTCACTTAGGTGTTTTTATTATGAGAAAATTCTATTTAACTATTTAAACACATGCTTTATTAATTCACTTATGTCTTTTATAAAAATATTAACTCAAATCATCTAATAAATCACAATCATTATATCACCATATATATACATCAACCATTTAATCAATAACCATAAAATCAAAAAAATTCATCACATAAAAATTATAATTTTTTTTTATTGTGTATTAACCAAAATACAATCTCATTTAGTTTCTAATCAATATATAAATGAGACAATAATAAACCATTTATTTATCATCATTGACCATTTATGTGTGGGTCCAATCCTTTCCAATCATGTCTCTTCACAACTCCTTCAGTGACAATAGAACTTGATCTCACATAGTCAATAGTCATAGCCTTCAAGATTAGATTCTAAACTTAGTTCACCACAAACCATCAAAAAATAT
The DNA here is from genome assembly GCA_037957365.1 of Torreya grandis. Taxonomy (NCBI): domain Eukaryota; kingdom Viridiplantae; phylum Streptophyta; class Pinopsida; order Cupressales; family Taxaceae; genus Torreya; species Torreya grandis. Next base: position 3,658,523 of record JARHVA010001187.1, read on the forward strand.
AAAATATTAAATTACTCACCTAATCATTATATATCTAAAACCAATTGATATTTTATTTACCCTTCATCTAAAAAAGGCATATAAATATAAATAGATCATTCCCACTAGACTCGATTATAACCTACATTTAGGCTCATTTAGCCTACACAAACCTTCACTATTCAACATTCCCCAAGCTCATTTGGCCTATAAACACCTTTTTAACCCCTACCTAACCTAGTATTCAAACCTCACCTTTGAAAATATAACAACAAATCAAATTCACACCCCAACCTCACCCATCCTAACACTCACATTTAAAATTTCCCCTTTCCACCTTCTAAATACCTATACACCATTCACAACAACACATAACCCTTTCCAAAATTCATCAAACTCAACCTAAACTTCCCATTTTGAACCCTTAGCCTTAAAAAGGGATCAATGTTAGTTAATGGTTGATTGAAATTGACCTGTTATTGATTGATGTTAATTGACCATGACTAACATCAGTCACTATTAAAATTGGTTCAAGATTGAAAACCCTAAATATTTACCCAAAACCAATAAAAAACATAGATTTCCTACCCTCAACCCTATTCTCACCCTTTTCAAACTCCTTACTCCTTCCCTAACTGTCTAACTAACTTAATACCATACAAAATCAATAAATTAAATAGACTCAATACAAAGAACACAAATACATAAACTTACCTCATCCCAACTCTACCTCCTCAATGACACTCCACATCTAACTAGTGCCTACCCTCCCTCACTTTGCATTTATATTTCCTCCACATGGCACTCAAATAACTCATTCCACCTAATTACCTCGCTCACTCCATCCTTTCTTGGTCCCCATGCTCTATCCTCATTCTCAACCAATCCCATGCCTCCACACCCTTTCCTCTTCACTCAAATTGCTTAGTAAATCCTCTCAATCAATTTCAAATGCACAAGCCTCAAACACATTAGTAAAAGACAAAAAAAATAACTTGACCATTTTGGCCGAAGTTACCCTTTTATAGGTTTTGGTCACCAATCAACATTGATCCTTCCTAAATTAGATTGATTAATGTCAATCATATCAATTATGTATTTTTAATCCCCCTAACCCCCAGCCACTAAATTGGACAACCAATTTTAACACCACCAACTAGATTTTTTCAAATAACCATTTTAAAACAAAATACACACATTGGGGAACACTTTAATCTCCATTAACCCACCAACCAACTCACTTCAAAATTAGTCATTTTGTCATATAATTCACACTTTTTGTGATAAAATTTTTCCTTGGCCATTTTAACCATATAACTACCTCATTATACTTGGAAAACATGTGTTAATTTTGTGCACAAATCTTGCAGTCCCAACACCTATGACCATTTATCTTCTCAAGATCACATTCTACTTTTGGATCCCTGAGAATACATACTTCTCCACTAGGAGACTTGAGTTTATAGGTGTACCTCATATCAGATAAAACTAATGTTGAGTCTTATTTACCCTATCACTTATCCTTATAAATTTAACCCTGTTTATAAACTAATTCAACTATGATATCCTAGTCTATGTATGATCTAGGATATCGTATTTAGTCATATTTTTTGCACCTGTGCAAATAAATTCCCAATAAACCAACCAACCTTATCAATAATTTATGCACTTTTCAAACTTGAACCCAACTTCATTACACCTCATCAATTCCTAGTTTGAGGGGGAATAACTCCTCTCACACTTGGGGCATCTAACCTCCCATAAATGATTAGTTTTTGTTTTGTAGCTTTTCAATACAAATTACATAATAAAAAGGGGAAAATTTAGACACTAGAAAACTACACCAATAGTTATAAATGTCACAACACACCCCTTTTGACCCCTTGGCTCCCTTTTTAGTTAAAATATTTATTAACCCCCTTAAAGACCCATTTAATTCCTATCCACATTTAGCTAATTATTTATTTAATTAAGCTAATGAAGCCTTATTTACGCCTCAACCTGAGACCAAGTTCATGGATAACTTACTACCACCTTACCCTAAGACCATTTATTACCCTAAACTATATGTACTAACCTCATAAGACCATTTTTTACCCTAAAATTTACTTCCTAACCTCCCTACATTATTTACACCTACATGACTATACTCTCCTAAACCAACTCAGACCATTTCTAATGTTCTTAACTACCAAATGTAAGTACAAAACACTATTTTTAGCAATTTGGACCTTTTTTACCATGATTGATGTTAGGCATCCCTCAACTGATGCTGGTTAACTAGGATGAACATTGATAACTTAAGATTGCCTCTAACCTTTACTTGAGAGATTGAATAAGTTGAGTCTAAGTGTGAGCAATCCTTTTCTTATGAAATTTTGCATGAATTATAGAGTTGGAATAGAGAATTAGAGACTTTAAAAAATCATGAAATAAATGTACCATTGACAAAATAAAGGTTATAGTGCTAATATACCACTTGGATTCTTCCAGGTCTCCATATAAGCTATCTTAACCTACCATCTACTTCTAGGCCAACACTGCTATATCAAATAAGTAATTTTTTTTATTATTTAGTCAATTTCAAGGTTTTTTTATCTTAGAATTTAATTTATTTAGTATCTTCATGCCTTCTACATAGCCTTAACAACCTATGTTAAAGTGATGCACTTCAACACCCCTTTGCCATCCAACACCCATCAACCTTCTACACTCTTTTGAGCCCAAATCCCCTATTTGAACATTCTTGAGATTCATTCCCACCCTCATGAACCTATACAAAAATTTTACAAATACAAAAATTATCCATAACTTTCCTAAAATATAACCTTTCTACTAAAGTTAAAAACTATATTTTCACATAATGATCGATGTTGGATCTGCCTGACTGACATCGATGCATACAAGACTAAAAATGGTCTCTATGTAATTTTCTCCCCTAAAATCACAAGATAAATATCACCATTTCAACCCATTAAAATATTTATTTCTCAATCCCTATCATAACACAATATGAGGAATACAACAACTAGACCTAAACATTTTCACCTTAGTATTTCTTCTATGAAAATTAGCTTAGTTTATTTCAAAATAAATCAAGAATTCTCAAAGTATTTTGTCCATTGATTAAAGTAATTTCTTATTTATTTGATTAATAATTTCTTATTGTTATTCATTTAGACTTAACTTGTTTTAGTAAGTAGCTTGACAACCATCTTAGGAAGTTTCATACTTCTAGGAGCTAGTATTTGCCAGGCAACCCACTTACCAACCATTCTAATCCAAATTTTATTTGAGTCGTATTTGATTTTAAGGTCATTTCTCACCATCTAAAGAATATTACTCACAAATTATGGATCAATAGAGTACATAACCACATCTAAGTTCACCTACACCCTCCCCTTTTATTTAGTTTAACTTATTTTCAAAAATAAAAGAAAATGAAATAAAATTCTAATGAAACACATTATATTTTAAAAGAGGCAATATCCCTCATGTGATGAGTCTATGGGAATCATAGGAGTAAATTATAAGATAATGGTAAATTGAGGACCATAATCTTAGTACATATAGTTATAGGTCCAATAATAAGAGGGAGCTAAATACTACCAAGTGGATTTTGATTGGTCTTATCAAATCCATGACATATTAAATGAGTTTGTTTGAGATGATATTTTTATATCCATGTTTTTTAATGAGACAAAGAGATGTCACATTAATTCTTGACCCTTCATATACTAATACATTATGAATGAAGGTGGTATTAATGTCTATTTGGATAAAGAAAGGTGTATTATCAAATTAAAAGATAATTTCATCATTAATCATGTATTGTTCAAGGAACTCTATGGAATGTTTTAAATAAGGGAAATTGGATTTAATTTTAACAAAATTCTATAGGTTGAGGCTTGTGAGAAGATGCTCCTCTTCTAAGGAATATAGTTCTTCAGTTTTGTAGTGGGATCTTTATGGGTTGGTTTGATTCAATAATTGACCTTAGCTAAATTCACGTATTAGGAATTGGTATAGTATTGATCATAATCAACATAAATTACATAAAAATCCTTGTTTGATTGTTTAGGGTTGGTTGTAGAGAAAGTTTTTGGATTGGTAGAGGAAGAATTTTTGGAAGATTATTTCTTTAAATAATCATTAACATAATCTTCCTGATGGATTTTGATCATGGCATCATGATTGAATGGATCATCTAGCATAAAATAAATGACAAATTTGGTAAGCCCCTGACATGTCTCATGAGAATGACCTATATCAGTCTTGAACCAAAAAATTGATTAGGATCATACCATTTAGAGGGGTTATTGGGATACATGAATGATTTAGAAGGTGCTAAAAGTTATTTTATTTAGGGTATGGTTAATGAAATTTGGTAAGGTTAGGGATTTTACACTTTTGCTACTCTTAGTTTGGGTTGAGGATGATTTCCAATTATTACATTGGTTGAATTTTGGAAAGATCCCTTGATGATTTTAGTGTTAGGTATAAACTATTTCATTAGGAAGTGTTGATGCTTAGCTTGATCAAGAACATCTTTTAAATTTTGGGGAGTTAAAGTTTGAACCTTGTATTAGAGTGAAGGTGTTAATGCCATTTTGAAAAGTTTAAACAAATTATCATTAGTCATGTTGTGATCATCCTTGTGAGCCAAAGATTTACATCATTTGATAAAATCATGAGCTGATTCAGTAAGAAATTGCTTAGCATTGATGAAATGACTAAGACAATTTTTGGGAAGACCATTATGTTGGAATTATTTAAATAAATGATTGACGAAATCCTCAAGTTACCATATAGAATGTTTGGGAAGTTGTTTATACCATTCTAATACATCACTAGTGAAGGTTTTACCTAAAATTTTAGTTGTGTTAAAGGTATTAGTTTGGATCCACTCTTTCCAAAGATTATAGAATGCCTTAAGAAAATATGCAAGGTATTTAGTCCCATCATATTTAATAATTGGAGATATATTAATAATATCAATGGATACAATGAAAGAGGTTAAAGGCTCATTATGAATGTGTTGAAGCATATTATTGTGCATGATAGGTTGAGGAATGACATTTCCCATGACATCTCAATGAGGTGGAGGGATAAAAATTTATTTATTTTAGGGAAGAAGAATGGGATACTGATTAGATATGTTGATCAAATAATGTTGTAGTTAAATCATTTGAGAAGTGATAGACGTTTTCATGATGTTCATTTATTGCACTATTTGTGCAATAATTTGAATTGTATCAATTATTGGGTTAGTGTTGGTAGGAAGATTCTTCAAATTGGTATTAGGGGGAAGGTTTCTAGATGGAATATTTCCTATGGGGTTATTGCATATTATTTTGTCATGTAATTCCCCCATTTTTTATATAAACCCTTATGGGACCCTTATCCCATTCTTGTTTCTAATGGATAAGGGTAGAGGAAGGAAAAGGAGAATTGTGGGCCACTTGTAAGGATTTAATTAACAGGGATTGTCAGAGTCTTTATAAAAATATGTAGCAATATTTAATCCAAATATAGATATAACAAAGATATTTTAGACACATTAATATTTAATACTATATGACTATTAAATTCATATGGGAGTTACATGTATATAAGAATACTCTTTCCTATACTTAGGGAGATGTAATCTCCGTAAATCTCTTACTTGACTCCCTACAATATACCAAATAACCTAAGTTCATAATATTGTTGTAATAATATTATGATTACCTAAAAAACTAATTTACCAATTATATTTACCTCTTATTAAATATATAAAATCACACTAATGTAAAATATAAGTCCATATCATCCCCCCCCCATTGTTTTTACATGGTGCAAAAACTTTCACATTCTTATTTGCAGTATGCTTACCCATTGTAGCTTGCCATTTTTGGTTCATGAAATTGATAAAAAGATAGCCTCAATCCTCCCATGGTTCTATAGATTTACTACAAATCTTGACATGAATAGGACCCATAAACTATTGACCTTGTGTGGTTTTCTAGATCTCTACCACAAACCCTTTCAAGGTCCATGAATTGACTTACATTGGTACTTTCTATCTTTTTACAATGTATTCACATCAAGGTATCATGTTTGAAATTACACACAATTACATATCATGAATAGGAATTATTCTTCTATTATTATTACACAATGGAAATGAAAAACACACAACACTAAAAAAACACACCACACTATGTCACCAAAACATTAGTGTGAGCCCATCATTAGCGACTGATGAGAGGTCATTGAAAGACTTCCATCCTCTATGTATCCTCCATCCTCCAGTATGTCATTGATCACTCATCACATGTGTCTTAAAATCTCAAATTTAATTTTTATTAGGGAAATCCCCTCATAATGCAAATGTCATGTACAAATGAAAATGCATCTATAAGGCAATTTTTTTAAATTTTTTTTAACTCTATATGATATAAGACTTTTGACAGTAATTTTTGACAATGACAAATTTTTACAAACATTGACAAATAATAAAAATGATGAATTTTTAATTTTAACCCATTTTAATATTTTTAGACATACTTAAAAACTAATATTGACAATAATAATATAGACTCAAGATGACATAAAAGATTATAAAGCTAAGACTTTATTTTTTGACATTATTGATAGACTTGATCATAATGACACTTTTCATTTTTTATTTTTATATATGACCATAATAAATAAACTATTCAGAGAAATTATAACATAAAACTATAAATATAACAAATACAATATTGGATTTGTTATCTATACCAAACCTATTATACCCATTTTACAAACTATTAAACCATTTGACATATAAGCTATAAGACAAGACATTAAAAATACATTTGAATAAAGTGACTCTCAATTAAAATATACACATTAACTTAAGACTAAACAAAAAAACCTAAAATTATAAGGTTACATTTACAAAAAACAAATATGTATTTAAATAGATAAATAACCTGAATATGTTGCACTATTTGAGGGGTTGGAGAGCTATATGGAAAAACCTATGATGTGGTGGTTTTTGAATGTTATAGCTAACATGTCATATCAAGGTGTTGATGGAATGTAGATGTGATCAAAAATACACAAAAATCATACATGATATGCATGGGTCACAAATAGACATCTTGATATTGAATATATCATGATGCACATTATCTATCTCTTTGACACAAATCAAACTACTTTGTATTAAAAAATTTGGGTTGAGAAAATAATTTTTGGATAATTAGGTGTATATACAGATTGTACAAGATCTCATATAGATTAATCAGAAAAGAGAAAAGACCAAACTACCTTAGAAACTAGGAAGATGGTGCATTGAGGTGAGTTTCCATAGAAGGATTCATGATCAAGTCTGATGACTAAGACATTAACATGCAGATCTGGTATAGTTGTTGCAGTTGTCTAATATGTATTGGATAAGATTTGAATACTAGTTGTTACTATAGTTTTAAAACAAATACTACACACTCTCCTCCTAATCTATCATAAAACTCCTTTATCTGGTCCTTCCACATAAGTATGTCCATAGCCATGTGATGTCTCTAACCACTAATTTTTTTTTGAATGATGAAGACCTCATTTAATTTTTATGCATCAAGATTTCTCTCAAGGCTTCCATCTACAGGGTCATTTTAGAACAAAATCACCTTCCCTTCATAAACTAGCAATCCATATTGGGCAATCACCAACTCTGATACCAAATGATAGAGATTACCCGAGTCTTTATAAAAACATGTAGTAATATTGAAGTAAATAAAAAGATAGTAGAGATATTTTAAACACATTAATATTTTATACTATTTTAATATCGAATCTATATAGGAGTTACATGTGTATGGGAATACTCTTTTCTATACTTAGGGAGATTAATCTCCATAAATCTCTCACTTGAATCCCTAAAATATAAAAAATAACCTATGTTTATAATATTTTTGTAACAATATTATGATTACCTAACAATCTAACTTACCAATTATATTTACCTCTAGGTAAATATCTAAACTCACACTAATGTAAAAGCTAAATCCATAACATTAATAATATAAAAGGTACTTTATATTTCTAATTTTGAGTTGAGTTATGAAAAAAAACCTTATGTTTCTAGTTCACTTAAGTGGTGGGGTTTATAGGTCTTGGGCACTTAAGGCCTAAAGTGAAACTAAGAGGATATTTTAATATTTTAAAAATAATTGTAACTCTTCCCTCTAAGTTTGGGTGCTGCACTTGAAGGAGTGGAATATAAAGGAAATTAAGGATTCATTTTAAGATTATTCATAATTGGTTATTAGAATTTTTAATCAATTATGTTAAGCTTGGTTTCCACCTCTTTTGGACGAAAACCTTTAATAAGTGTTTTATGTTCACGGATAAAAACCTCCATTCCTTATACTTGGGAAAATATATGTAAGGTTTGTAAGTGAGATTCAAATTTTATGTATTCATGCAAGTGAATCTATAAAAGGTTTTTGAAACACCACCTACTTTTATAAATTTGAGTGAACCTAGGGTTCGAGGAGGGAAATTCTAGAAACTAGGGTCTTCAAAATTTTAAATCAAGTTTTGGTGGCCTTCCCATGGAAGGAAAAAATTTATATTATTTTTATTTGATAGTCATTATTTTAGAGGTCAGTTTGAGCTCTTATTTGCATCATAATTTCCAGTATTGAGGGAGTCATGAATTTATGAAGTTTTATCCTATTTGTAGGAAATAATAATTATTGTGGACAATGAATTATTTGGGAAAGGCTGATTTATAGGTTTATATCTTGGGTAACTTATGTTGGAATGGTTTTTTAGAGTTTTTAGGGTGATTTAATGCCCTAAAATATTCAAAAATTATTTTTAGAATTTTTTTACTTGGGTGACAAGTTTGATAGGCTCTGAAAGGTAATTTTGTGAAAGAAACCCAAGGGATAATTTACATATTTGTTCCTTCTATTTATTTGAAATGTGACAAACCACTTGGAAACTATTTTTAGGCATTTGAGGGCTATATAGTATAGTTGTACTTTCAATAAAAATTTAGAATATTTTAATGAGGTATTTTTAGTAATTTATCTTGTTATTATACCCCCCAAAAAGGTATTCAATTCTATAAATAATTTAATCTTATTATAGATTTATTTGGATACTCTTTAGATTGAATATCATAAATTTTTATAGATAGGGTTTGGCTGGTTATAAATTTTAAAATTTTAGTTTAGTACTTAGTTTGGCTAGGTTTTTTTTGGAAAACTCTCTTTTTTTATTGCCATCCCAATTTGGGGACATTACAGTGGTATTTGATCTAATTTCTTAGCCAAACATGGGATAGAGAGGCATATATCAAATAGTGATGTGCATGAGGCTAGGTTGGAGAGGTTTATTCAAGCCCAAGATTGGATAATGGGAACTATGGCTGCTTTCCTTCAAATAGTGAAGGACATAAAAGGGGACCAACCCCTTAAAATAGAATAACAACCCTATATACATTATAATTTAACGGATTAATATGATGAGTAATTGAAATGAAAATCTCAACTCATAATGTTAATGAACTTCAATGATTTTTTGGCATGGAAACATGGAAGAACAAGGTTTAGGAGTAGAAAAAATATCCAAGAGGTTATTTATGATGATTTGGTGGAGATTGTACTCCCTACCTTTGGTGGGGATCTTAACACTTCAGTTAGGGAATGGGTGGACAAGGTTATTGACTGTCTTGATTTTAGGCTTAGAGGTGAAAAATAGACTCTAATATTTATCATCCAACATTTGGAAGGGGATACCCATGATTGGTGGCATCTTGGGTGGAGGACAAAAAGGCATGACCTCATTAAAAAATATGAGTAATTAGGTGAGAATCTCATTAAACAATTTGATAAGAAGAAGATTGAGCCTCCAAAGTCATAAATCATGAGGGTACCTAAAAGAGACTTTTAATTGCATGTGGGGAAGCCATTAAAACACTATGAATCTAAATTTATGAAGCAACAAAGAGTGATGTAAATGATGGACCAACATAGATAAATGTTAAGTACATTTAAGAAGCTTAGCACCCCAATTTTTGAAATTCAAAAAGAAGATGTTGAATAAACCAAGGAAACCAACAAGTTCATGGATGACCCCATGAATAGGTATGTAGTGAATGATACTATTAATTTTAATAATTGTTTATTCTTATGACATGAATTGAGAGTTGATGAAAGAGTTTGGAAATAAAATTTTTTAATCACAAGTGAGGAGGAAGTGCAAGACTTGACAAGTTTAGATGGTACATAAAGGATTCTTGATAGATCAATACACATTGAGATGAGGGAATGCTTGAAAGAAGGTGAACCAGATGTGGATCATCCATTAACTAAAATAGATATGGGAGAAGATCAAGATTCTAACTTGTTTTAGAATGCAAAAGACAATTATTTGAAATAGATAAAGAGGGAAGAACAAGGCCACAAGGAAGGATGTACCTCATGATCCTAAAAAGTGATAATTGGATAACAAGGGTGTTATTAAACACCAATGTTTTTCCTAACTTGTTTATTTCATGTATAGGATTAATTTTGAGATTCCTTTCAAAGGTGATTTCAAGTAATGAGTTGGGTTCCCTACATGGGTAATCAATTGGAAGAGTGGAAGATGATGACATGGATGAAGAATTGAGGACTACCATAGATTGGGTAAGACCCCGAATAATGATCATCCTTGGACAAAGGAATGAGGAGATATCCACACATGGATAGCTAATGGGAAGAAGAAAAAGTCTCAATTTGTTAAGGAAATTCCAAATGTGCCATGAGATGCACCCTATTCTTTATTAAAATGGTGTTAGTTAGTGCATGGTTGAGGGCATGGGACCCCTCTTAGATAGGGAAAAGGCCCAAGTTGTGAAACTTTGGTTACAAGGTATGATTTTGAAAGCTTTCTTGTCTAATCACTTTCTAGAAGGTTATGAAATTCCTTTACAACATTCATGGCCATTATCCTACACAAAATAAAATTTTAAATGCACATTAAATCCAAGGAAGAGGTCTACCAATTTTGATAAGAGGTTTGAAAATTTTGTCATAATTTTTTTTGTGTTGAGTAATATGATATAGTTGCCTATCATGTGTTGAAAAATTAATTTTTGGAGCATTATATATCCTTGTATAGGAATAAGTATTGATCTAATCAAATTTGTTTTTTTACAAATAGAAAAATCAAATTATGAGTCACTATTACATCCCTTCCTATAGGACAATATGTCTAATTTTGATGTGCACTTTTAGCTACTCATAAATTCTATAAATGTTAATGATTGGAGTCATAATTTACATAAGAAAAGGGTAAAGATGAGGGCATGGAACAACATTTCCTTTTGATCCATGTTGATCATCCATTTGACCATTATTTGATATTCTATTTGCAAATAATATATGAGAATGGGTAGCTAATGGTGGAACACATAATGCACTTATGTTTTCAAGCAAAAACTGAGGTGCAAGGGAACTTTTCCAGTCGGGGTAGTAAGGTAATTACTCATGTATGTATTTATTTTACCTAATTTGGCTATATATTAACCTTATTGAAGATATAAGGGAAAGTAATTTTCTCATCCACCACTTGGTATTGAAATGGGTGGTTGATTGGGAAAATATTGAGCCTTTGGAAAGTTATGAGGACACTTATAGCATGTGGGGGCAGCCCCCAAAGCACAGGTAAAAAATATGAAGGAATTAATTGAGGATTACTTTCCTTGGGATGGAATCACCAGTAGACATTGCATCATATGCTTGAGGAAAAGAAATTTTGGGTGGGGAGGATTTTATGTCCCCATTTTTTATCTAGACCCTCCTGGGACCCTTAGCCCATTCTCTTTTTCAATGGCTAAGGGTATAGGAAAGAAAAGGAGCATTGTGGGCCACTTGAGAGGAGTTAATAATAGAAAAGGTACTTCATATTTCTAATTTTGAGTTGAGTTATGAAAAACACCTTATATTTCAATCTCACTTAAGTGGTGGGGTTTATACGTCTTGGGCACTTAAGACCTAAAGTGAAAATAAGAGGATATTTTAATCTTTTAAAAATAAAGGCTTCCCTCCAATTTTGGGTGATACACTTGGAGGAGTGGCATATAAAAGAAATTAAGGATTCATTTGAAGATTATACATATTTGGATATTGGAATTATTGATCAAATATGGCAAGCTTGGTTTCCACCTCTTGAGGACAAAAACCTTCAAAAAGTGTTTTAAGTTTGGGGATGAAAACCTCCATTCCTTCTACTTGGGAAAATCTATGCAAGGGTTTCAATTGGGATTAAAATTTTATGTGGTTATGTAAGTGCATCTATGTAGGTTTTTTGAAACACCACCTAATTATATAAATTTGAGTGAACCTAGGTTTTGAGGAGGAAAATTCTAGAAATTAGGAGTTTCATAATTTTAAATCAAGTTTTGGTGGCCTTCCCATGGAAGAATTTTTTTGATATCATTTTTATTTGAGAATCATTAATTTTTTGATCATTTTGAGATTTTATTTTCATCATAATTCCATGTATTGAGGGAGTTGTGAATTTATGAAGTTTTAACATGTTTGTAAGAAATAATTATTATTATTGACAATAAATTGTTTAGGAAAGGCTGATTTATAGGTTTTTATCTTGGGTGATTTGTATTAGGGTGGTTTTTTAGGGTTTTATAGTTTTTTATCAAGGAACCAGTGTTGGCTGACTAGTGACAAACATTGGTCCTAGCCATAATGCTAGAGGGGTAAAAATGGGTAAGTTCAAGATGTTTTTCAATGGTTTTTTGATGATTTTTGAATGTGTATGGGTTTGAAAAAGGTTTAGGAGTGTGATGTTTGGTTTACTTGGTTAAGTAATCTATTAGGGTAAGGCAAAAAGGGTGAAAGTCTTAACATGGGTAGAGGGTGAAAGTGGAAAGGGTAGGTTGGAAGACTTATCAAAGGTATTTTGTAAGTAAAATGAGCCTAATGTTAGTTAAATAGGGTTTTTGGTGTGGGTAAAAGATGTGAAGTAGTGAAATTAGGTAAGTGTATAGGTGGAATAGGTAAAATGACTATGGTAGATTAGGTTTAATGTTTATTGGTTGTTTGAGGTGTAGATTAAACAAAGTTAAAGATCTAACCTTGCAAGCTAGGACTCTATTGATGATATGGGATCAAGTTCCATCACTACTCAAGGAGTTGTGGAGAGATATTACTGATGAGGATTGGGCCTACGTGATAGATGTGGGTTCAGGGGATATGAGACATTATCATCACATGCCTTAAGATCTACATATGTTGGTGGCCCTCATTGAGAGATGGGATCTAACCACCAACACTTTTTGGATATCAATAGGATATCTACCTATTAACTTAGAGGATGTGTATATGATCCTAAGGTTACTAGTACAAGTTAAATCAATTTAGGTGATTCATAGTGATGAACTAGATGTATATATGGATCTACTATAAGGTGAGGATGGAGAAAAGGCTTGGTACCATGGTGGGTGCTTCTACTTTGAATATCTATATTGGTTGGGCACAGAGAGGAGGAAATTGATGATGGTGTTGATGATAGCAGTCACATGTTATACATTTCTAGATTGAAGGGATGAGAGGTATCCCTAGGATTTAAATGGTGTACTAATTGAGATTCATGAGGATATGATATTTTATGCATGGGCATCAACACTTTTGACATAAGTTTATCGAGAGATTTAGGGCTACCAGGTGCATAAGAGGTATGGGATGAGTGTGTGATTATTACTTCACTATTAAGATTATGAGCATATCAACATTTTGTGGCCAATTGTGTTTTTGTGGGTTACATTACATCAGGCATGATTTAGAGTTAGCTTCATGAAGTGGAGGTTAGATATGGAGCTTCCATGTGTGGATGGTGTGGTACAAAATGTAATATGGTTTTGACAATGGCTAGATACTTTGGTGGATGGAGAGTGTAGACACCGCAAACGTGTCCACACCTTGGTCCTCCCCCTTGTTCGCCTTAAACCCCTATCCTAACCCTTGGCCTTGGTCCCCTCCATTTGATTAAAATAACTTAAGTATTTTTAATTGAGTGGCCCCCTTTCCACCTCACCCTTGCCACCTTGGATCCTCCCTTGAATCCCTCCACCTTCCCCCTAGCATTTATTATGTCAAATCCCCTCATTATCTTTCCCCCCACGCCCATTTAAGTGTCTTCATAACTGTTCTTCCCACACCCCCTCGCTCGGCGGCGTGCAAGAATGGGCAGAGGCTATTTTTAGCCTCTGTCCCCATTCTGCGACCACCGATGTCGGTGACCCTTCAGCCGACATCGGCAAAACTGCTGGTGTCGACAGCCTTCATTACCCCTTTCTGCATCCGTTGCAGCCCCCTGGACCCTTGAGCTCAAAAACAACATTCTCTTGGCATTTTGGCATTCGTCTCTTCTCCATTTGGACCTCATGCAACAGTAGCAACAAGTGCAAAGGCTCTAGACCAGGAATCTCCTCTTGTAACAAGTGTTCTGTGGCTCCAACAACGGCTCTCCCACTCTTCATATGGCAAACAAAAAGGTAAGCACAGTCTTTATTTCATTTTGTTTCATTTCTTTAGCTTCCAGTTATCTGGTATACCTGCTATTTCTTGCTCCCTCTATTCTTCTCCCTGAGAGGCTGAAAAGCCTTCTCAGGCCCTGTCCTCTGTGCATCTTCCTCTCTCTGTCCCTCTCTATCCTTTTGACCCCCCTAACTGACTAAGACCATCCTCAAACCAAACTCTCCCAAACCATTCAGACCCATCCACAGACCAAGCCTAGCCCGGACTCTGTCCAAACTCGCCCAGAACCTGCCTAAACCCCATCCAAGCCTATTGCCCCGACCGACGCCGGTCATTACCCCCACCGACGTTGGCAGACTAACCGACATCGGCAGACCCGATAACCGACAGCGGCAACATTTCCGACCTCGGCAACTGTCATCAGCCCGACTGCTCCTTTCAGGTAATCATTTTGTCTTTTCTTTCTTTTTTAACTTGCTTATCACTTCTGTATTCTGGCATTATGCTTTTCCTTGATCTTTTATCTATCTGTTATCAGTGGGTTGACCTCCCTTGAAGAAGTTTTCACACTTTCGGGAACAAGCTTTCACTTGGCAACCCACTGTCTATCTATCTAACGTTTTCTTGTCCAAGTTCTTCTTCTTTGCAGGTGTCATTCCTCCACAGCCAAAGAGGGGTGCTCACAAGCGTCTGGATTACGGTGTGCGATCTTCGTCCAGGTACTTCACATGCCTTGTCCATTATCTCTTTAGTTTCTTCTCTCTCTTGAATCTGAAAAAGCAAAATTTTGAATAGAAACATTCTGGCATGCCCGGTGGGACCCTAGGTTCCTCCTGGGTTCCTTTTCTTCTTCATTAATTTAGGAGCATTAGGTTCTTACCTTTTCTCCTCCTTCTTTTCTTCTCAATGACACTATAAGCAAGACTAAAACGAATCTTTCTTCCTTGCATTTCTAGACTAGTCTAAACATCATACTCTCAACCCTTTCTCAAACTTGTCTTCATAACAAACATCACATTTCGACTTGGGCATTAAAACACTTTGCATTCATTTCTGCTTGTGCTTGCATCTTCTTAGTCCACATCTAGTAACTTAGACGCATATTGAATGAACCGTAGACACTTGATGTTCCACTACCAAACCACATGCACTAAACAAACATAAAACTTACTTGAGACAAGGCCCGACTGGGATTTCATCCCCCAGCGGATACCTTACCCGTCCCGGTGACCCTACTTGGATTTCATCACCAAGGGGGAAGCCCACTCCGTTCTCTGGCAGAGGATAAACTCTAGGCGAGGTATATCTTGGCTAAGTGAGACCAGCTAACCACTGGAATCGTGAAGTGAGGGGAGCTTACTCCTTAGCACCAGGCCACGTACCAGACCCTAACACAGATTTTTGAGCACCTAAAACAACACCTAAAACCATCTTTAGACTGCCTTCTTCTAGGACCCTTCTTGCAGCCAATCTCCCCAAACATTCATCTAAGGCATAAGCCACAGCTTCTAGAGTTAATTCCTAGGATTT
The DNA here is from genome assembly GCA_037957365.1 of Torreya grandis. NCBI lineage: Eukaryota > Viridiplantae > Streptophyta > Pinopsida > Cupressales > Taxaceae > Torreya > Torreya grandis. Next base: position 3,674,551 of record JARHVA010001187.1, read on the forward strand.
ATCACTTAGGCCTGTCTGTCTCTCTCTGTTTTCCTCTTCTCATCTATTTGTTTGAGTGAGTGAGGACGCTTTCTTCATTATTTTTCCAAGAATCTTCAAATCTTTTGGTTTTCTGGAAAACACAGTCACCAGCATCGGTTCTACCACCGACGTCAGCTTTCCCCTGTCACCGACATCGGTTCTTTTACCGACGTCGGTTTTCCTCTATTACCGGCATCAGTTATCTGATCGACGTCAGCCATCTTTCTAACTGACATCGGTTTTTAAACCGACGTCGATCTCTGTCACTGTCCTTTTTTTTCAAAACCAGCAGCCTAAAACCTGTCCCTTCTCTGCCAAAGACTCCATCCTGGTTTTCTGGAATTGAACAACACAGTTCCTGAAACCTGAACCTTCTTTGCCTTGCATGGTTTTGACTCGTAGCCAAGCCAAGGCTCTTGTCAACCACGCTAGCCGTCAACCACTTCTGTCTACCCCATCTGTGACCAAGCCTACAATGGAGTTCAACTCGGAGACCGAAAGAACTCCCATTCGTTTAACCCCACCGTAGACTCCCATTGTGCAAGAAGGGGACCAAGATTTTGAACGATTCTTGGACCTCAACGTCAAGGCCTTGCAACACTATCTCACGCATAGCCGAACGCAAGACTCCTTGGGCAATCCAATCCACGGAATGCCAACCTCCCTTGCCACAACTATGGCTGTATCGACAGCATCTGTAGTTTAACCTTTGGACACTCAAGCCATCACTTTGACCATTGACCGAACTTTGACCAATCCTCCAGGTGTGGCCTCTCCCTCTATCATTGGGCCCACTTCCACCGGGGTTCTGGCCCCCTGTCAACCCCAACCCGCTCAACCGCTATCCACTCCTTTTCAAAACCTTATCATCTCTATTTCGCCTACCCTGGCCCCTATCAACACCAGGGTGGCCTCTTATCCATTGGCCCCCATTACCACAGTCCAACCTCTCGTGGCAACATCGAGCCTAGCTATGTCTTCTAATCAACTACCTTTAGCCTCCACTTCTGCCCCTACGACTAGTCATTCATACATTGTACAACCGACTATGTCGCATACCTCCCCTAGCCTCTTCCAAGCACCCTACAACTTAGGGGGTGCGCCACCTGTCAATCTGTCGGCAGACATCATTAAAATGCTGATGAACAAGATGACCAGTCTAGAGACCTCTGTTTTTGGCTTGCGCAATGCTCTCTCATATGAGCAGATCTGCAACGAGCCCATTCACCCTTCTATCCCAATCAGACCATATCCTAGCCAGTGGGAGCTTCCGAAGTTTTCTCGCTTTCAAAACAAGGAAGACCCACAGCAACACTTGCGGGCATTCAGACATGCCTGCTACCTCATTGGCCATGACGATGCATTGCTCTTACGCACGTTTCCTATGTCTCTCTCGGGTGCTGCGCTCGACTGGTATAGCTCCCTTCCTAGCCATTCTCTCTTCTCATTCACACAATTGGCTCAGCTCTTCCTCGATCACTTTTCCATTAATATAACCAAGAGGGTCTCAATCACGGAGCTCTATTCTATCCGGCAATTCGAGGACGAGTCCATAGCCGACTTCATTGCTCGATGGAGAGGCCTCATCAATTAACTCTCCTTTTCCTTACCCCAGGCTGAGCTTATTGAACTCTTTTTCCAAGCCTGTGCCAGACATATCTCTTCCACCCTGAGGGTTCAAACCTTCCGCACTTTTGACGAGGCCTTCACGATGGCCCGCAAGCTTGAGTTGCGTGCCATCAAGGAGAATAAAGTCAAGTTGCGGAACAAGAATCCCAGCTCTAAGACCAATGACTCTTCCTCTACCAAGCCATCATCATCCAATTCTAAATCTAAGGCTTCAGCTAATGCCGTGGTTGTTAGACCTTCCTCTTCCTCGACCAATCAGCCTGAGCCATCCACATCTCAGAGCACCACTCGCCAGTTCCAGCAGAGATACGTACAACGACGATATACTCCTCTCAGAGAATCATATGCGTCTGTGCTGGACAAGCTTGTTAAATAGGGGGCTCTCAATCTCCCTCAAGCCTGACCTCTTCCATAATTTGATCCCTCATGTGCCATCCCCGCATGGTATAGGGAGCATGACTTCTACAGCTTCCACCGTGTTAAGGGCCATGACACAGAAAACTGCAAAACCTTTAAGAACATAATCCAAGACATGCTTGAAAAGGGGGATCTCATCTTAGACAATCCAAATGCACCCCCTAATCAGGGCATTGACATCTTCAAACAACTTTTCCCCAATCATCTGCCAACTCAAAACAACGTCCAGACCTTAATTGACGACAATCATGAGCACAACGTTCGAACAGTCAATACGGTCTCTCCCTTCATCCCCAATCAACCTCAAGAGGTTAGTCCATCAATTAGTCCGTCACATGTGGATGAACCTCTCTCCCCAGCTAGTTCTTCGTCAACCTCTCTCATCTTGGAGGACAGCTCGACTTTACCAGCACCACCGGTCTCGCCATCCTCCGTTCTACTGCCTATAGAGGACCCGACCCTTCCTACTCCTCAGTCGCAAGTGGAGGGCACCATCATCCCTGCCCTTTACCCGCTCGAGGAGCCTCGCTTTTCGGATTCTTCTCCACCCAGGGAAGAACCTATCTCCCCTTCGTCTTCATCTAAATCTGTCATGACTTGACCACACCATGCGTCTAAGACCACTACACCCATCTCCTCTTCAACCTCGCAACCATCAACATCTTCTTCTCAGCCATTTTCCCAGTTAGTGGAGAAAATCGCACTTCTCCCTTCAAGGAAACTGATGCCTCAGGTTTTGTGGGAGCGTCTTAAAGCCCTTCAACATACCCATGCCCTCTCATCACATGCTGCTAATCCTCCCAAGGCAGAATCTCGTCAGACTCTTGACAAAGACCAGACTCTCAAACCTCAACCAAACCCGTCCAAACCGAAACCTGCATCTACTTCGTCTAAACCCATCAAGTCATTTGGCGTTCATCCTGTCTCCACCCTCACTCACTCGCAAGTGAAGGTGGACCTAGGCCAGACCTCGACTAGCAGTACTCTTCCAACCAAATTGAAGAGGACTACCAGACCATAGAAACGAACGCCCCCTTCTCCTTCACCATTGCCATCCATTTTGGGCCCCCATCCTTCGACCTTATCCAGCATCCTTCCCACTCCAGCCTTCAAACAAAACTCATTGCCTCCTTTGCTTCCTCTACCTACCTCCAACCGTCCCTCTCCCAAAAAGGTGGTACCAATCACCAAAAAAGAGCCGTCTCCATCTGTCACCGCGCCATCAACCCATAAGGTGGTACGAAAACCTCTTCTAGCCTCACCTAAGCAAAAGTCACCAACCTCGCGCATATCAAATAACATGGACCCTCTATTGGGCTCATACTCGTTGATATTGCGCTGACTTCTGTAGACCTCCGACATAACCCTTTCGCCCATCAAGCCTTTCCAACCTCTCGGGTCCAAGCCCTCCTGGTTCGACGATACAAAAATTTACTCATATCATCGTACACCGGGACACGACACCGAGACTTGTTGTGCCCTCAAGGCCATCATTCGCCGCTATATGGAGAAAGACACTCTTCTCCTTGAGGACACTCTCGACCAGACCCTGACTCCTTCCTCTTCAAACACATCAACATCTCACCAGCAAGACATGACCCCTTCCTCACCTCCTATTTCGAAATCAATGCTATCCGTATAACCACTAGGTCGCAGAAGGACAAGGCAAAAGAAAAAGCTACCATTCCTTGGACCTATCCCTTTGTCAAGCCACCTCTTGCGCCCAAGCCTAAAATTTCTATCCTTGGTGCGTCCCAACCTTCTTCGTCTTCCTCTTCTGGGCCAATTCACGACTCCATGCTGAAGCAGCTTCATCAAACACCTGTGAAGATGTCTCTTTATGACCTTATCCAAACCTCACCTTAGCACTATCAAGCCCTTATCCAAGCCTTGCAGGCAGCGGAGGTCCAACCTGAGGACCCCCAACCACTCGCTGCCCTCGTCCATTCTTTATCTCCTGTCAACTCCATCACATTCAGCAATTCTGAGATTCCCACATCCAACACGAAAGATCAGGACGTCACCCTCTTCATCACTGCCTATGTTGATTGGACACGCATCAAATGTGTTATGATCAATGGTGGCGCTAGCATCAACATTATCTCTACCCACGCCTTTGATCAGTTATCTCTTCCCAAGAATTGCGTCTCCAAAACTGACGCAATCTTACGCTCTTTCAATGACACCACCGCCACGACCATTGGCACAGTCATCCTTCACATTTACGTTGGTCCACGCACTGTCCCAGAGCTCTTCTATATCATCGAAGGAGAGTTTCAATACAACCTTCTACTAGGCTGACCTTGGATCCGTGCCATGGCCTGTATACCCTCCAACCTGCACCGTTGTGTGAAGTTTGAGCATGACGGGCAAGTCCATACCATTCCCGCTGACCCTTCACCCTTCAAGACTTGCAACACCACCTACCGTCCCAATGATGTCCTCATTCCCATCAAACCGTCAACTCCGGCATCGCCTCCATCTGCGAAAGCTTCGACCAATTCGCAATCAGCGGTCGCCCTCACCCTTCCTCTTCAAGCGCCGACCAAAGACCCCATGGAAGACATCTTCCAATGACTATCACTTGGGGAATATCGCTTATTGACCCTAGACATGTTCCAAACTCCGCAAGAGTATGGACGCCTTCACCTCAGTCCCAATTACGACCAGCAGATCGGGATGGTCGTACCTTATGGTCCTCCTCACTTCCAAACCAACTTTGTCTATGGGGGGCTTAATCAAGCTCCTACCAATGCCAATTCCCTTTCTTCACCCCAACCTTTCACATCTGATTTCTCATTTCTTGGCAACCCTGCCTTTGCACACACTTACCTTCATAGGTGTGCATGGAAGGGTTTCAATTTCAGACACTATGAGCAGGGCTCCCATCAGCCCATCGAGCCGCTCAATGATCACGATGTCAAGAAACGGTATGGCCTGGGATATCATGACCCCACTCAGGCTCCTTCCGACCTCTGTCCCGAGCCAACCATTGACCAATCTCCTCCAAACTCACCCATTTCTCCTTCGTTACCTACGGAGTCGGTGGTTTCCATCCCTCCTAGTTTTTTTTTTCCATAAACACCATCCGCCTGGAACCCCTGACCTATCAGCTCAATGGGGTGTCCAGGTCTCTCCCTCTCATTTTTCCTAGCATGGTAGAAGATGAGTCAGCAACCATTCACACTATCCACTACGTTGACGATGACACCATCCTTTCCTACATGGGTGCCGACGACTCTTTCATCCAGCGTTTCCTCCCTTCCGAGACCCAAGTTATGTTAAATGAATCCACCATTAACATCAACCTCCCTTCTTCTTCTGATGTTCCTCACATCTTAAAGATTGGCCAATCTTTAGACGCTCAGGAGCAGCTTGACTATGCCCAGTTCCTTTCCAACCATAGCAAGGCCTTTGCCTGGACTTACAGCAACATGCCTGGCATCGACCCCACCATTGCTACCCATAACATCGTCACCAAACCAGAGGCTAAGCTTGTTAGGCAAAAGCTTCGAAAGATGCATCCTCGCGTTGCGCTCCTTGTCAAAGAGGAACTTCAACGCCTTCTTTCTGTCTCCTTCATCCAACCCATCGATTATCCACAATGGGTCTCTAACATCATCCCATTTACTAAAGCAACTGGGGGGATTTGGATCTGCACGGACTATCATGACCTTAACCTAGCCTGTCCCAAAGATGACTTTCCTCTTCCTAACATTGACCAGCTTGTTGATCTCACGGCCGGCCATGAGATGTTATCTCTCATGGACAGGTTTTCAAGATATAATCAAATCCTGATCGCACTGAAAGACCAGCATAAGACTACCTTTATCACCCCATGGGGGACTTTCTGCTATCGAGTCATGCCTTTCGGCTTGAAAAATGCTGGTGCCACCTATCAGCACGCCATGACCTACATTTTCCACGATCTCCTCCACAAGATCATGGAGGACTATGTGGATGACCTTCTCGGCAAGTCCAAACTTTGCCACGACCACTTGACCATTCTCACAATCTTCTTCTCTCACCTTCTTCAATACAATGTCTACCTCAACCCCAAGAAGTGTGTCTTTGGGGTCCTCTCAGGCAAACTTCTCAGCTTCATCGTTTCCTTCCGTGGTATCGAGATAGATCCCGTCTCTCTGCATCTCCCTGCATGACATTCTCTCCAATGACGACTTTCATCAAGATCGCTTAGCTCAACTTGAGTTACTTGACGAGCGCCGTCTTGCTGCCCTCAATCATCTCCATGTCTACCAAAGTCACATAAAGTGGGCCTATGACAAAAATCTATGAGAATGAGACTTCAACATCGGAGACCTCGTCCTCAAAGAGAACCAGCACGTGACCAATATGGAGCAAAATAAACGAGGCAAATTTGCCCCCAATTGGCTTGGACTTTTTATCATCACGCACAAGTATGGGTCAGGGACTTATCGTCTGTCCTCCCTTGACGGACGGCCAGAACCTGAGCCTCTTAATGCGTTGCATCTTCGACCTTTCTTCTGTTAGTCGAGTACTCGCCTACTTGACACGTAACTTGAGCTCGTCCCCTGAGCAATCCTCGTCCTCTTGATCCTCATCCCTTTCAACCCTATTCCCCTTTAACAAGTCCTCTACAACCCTTTTATGATGCATGGATGCTTTGTCCTAATAAAAGGGGAGTCCTTGAACTTCTACAGCCTTGTCCATGACTCTAATCAAAAAATCAAAAAATATATCAAGATGTCAAAACATATCCAAGGTCACAAAGTCAAAATCAAAAAGACAGACTGCTCCCTCGAAGGACAACTGTACTATCATTGCTGTATTACTAGACTGATCCCTCGAAGGATAGCTAGGCCAACTTATCAAACATTATAAAGAAAAAATATAGACCACTCCCTTGAAGGATGGCTATGACTAAATCTTACTACAAATAGCAACCTTTCTTAGAAGCTTCCCGCATTGATCAGCTTCGCAATATGACCACTACATCAAAAGACATCTCTATGTAGGCTTCCCGCATCGATCAGCCTACAAAAAAAAAAAAAAACGGGTCATGGACTTGGCTTGTAGTTGTCTCAGGGTCTCCTATAAAAAGGGGCAAGGTTATTCTTGCTCTTAAACTGGGTTACCCTATCCTCCTCCTATCACCTGCTCAAGGGACTTCGAGCTCACTTTAATGTCAAAGTGATTCAATTACCGTTCTAACACAACACTGGTCAACAACGTAATGCATGAACGGGGCTTTAGTTCTAGTAACCCCTATCTATGCTTCCTTTCTGGTCCTTGTCAATGAAAGAGCAATTTGCCTTTTATCTTTGGTCACATTTAACCGCATCAATCGGCGACTTAACTCAAACCAAGCCATTTTTCATCATTTTCAGCTAGCATCATCCTAGTCCATTTCACATAGTTTCCATGGACACCAATACACATGAGAACTACCGACTAGACCCAATTTATGTTAGGCATAAACCAATACTTGCTGAAGCATAAATCGACTTCCATTCATTTTTAGCATGCATCCATCATGACTACGGAAACTTGCTAGGGATGAAAGCCCCTCGGCCCATGTGACATCTGTAGCATCATCTTACCCTCATCATTTTGACACTTGACCACATCCAATCATCGATCAATCAGACCTTTAGTCCAAACTACATTGGTCTGAGGCCCTATGACCAGGGCTATGTAGGCAGCACTCAGATAACACATCCTCTAAGGTTAGCTCAACCACCCCCATTTGTTCATCTCTTTGATGGACAAACCTTCTCTTCTGCGACCTTGACCTTGACCACGACTAGTCTATCGACAACTTTGACCAAGACTAATCATTCTCTTTGACCAAGACCAATCATTTTCTTTGACCAAGACCAATCATTCTCTTTGACCAAGACCAATCATTTTCTTCGACCAAGACCAATCATTCTCTTTGACCAAGACCAATCATTTTCTTTGACCAAGACCAATCAATCTCTTTGACCCTTCCTCCCTTTTAGGGAGAACTACATTGGCCTGAGGCCCTTCACACAAGGGCTATGTAGGCAGCACTCAGATCACATGATGTTTTCTGAGGTTAGCTCGGCCACATCCTTTCGTCCATCCATCCCCTTGACCAATGACCATCCTTCGACCTTGACCACTTCCAAGACAATGTTGCCTTGGTTGTTTTTGCGTGTGTGCTACCTCACGGTTGGTTAGCAGAATTGTCCGCAGACTCTTTTTGACCCTTCACAAGTATAGGATCACGAGCCAGTTGATCCCTACTACTTGTGGCTTTTTTGTGTCTCTGGGAGCACTTCCTAAGCCTGGGATACCTGGAACACGATGACCATTTGGAGCTTTAGCTTAGATTGAGTGACCCGATCAGCAGACGACTAAATGCTGGGGCCCGGTTACCTCAATTTTGGCACTCCTTGACCCTCGACATGTGACAATTTTACCCGACCCTCCCATGAAGTGGACTACGTGCAATCACGACTACTGCAGCATTTTCACTCACTCTCTTCTATCCATTTCTCTATCAAATCGACACTCGATCTTTGGTTCCCTTCTCTCGACTATCGCTTTGAGGGGGGAACACCTCATCCTTTTCTTGGGGCAACCAACTCCTATTTTTGTCTTGCAGTTCGTCAAGAACAACCAACAAGACAAAAAGGGGAAAATGTAGACACCGCAAACGTGTCTACACCTTGGTCCTCCCCCTTGTTCGCCTTAAACCCCTATCCTAACCCTTGGCCTTGGTCCCCTCCATTTGATTAAAATAACTTAAGTATTTTTAATTGAGTGGCCCCCTTTCCACCTCACCCTTGCCACCTTGGATCCTCCCTTGAATCCCTCCACTTTCCCCCTAGCATTTATTATGTCAAATCCCCTCATTATCTTTCCCCCCACGCCCATTTAAGTGTCTTCATAACCGTTCTTCCCACACCCCCTCGCTCGGCGGTGTGCAAGAATGGGCAGAGGCTATTTTTAGCCTCTATCCCCATTCTAAGACCGCCGACGTCGGTGACCCTTCGACCGACGTCGGTGAAACTACTGGCATCGGCAGCCTTCATTACCCCTTTCTGCATCTGTTGCAGCCCCCTGGACCCTTGAGCTCGGAAACAGCATTCTCTTGGTGCTTTGGCATTCGTCTCTTCTCCATTTGGACCTCGTGCAACAGCAGCAACAGGTGCAAAGGCTCTAGACCAGGAATCTCCTCTTGCAACAAGCGTTCTGTGGCTCCAACAACGGCTCTCCCACTCTTCATACGGCAAACAAAAAGGTAAGCACAGTCTTTATTTCATTTTATTTCATTTCTTTAGCTTCCAGTTATCTGGTATACCTGCTGTTTCTTGCTCCCTCTATTCTTCTCCCTGAGAGGCTAAAAAGCCTTCTCAGGCCCTGTCCTCTATGCATCTTCCTCTCTCTGTCCCTCTCTGTCCTTTTGACCCCCTTAACTGACTAAGACCATCCTCAAACCAAACTCTCCCAGACCATTCAGACCCATCCATAGACCAAGCCCGGCCCGGACTCTATCCAAACTCGCCCAGAACCTGCCTAAACCCCGTCCAAGCCTATTGCCCCGACCGACGCCGGTCATTACCCCCACCAACGTCGGCAGACTAACTGACATCGGCAGACCCGATAACCGACAGCGGCAACATTTCTGACCTCGGTGACTGTCATCAGCCCAACTGCTCCTTTCAGGTAATCATTTTGTCTTTTCTTTCTTTTTTAACTTGCTTATCACTTCTGTATTCTGGCATTCTACTTTTCCTTAATCTTTTATCTATCTGTTATCAGTGGGTTGACCTCCCTTGAGGAAGTTTTCACACTTTCGGGAACAAGCTTTCGCTTGGCAACCCACTGTCTATCTATCTAACATTTTCTTGTCCAAGTTCTTCTTCTTTGCAGGTGTCATTCCTCCACAGCCAAAGAGGGGTGCTCACAAGCGTCTGGATTACGGTGCGTGATCTTCGTCCAGGTACTTCACATGCCTTGTCCATTATCTCTTTAGTTTCTTCTCTCTCTTGAATCTGAAAAAGCAAAATTTTGAATAGAAACAGAGAGCTCATTTAAAAACTATATGTGGGATTCTCATCATAAAGGGGGTTGCATGCATAGAAACTTAAAAATTACACATGATAGTTTTTAAGGTTGTGTTATTTTGGACCCTTGTCTTACCTCACATCTAGTGAATCACCTAGTACATTAGGCTCATTTGCAAAATAACCTCATCAAATCCCCCTAACCTTGCACATAATTTAATTCAACCTTTTTCTATAAATTATCCTGTAGTCCCTTGACCATTGATGGTCATCCTAACCATCGATGGTTGGCCTAACTATCAACGGTTAGGTCCCCAAAACATGTTTTAAAATAATAAAACATTACTAGCTCTTGTGTGAGATTAACAACTCCAAGAATGGTAACTTACCTTTAAAGCAAGCTTTTAAAAAAATGATGAAAACATGAAACTTTATCCTCTATGAAATTATCAACTTCCTCTATTTCAATTGGTAACTTCTACTTATAAAATGAAAAGAGGAGGTGAAAAAGGGATCCACATTCAATTACTTTGCATTCAAGTTATCTTTTAGGTATCCAACATTCTTTCAAGTATCCAATAGTATCATTGGTGACCCAAAGCTCTATTGGAATCACATTTGAAGGCTTGAAGTACCATCACTCTGGCTAAATTATTCTAGGACTCCTTCACCAAGATTTAGGTATCTTACACTTATTTGCTTTAATCTATCATATTTATGATCTCTCTATCTTATCAAAGATATCAGTACCATATTACCACCTTCCAAATTTGTAACCAAATCACTACTTGACCAAATTTATAATATGTACTTTTTATTTTGATCATCCCCCAAATTGACATAGGTAATCATTGATGGTCACCAAAATACTGATGGTTAGACCCAACCATTGATGATCACCCAACCATCGATGGTTAGCCCCAACCACCAATGGTTCCCCTAACCACCAATGGTTCATTGTGGCATACATTTCCAACAAACCATTTTCACCCATTTACCCCTAGTCAAACCCCATTTTCCTTGTTTCCCTCTAATCAAAAGACCTTTGATTTTTTGAAGTAAACCCTGAACACCATAACATCATAATTTAATAATTTTATTTAATAAGAAATTTATCATTTCCTTTCTCGCATATATTTATTTTCATACCTTGTTTTATCATTTTAGACTTGATTTTCATAAAAAGTGGATTGATAGCCTCCTAAAAATCATTATGCTTCTTAGATCTATCTCATGCTAGGAAATCCACTCAACCAACCATCTAAAAACCACCTTTATAGTGTTGTTTTTGATTCACAGGTTATTCCTTCCTTACAAAAGAGGAGTTCCCACATTCATCTAGATTTACATGTGCATTATACCAAGTATTCTTCTACACACCCTATTTATAGCTTTCTTTTATTTGCTTTCAAAATTAAGAAATGAGGAAAATAAATTGAAACATTTTGGTATTCTCGATGGGATTGTAGTTGCATTTTATTCCTTTATTATTTTCTCATCAAATGAAATCTAAAAATTTCTTTTATGGGATTAAAATAAACCTTATGCATCCATTGATTACTTGTTGATCTTAGTTTATCTAATAACTTAGGAGGAAAAGTAATTTATCATAACTTTTACCTTTATTATCACATAGTCAACTAAACCATAAAATAATTAACACATCAAAACATACCTGAGATAAGGCTCAACTAAGATTTCATCGCCTATCAGTAAACTTACCCCCTCTTGACTACCCTACTTGGATGTCATCACCAAGGGTAGAACCAACTCTCCTCTCTAGTTGAGTATAAAATCTAAACTCAGTATATTTTGGCTAGGAACCTGACACTCTTATCATTGTGGGAGTATGAAGTGAGGGGGTGGGCCCGAATATCAAGCCATGTACCAAATTTGAATATAGGTTATCTCTCTTGAGTGCCTAAAAACCTGAAAATAGCCATAGATTTCCTCTTTAGTACCAAATTTATATCCCAAATTCCTCTTCACACACTCTAAGGCATAATCCAAAACCGATCTAAAAGTAATCCTAGGATAAATGAACTTTTAGTGTATGAATTGATTTCTTTGAATTATTTTTAGTTTTTCTTTTTTTGAGGTGTGAGTTTTATCATAATATTCCCCAATTTCTCATATGGTATTTACTATACAACAAATAAGAAATCAAACCAACCAACTGCCACCATCCTCTTCTTCCTCCATGGAGTACACTTCTGATGTTGAGGTTTCCCCTCATTATTATTCCCCTCCTACCTATATTCTAGTTATTTCTGAGGGTGATGTAGACTTCACTACCTTCCTTGACAACAATGCTATTTCTCTTTAACATATTTTTAACAACTTACCCAGCTATCCCTTTATTACTTTGGTCCTTCCAATGAATCCTCTTTATGGTACGCCTCCCAATATTATGGTGGGGGTTACCTCAACCCAACCCTCACCAATCCAATCCTCTTATTCTTCCAACATCCCATCTAATACCACTACCCAAACCCAATCCAATATTCCAACATCTAACCAAACACCTCTTACCACACCCCACACTTAACATGTAGGTTGAACTCTACCTCTAGTCACCTATACTCCCCCTACCATGGAGTTGTCTTCTACCCCTACATCTTCCCTTCCATTTATCTCATCTGATCCACCAACTTCTACCCTATTTTAGAATCTAGTCCTTTCTATGCCTCAAAAACTTCCACCTATCAACACTAGAGTCACCACCAAATCTCAACCTACCATCTCAACCATACCTTTGAGTTAACCCACATCCATCCCCTAATAAGTACCTATTACAACATATCAATATGGATACATACCACCTTCCACTTAAAAATTTATAACAATATGCTCTTATGTGGCACCATCTCAACCTCTCATCACCACTTACCAATATGTTTCCTCTTTAGTGCCTCCTACCACCTGTCCTTATTTAGATACCACTCAACCCCAACAAAATGTACCCCTTAATTATTCATCTTTCCAACCTCAGCTGGATTTGATCAAGATGCTATGGATAAAATGATTAACTTGGAATCATCTATTTTTGGATCTCATAAACTTTTATCCTATGACCAAATTTACAATGAACCTATATATCCATCTATTCCCATCCACTCTTATCCTCCTCAATGAGAATTGCCTAAATTTTCCAAATTCTAAGGCAAGAAAAATCCCCAACAACATTTGAGAGCATTCTATCACTCTTGTTACTTGATTTCATATGATGATGCTCTCCTCCTCTAAACCTTCCCAATGTTTTTATCAGGACCTACTCTTGATTGGCATAGCACTTTCCCTACACATATTATCTTCTCCTTCTCCCAAGCAACCCAAACTAACTAAAATTTTTTCCATAAATGACCTCCATTCTATCAAACAATTTGATGATGAGTCAATTATTGATTTTGTGGCTAGATGGAGGGACTCATCAATAAAATTTACTTCACCTTACCCCAATTTTAATTAATTTAATTTTTCTCTAGGGGTTATGTTAAGCATATTTCACCCACTCTTCAAGTTCAAAAATTTTGAACATTTGATGAGGCATTTACCATGGCATGAAAACTTGAAAACCATGCCATTGATGAAGGTAAATTGAAATTGTAGAATAAGAATTCTAATTTTAAACACAATGACCCTTCCTCTACCAAAACCACCAACCAATCCAATACCAAGGCAAAAACATCCACAAATTTGGTAGTTTTACAAACTTCCCCACCTCTAACTGTTAATTGATCACATCAAAACAATTATTCCAAAACTTCTTATCAATAAAATCAAACTCAAAACTGAGTTCCTCTAAGAAAATATACTCCCATAAGGGAGTCATATGCATATGTTTTAGATAATCTACTCAAATCTAACCTTATCCAACTTCCAATAGTTAAACCACCCCAAAAATTTGATTCTTCTCGCCCCATACCTGGATGGTATAATGGAAATGACCGTTGTGCCCTTCACCAAACTATTAGACACGACATTAATAGGTGTAATATATTTAAAAGTCTTATCCAAAACCTAATTTATAGTGAAAATCTCACATTTTATAACCCCAATTCACCTCCTAATCAATCTCTTTACATTTTTTGTAAGCCTTTTCCAAATCATGCTCCTTATACCTAGCATCATGATGATAAACCTAAATCATATAGCTCAGTTGAGGCACATATAATAAATGTTATCAATAATGTTCCCATTATTGAATATATTATTACATCTATCACCTAAATAGAGGAAACCAACCCACCATATATTCTGCTAGAGACCCAAACAGAGGAATTAACTGCCTCTCTCTTTGCACTTGGTGTGACCATAGCTTTATTTACCCCTCCTTTGGTGGAAACACCCAAAGAGGAAATCATTAATTCAACCACTTGTTCCAACCCTCTAATCTAAATGGTATAATTAATTAATTCTTTAGATTACCAAGATAAAGAAGCAACCATACCTATCTCTCCCATTCTATAACCATCTATGCCCTATTTGGAAGCCATTCTCCAAGAGACCACTACCTCATCCACCCAATCACCACCCTTAGAGCCTCCCACTAATACCAAAACTAAAACAATACCTTCCACCAAAGATACCAATACTAAAACCATTCCTTCTTCTCCACCCAAGGGCTTAAGCTTTGAGACCAATGATTAAGGAATTACACCTATTTATAAGCCCTTCTCTAGGTTAGTCCAAAATTTAGAGTTCACATCCTAGCCTAACTTTGATAGAGCCACCTTTTGGCATCGACTTGGCCTTCATTATCAAATCAAGTCTGATTCCTCAAATTTACTTGAGTCCACACTTAAACCCATTATTACCACCCCACCAACTACATCCTCTAAATTCATAAGTGAACCATCTCAAACACCTCCTTTTAAAATATCCAAATCACCTTAGGCTTCTTTCACCAAACCATTTAAAAATCTAGGGATTCTTCCCACACCTAGTCACACTCACACTCCTTTGAGATTGGACTTAACTCCATTAAAAACACCAAAGACAAATCCAATTAAGTCCCTTAAGGAAGGACTACCCAGACCTCCACCACAAAATAGATCCATACCACCTCCTTCCAACATACCTTCCATTTTAGGACCCCATCCTTATACCATCCCCATTACCTATTCTTATTCTAAGAAACCATCTCCTTTTTCTCTAACTATAACCACCAAACCCTTTAGTGCTTCATTATTCCTAACTATCCAATCCCCATCTACCTTCCCACCTATAACCAAACCTTCTTCATCCAAGTCTCTAACCCCCAAGCTAATCATATCCAAGCAAACCCAACTAAAACCCCTAACCAAGATCATTCATGCAACTACTAATTTCATAAATAATCCTATGTTAAATTTCTCACCCATCGAATCCAAAACCCCTTACCTACAACACTTTTTTTGGAGTACTACACAACTATTTTTCAAAGGTTATTAAAAACTTCTTCCATTAGCTTGCCTCTAATTAAACGTTTTGACCCTACCCATCCTAAACTATATTGGTTCAATGATAATTTTATTTGTCTTTACCATAGGACTCCTAGACATAATGTAGATAATTGAAAAGCTCTCCAAACACTTATCCATAATCTTTTGAATGAAGATGATCTATTGGAGGAACCACTATTGAAACCATAATCTACTCAATTACTTAACCAACCCATCTAACAAGTACCTAATACCTCAATCTCACCTAATATAAAAGATGATTAATCAAAGCAAATATCAAGTCCCCTTATCCACACCATTCATATGGTTAGCCATTCCTAGGCCCAATAAAAGGATAAAGAGAAATCCAATGTAACCATCCCCTGAACTTACCATTTGACCTCTAAACCCACCAAAAAAACCCAAGCATCTCCATCTTTACCCTCACAACCCTCAAAACCTAAATTCTCCATCTTGGGAGCTCCACCTCCCAAACCTACTCCATTTATCCAATGTCTCATGTTGAAACAACTTCACTAGACATAGGTGAAAATGAGTCTTTACAATCTAATCAACACTTTGCCTCAACATCATCACGCATTAATGTAGGCTATGCATTCCATATAGGTTAAAAATGATGATCCAAAACCTCTTGCATCCTTTTTTTGGGCCCTCTACCAATATTCCCTTATCACATTTTAGGATTCAAAAATTCTACCTTGTTATATTGAAGATCATGATCCCCCACTCTTCATCACAACATACATCAATCAAACTCATATCAGAAGGGTAATGATTGATGGATGAGATAGTATTAACACTATCTAGTCCCATGTGTATGACCAACTTCATCTACCCACAAACATCATGTCTAAGATTACAATAATCCTTCACTATTTCAATTATACCCTAACAACAACCATAGGGATAAGGGTGCTCTACATCTATTTTAGACCCCAAACTATTTTACATTATTGAGTGTGAATTATAATATAGTGTGTTAGTAAAATTCCCTTAGATCTAAGCAATGGGTTTTATCAAATTTGAGCATGATGGATAAGTTATTATGATCAAATTCATTCCTAGTCCCTTTACCTTATGAAATATGACCTATCGACCTAATGACATTCTTATTCCTCCTTCATCCATCTCACAACTAGACTCTAATCAAACCACCTCATTATCTATCATTGTTAACACTTTTCCCACCATAATTATGAAGCATCCACTAGCTTATCTATTCATTCATTACAAATTCTTGTGGAAGACCCCTTGTAATCAACATTTCAATGACTCTCACTGGGGGAATATCAAATTTTAGCTTTAAAGGGCTTCCGTACTCTACATGAATACAGTAATATTTAAAATGAACCTTCTTATGACTCCAAAATCATCACCATTTTCCCCTTTGGGCTTCCCAATAATTGAATATTTTTTTTCTATGGGGTACTTGATTGGCCACTTCTATCTCCCAACATCACTCCATGTGTTTAACCCTTTACTTCTGACTTTTCTTACCTAAGAAACCCAACCTTTATAAAAACCTACCTTTATTGGTGCACTTGGAAGGGATTTGGCCTTGAAATCTATGACTAAGGACCTCATGAGTTTCCCATTATTAAAACCTATAAACCTTGTGAGTTCTTTGGTCTCGAGTTTGAACCACTAGAAGAACCCATATCTCCAAAACCCATTACTACCACTACTAAATAAATTCCACCTTTACCAACCCCATCTTCCCAATCTAAGGACTCTGACATCATCCCAACTAAATTTTTTTATCAACACTATTATTTTAGGTCCCTTAACCTATCTCAGGTATGGACAAACTAAAACCATTCCTCTCATTCACTTGGAAATGATCAAACACAATTCTTCCACCATCAATGCCATCCAACATCAAGATGAAAATTCTATTCTCACCTTCCTTAGTGTTGGGGATTCCTCTATCCCTATATTTTTCCCTCTTAAGAACCAAACAATGCTAAATTAATCAACCATTGATATAAATTTGGGAACTTAGGAAAACCCTCGCATCATCAAAATCTAGTAATCTTTAAATTTCATGGAGCAACAAGATTACCCTTCTTTCCTTTACTACCATATCATAGTGTTTGTTTTTTCTTATCAAGATATGCCTAGAATTGATCCTTATATCACTCTCCATAACATCATCACCATCCTAAGGTCAAGCTAGTTTGACAAAAACTTTGTTGTATGCATCCTCATATAGTTCTTCTCATCAAAGAACTTTAATGCCTTCTATCTATTAACTTCATCCAACCCATTACCTATCCACAATGGATTTCTAATATATTTTTCATCACCAAGCCCACATGGGGCATTCACCTCTACATTAACTTTCATGACCTCAATCTCACCTACCCTAAAGATGAATTTTCTCTACCTAATATCAACCAACTTGTTGATCTCATGGCTGGCCATGAAATGTTATCTCTCATGGATGGTTTCTTGGGATATAATTAGATCTTGATTGTCCCTAAATATCAACATAAAACTTAATTTATCACCCCATGGGGAACCTTCTATTATAGGTTCATGGTCTTTGGACTAAATAACGTAGGGGAAACCTTTCAGATGTCTATGACCTATATCTTTCATGACCTCATCCATAAGATTGTAGAATATTATGTGGATGATCTCTTAGGTAAATCCAAACATCACTAGGACCACATAGTTATTCTCACCATCATATTAAAATGATTATTCCATTACAATGTTAGACTCAATCACATGAAGTATGTCTTTATAGTCTTATTAGGCAAACTCCTTGGCTTCATCATCTCCCCTTTTGGAATTGAAATAGACCATACCAAGGTTAGAGCCATTTTTGAGATGCCACCTCCTATAAACCTTACCTAACTCTATAGCCTATAAAGAAAACTTAAATCCATTTGAGCTTCACCTCCCAACTATCAGATAAATGCCAACCTTTCTACCACCTCTTAGAAAAGGATATTTCTTTTAAGTGGACTAAAGAATGCTAACAAGCCTTTGACTCGATTAAGGAGTACCTTATATCTCCACCTATCCTCACCCCTCATAAATATAATCAACCCTTTTACCTATATATCTCTAACATAGACCATTCCATCAGTGCAAAATTTATGCATCATGATGAATAGAACAAAGAGCAGGCCATCTATTACATCAGTCACACCCTAATTGAATATGAAACCTAGTATACCCATTTTGAAAAATTTTGCCTTACCTCAATCTTCATAGCCTCCAAACTCCATCATTATCTTCTTAATCACAAAGAATTATGTCATCACTAACATTGACCTGCTCAATTATATGCACTCTAAGCCATATCGAAAACAACATATGGCTAAGTGGCTCATACTTTTAGTTGAGTTCAATATTGAGTTCTTACCACAAAAGTCCATTAAATAATAAGGCATTGATGACAAATTAGTTAAATCTCCTCTACCCGATAATCAACCAATACCTCTTACCTTTTGTGATGAGTTTATTACAACTCTTTCCCAAGAGGAAGCCCCCCATTAGATGAGCATGTTTTATGATTGATCAAAGTGCCAAAATGGTGGGGGTGCTAGAGTAATCCTCATTCACCTTAATGGAGAACCACTTCATCTTTCCTTTAAACTTGACTTTTATTGTACCAATAATGTAGCTGAATATGAAGCCTTAGTCATAGGTCTTCAAACTACCCTAGCTTTGGGAATCAAAATAATTAGTATCTTTGGAGACTCCCAATTGGTCATCAACTAGGTCAATAGATCTTATCAGTGCAAAAACAATGTCATCTTAAATTAAAAACAACTTGTATATGTACTCTTCACATCATTTGGTCATTACACCATCCAATTAGTTCCTTGATCCACCAACAAATTTGAAAACACCATGGCATCTCTCATTTCCTAAATTCTATCCAAACCAGCCAAATCTAAACTATTTGTCACCATTAATAATTTTATCACATCTTCATATATTAGTTTAGACCTTATCAAAATTTATAATGTGGAAACATCACCTTTTGACATTTGGTATGATTAAACTTTTAATTGCCTTAACCTTGGCATTCTGCCTCCTAATCTTTCAAAGAATGCCCATAGAGATTTTACCCAGGGTACCTCTCATTACACCATTCCAAGAGGAATATTTTACAAATGATGTTTTTATGTCATCCTTCTCTATTGTCTTCATACTCATGAGGCTTCTCATTCCATCATGAAATTTCATGATGGCATATGTGGGGGAGACTTTAGTGGCCTAGCTATTACCAAACATATTCTTCACCTAGGCTACTATTGCCCCACACTTAATCAAGACTATTATGAATATGTCAAGAAATATGTTGAGTGTCAATAGCATGATAACCTTCATCATGCACCTCCCCATGGTATTTAGGTATATCAAAATTATTGGCCCTTCTCTCATTGGGGCCTTCACCTTATTGGGGATATCAACCCCCATTATTTGCAATGAAATCAATATATCATCATTTCTATGTAATATTTCACCAAATGGGTAGAATCCATCCCACTTATATCAACAAAAGATAAAAATATCATTGACTTCATCAACCACCACATCATATATCACTTTGGTGTCCCTCATAAAATCATCATTGATAACAGTAAGTCCTTTGAAAATAAGAAATTCTAAGAGCTTTGTGACACTTTTGGCATCAAATTAAGATTTTCTTCACCTTATCATCCATGAGCTAATGGAAAGGAAAAATATTCAAACAAAACCCACAACAAAATTCGCATAAATGTGTTTAATGCTTCTTGTTGGGATTGAAACCTCTATATCCCATTTGCTTTATGGGCCTATCGCACTAGTATCCAAACTGCTACAAGTGCTACACCTTTCTCCCTCATCTTTAGAGTCAAGGAAGTCTTACCTCTTAAATTCCAAATTCCATCACTTTGCATATCCTTTCATGAAAACCTCTCTAAATGTGACTATCATCAAGAATGCCTCACATGCCTAAAGCTTCTTAATTAGCATCACCTTATCATGCTCAATCATCTTTGTGTTTATCAAGAGTAAATCAAGCATGCATATGAAAATCATTTTAAAAAATAAGAATTTAACATCAAAGACATTATCCTTAGAGAAAATCAACATGTAACTAACATGGAGAAGACCAAGAAAGGTAAGTTTTCTTTTAATTGGTTAGAACCCTACATTATAACCCATAAGTATGGATCTAATGCTTACCAATTATCCTCTCTCAAAGGTAAAATAGACCTTGAGCCTATCAATGTTTCACATCTACATCCTTTCTATTGTTAAAATAGGATAAAACTTAATTTTGTGTCTATCTTAAGCTCATCCCTTGGTTCACGAGACCTTTTACCCCCTCTCACCTACATTTCCCTTTTCTTGTTGTGAATAATTGATTACAATTTGAAAGTATGTGATTCATCCATCACAAATAAAACTCAATCCTAAGTATGTGTACCCCATTTCTACCCATAGCATGGTTTTCATGAATATTTTTCATCTCTCAATAGATGGAATCCCATGATCAGTTGTTTCTCAATCCATCCCCTTCATTTACCAATAAAATTTTATGATAAATTATTGCCTCTATATGGGTAGACCTTTAAGCCTAATCAAACTTATCCAAGTCTAAATTCACATTAGAAATCATAACATTGTAGAATACTCTCTTGAAAGATAGTTTCCTAATAATTCAAAGTTGCTTAAAAATAGACTACTCCTTTGAAGGATATCTCCAAACATCAAAATTTTAGAACACTCCCTTAAAGGATGGCTAAACACTAATCATTTGAAGCTTCTGGCATCGATCAAATTCAACCACTTACTAAAATAACAAAAAACAATAAAATAAACTTTGTCAAAATCAAAATAAGTAAGCCACAATCAACTCTTAGAAGGGCCATTTATAGACATCCCACATTGATCAGTCTACATTATATCCCATCATGATATAATTAGCTCTTATACATGGCATTGGTAGACTTATCACATTGGTTAGTCTACTTATCATAATTATGCATGGACTTGTCTATCATGGATCTTTAGACACCTATAGAAAGGGCATGCTAACCCACATTAAGTTACCACCACACCTATGTAACACTCAACCTCATACCTAACACCTACTTTCCCTTCATACTTCTCTAAATTCAAGGGACTACAAGCTTACTTGATATAAAGTGATCAAGGCACCCTCTTTCTCAATCAACACATGTTCTTGTTAAGCATTTGATAGGTTTTTATTCCCTAAGTCAATCCAATTGTAATTTCTTATCAGTGGGTCCTTACTAACTAAGGCATCATGCCTATTCCTTATCCATTTATTATTTTATGTAAGCATGAGTGTCTTTCTTTGTTTACTTTTCACACATTCAAATATTCTCATGAAAAGTATAACATTAAAACCATTATCCAACACCCTACAATCAACACAAACACATTAGTCTAAATCCTAAACCTCATCATATCAAATCTTATCTATAACCCACATTATCACATAAAACACTTTTATCCATCCCAAAGGCTTCTTTTTATACCATAAAAATTCATCCATGCACAAAATAAATTGACACACATTTATTTCAACACCATAAATCATCCTCATCAGACAACCTTTTAAATCTCTCCCTATCCACAAACAAACATAAATCACCAAACCACTATGCCATCATCATCATAAACACTATCTCAACTATAACCATAATAACCATAATATTCATCATAACTATCTTAACTAAAAACATCACATAATATTCATCATAATTAGCAACATCACATCATCTTGCACAAATCAACATCAACATCATAAACATAATCATAACCAACATCAACATTTATATAATCATAAACATCATCATAATACAAAATGCTACATATCATAATATATGTCTCTCTCATATTACATCTTGCCTCATCGGTAGCTAGGTTAATATCAAAATGAATACAAAAAAATATACATTGTATAAATACCATATCTCAAAGCCTTGGGGTATCAGAACTAGAACCAATTGTACCTACCCCACCATCTGGTAGTGGACCCCCTAATGTACCTACCTACACTACAGTTAATGCCTATTAACTTGGAGTAGCTACTAATGGCCCCTATTAGGCTGACCATGTCCTCCCCATATCTCATCACATCTCGAAGTTGGGCTAGAACCATAGATTCATAGTATTTGAGCTCTTGCATAGTGGCCAAATATTATGTCTTTAAAACTAAGTCAGATTATCCTCTATTACTACGGTAACCCCACCTCTCTATCTCAAATATTCCCTTTCTTACATGACCACACTAAAATTGGATCTCATTTGATTATGTTTGCCTATCAGAGTGATAACCTACCCCTATAAAGTGATTATCTATGGTTGTAATGCAGTCACCTATCCTTATAAACCTATCACTTGGGCCTATGCCACCACAAGGGCTATTACTGTCTGGTCATCTGATCCTCTACCCTATACCTATGCAATATCAACATCCATGGGTTGTTGGGCCTTATCTTCCCATCTAAAATCTATGGCTACATACCTAGCCTAATACCATCCCATGTATCCATTAGTAACTCCCACATCATCTATGGGAACTCTCACTTGAAGCTCATCATAATATAACATAATAACATTTGGTTGTGGCTTTAGAAGTGGGTACTCTACATCTTCCCTCCTATTAAAAGGAACATCTGGTGGTATATCCTATGCCATATTGCAATACCTCTATAATCAATCCATGAAGATGCGGTCAATCTCACCATATTGTTAACCATAAACCCACTGCCAAGTTTACAATGATAGAGTGTGGTACTTATAACCTATCTAAAGGGGCTAACTCACGTAAGGCCTCCATATAATGTCTTCTACCACCAATTCTTCCATGGCATCTCAAAACCAATCTATATCTCTCTCTCCACCACCAAATCTTGAAAGTACATAATTGCCTTACCACCTCATGAAACCAACCCTGTAGTCAGTTACTGCATACTCATCCTAGGGTGGCCCAAGTAGTCTCAGTACCCAAATGTGCTCAAATGCCCAACATTAAAGTACAAATCCAACATTGGTCTCGTATCATCTTCACACTCTAAAGGCCTAGATATCTCTTTATATATACACTAGTAACACTAGGGTCTATCCAAAAACCATCCTCCCTAGAATCATATCTATTAGCACTCCCAATAGCAAACATGGAAACTATCTACTACTCAAATATATCACCATGAAATAGGGTATAACCATTATCATCATGGCTATAAGACATATATCATATGGGGCCCTTTGGTATAATGGCCCATATCATACTCCACTAGTATGGTACCTAGCCTAGGTTTGGTTAGCTCTGTAAATCAGATCCATAAAGTAATCTTGATTATCACTCTTAATGTGTTATATCAACTCCCTCCATATTGAAATATAAGTAATCTTATGTATGTCCTCCTATAGTATCAACATATCCCCAATCAGTAATAGGAGAGTGTTTGTGACATGATCCCATCTCTTGATAAGTGCCACAATCATCATTGTGTCTCATGGTAGGTGTTGGTGGTGGCTCATGGATCCTAGGTCAACCTCCTCCATCTACCTCCCCTCAGCATCTATAATCCCATATTGAACCTTTATTAATATCTTAGGGACTCACTCCCTCATCTATATGTGATCACAGGCCTAGAAAATAATAACATTAGTGTTAGCATCTTATACTCAACACAAGCTCTTAATCCTTCTACCCACTTTAACCTCCAACTTATTCTTATTCTATACTCTTTCACGTTTCAAACTACTTCCACACTTTCTATATACTTAACTTCAACACCATTTTACTCCCAACACCAAAACATCCCCTTCACTTAGCATAAACCTACCAATAGTTCTCAAAACACTTTACTTCTTAAACATTTAAACACTTCTACATAATTTAAAACTACTTCATTTATTAAACACTTTCCTCTCTTACCATTATACCATATTTTCACCTCTTTTTCATCAACTATTGATGGTTCATGGAACCTTCGATGGTCCTTTAGACCCTTTTTACCCTTAGTGTCGATCATAGATGGTTGGGTTTAACTGTTGATGGTCACTATGTGTGACCATTGGTAGTGGCATCCTACCACCTGGTCTTTTTGATCCAAACCAAATTAACCTTCAAAATAAAAAACTACTACTTATTATTAACCTATTCAACTATTTACACCTACCCAACCCACCAATTTCTTTTTTCCCAACATTTTTCACAATTTTATGAAACCCTAAATTTAGGATATCATGATCTAAAGTTATTTTTAAAATCCATTATTTCTCCCTTACCCTACTACTAATTTCCTATATATACCCCAATTCCAACTCTCAAATTTCACCTACTCTACAAATTTTACTAAAAACCCTACCTCATTCCACAATTAGGGTGTGACTAGAGCCCTCATACCAATATTTGCCTACGTATTCATCCTCCCTCCATCTGTCATACAATCAACCAATCAACTACTTCCACCTAAGCTTAATCCCCACTTCAAATCCAATAAATGCCAAACTCACCCAATCACTAGATAATATTCAATAAATTTAACAATGGACAAGTAAAATCCATTTTTACTTTTATCTTATGGATTTTTTGGGTTTCCTTAACCATCGATGATAAGGGTGACCATTGATGATTGACCCTAGAGGCCACCCTAACAATCAATAGTTAGGGTCCTTCATCTTCATCCAACTTTTTCAACCATGACCCTTCCTCATCAACAAACTCCTAGATAGAATTACATTTGGTTGAAAGTTCCTCTTGGACTTTCTATCCATGAAACTATGTAGGTAGCATCCACTCACCTAGTATAGTTAGAGTCAACTTAGCCACCCCTCACCCCACCCAATCCCCCACCCACCACCTTGATGTTAGTTGATCTCATCCAAATCTCTTCACATGTTTTTTAATGACTCTAGATGGTTTTTTAATCACACTGATCAATTTTTCCAATGTTGAACATTTGAACTTTACACCACCTCATTCATAACATAACCTATTGTGTTATTTCATAGGAGCACTTCCTAACCTAGATACCTGATACTAACACTGACCTTATTTATATCACTTGATATCCATAACCTAATCAACTATGACAAATGTTGTGGATTGATTACCCTCTCTTGTCCCTCTAGATCCTTCACTTATTTTACAACCTTAATAATTTTAGTCTTTATATGATCTTGAATACCACTCTTAATCATATTTTATGTATAGGTTCACATCTTGAATGCCTTAACCTTTTTATATTACCCACCTTATGAAAACCCATATCCCATTTATCAAACCCTAACTTGATTTCATTTTCACCTCAATCATCTCCCATTTTGAAGGGGAATATCTCCTCCTATACTCATGGCAACTAGATCTAGACTTTGACATGCCTCTTATTTTTGTTTTACAGCTTGTGTAAAGCTACCTAATTAAAAGGGGAAAAATGCAAACACCTTAAAATTGCACATGATAATTCTCAAGGTCATTCTACTTTAGACCCTTATCTGAACCCATGTCTAGTGAACCACCTGGTACATTAGGCTCATTTATAACTTAACCTGATCAAATATCCCAACCTAATGTATCATTTAATTTGACCCTTTTCTACCAATTCTCCTCTAGTCCCTTAACCATTGATGATTAGTTTAACCATTGATGATTGGCCTAACCATTAACAGTTAAGTCCCTAAAAATTGATTTAAAAATTTAAAGCATTGCTATCTCTTATGTGAGATTAGAAACTCCCAAAATGGATATTTAACTTTAAATCAATATTTAAAAAAAAAAATGATGAATACATTCAACTTTATCCTTTATCAAATTAACAACTTCCTCTATTAAAATTGGCAACTTCTAATTATAAAAGGGAAAGAGGAGGAAGTGCAAAAGGGATCTAATATCAAGTAATTTGCATTCAAGTTCTCTTTAAGGTATCCAAAATTATTTCAGGTATCTAATAGTATCATTGGTTACCTAAAGATCTATTATAATCACATTCAAAGGCCTGTAGTACCATTACTCTAGCCAAATTACTCTAGGATCCCTTCACCAAGCTTTAGGTATCTTACACTTATTTTCTTTAATCTATTCTATTTCTAATCTCTCTATATTATTAAAGTTACCAGTACCATATTTCCACCTTCCAAATTTGTAACCAAATCATTTCTTGACCAAATTTCTAATCTATACTTTCTATTATGATCATCCCTTAGATTGACATAGGTAACCACAGATGGTCACCAAACCACTAATGGTTAGACCCAACCATCGATGGTCACCTAATCACTAATGGTCATCCCTAACCAATGATGATTCCCCTAACCAATAATGGTTCAATGTGGCATACATTTCTAGCAAACCATTTTTACCCATTTACCCCTAATCAAACCACATTTTTTGTGTTTCCCTCTCACCATAGGACCTTTTTTTTTTTTCTAAACCAGACCACAACCACCTTAACATCAAAATGTAATCATTTGATTTAACAAATAATTTATCATTTCCTTTCTTACATATATTTATTTTCTTATCATTAAATGCAAGTGCCTTCTTTTATCATTTTAGACTTGATTGTCATAAAACATGGATTGATAGCCTCTTAGAAAGAATTATGCTTCTTAGATCTAGCTCACATAGGAAATCCACTCAATAAACCATATAAAAACCCCATTTCTAGTGTTTATTTTTATTTTTAGGTTATTCCTTCCTAGCCAAAGAGGAGTTCTCACATTTATTTAGATTCACATTTGCATTCTACCAAGTATTCTTCTACACACCCTATTACTAACTTTCTTTTATTTGCTTTCAAAATTAAGAAATGAGGAAATAAACTAAAATAGCATGCACATACCTTTTCTCTTCATAGATTTAGATGGATACATGGGAGGAAAGATCATGAATTATATTTGATACCCTTTGACCATATGTAGTGGTAGTTTGGCTTGGGTCAGGGTGATCTAGGAGTGTTCCTAAATACAAATGAGAGAATACAGAGGCACCAATTCCCCTACCACAACCATTAGAGGAGGAGTTAATTTTTTAGGAGATACCATATCCTAAAGTATTTGATGATGTTAGGGTAACACCAGAGTATATTTTTTGGTGGTAGAGATGACACCCTACAGTTGTAGGTAGAGACAGAGGATAGTGTCTTGTTGCCAGAGGAGATTAGGGATAGGGTAAAGAGTAGAGTGAGGAGGAGGGTGATGCATAAATAGAAGAGGTAACCCCTAATATATAGATAGTCATTATAGATATGGATGTTATGAGATAATCATAAGATACCTTACAGGCATCACTCACCACTATTACATAGGAGAGAGATACAACACAAGGACAACTAAGTATAAGGATATCAGAGAGAGAAATATTATAGGTATACCTATCCACCATCACTTAGTAGAGAGACAATATGTAGGGATATATGATCATTATCACTAAGATAATCGATTTGATGACCTATAGGTGTAGTTAACCTTAGTTACAACTAAGATGGATTCTCTGAGGTAGGCGGCAAGGAGACCATCATAGAATCAATTTCTTTTGAATAGGATTGGAGATGTCATGGGACCACTTTAGACCAATTTTTTGATAAGATATATGAATATAATGGAATAGCTAAGATATTACAAGTGGAATGTTATTAAGGGGCTTCCAGATGTTCCCTAGTATATAGAATACCTAGTAGAGTGTGTTGTATTGAAGATCCCTTATAGTGCTACACCTAGTGGTTGTAGACGCCATATAACATCTACAGGTGCATAAATAGGTTACATAGATAGAGAGATTTTAGGTGATAGTAGTGCCTACACACCATATATTTTTGGCTATTATGCTATATTATGATTTTGATTATGTCATGTGAGCCATTGTAGTGAGATGTACATATGTATTTGAGATATTAACATGGGCATTTGTGTGTGTGTGTGTGTGTGTGTGTGTGTGTGTGTGTGTGTGTGTGTGTGTGTGTGTGTGTAATCAACACATTTTTTGAGTTATGATGTTTATTTATGATGACATATGATGCTATGGTGTTATTAATGTTATGTTTATGTGATGATTCATATTATGATGCTTTATGATGACAAATAGATGTGATGACATGTTTGGGTTATGGTTATGGTTTACCATTTTTTATTTTAGTAAGTTTATACTTGATGTATTTTATCATATTTTGATAAATATGATATGAGTTAATGTATCCATGTGATCCCATTTGTAGATGCATATGTGATTTGGATAACGTAGTTCATTGAATCGTTATCTAATTTAGAAAAAAATGATTAAATGTGGTTTGGTTCATACATGATTATGATTTTTATGTGATATATTAGGTTCAATTATGATTGATGATAAGTAAGATTGATTGATTTATAGCTTATATATGCGATTTAGAAACTGATATTAGATGTTGGTTTGATTCATGCATTAGCATTTTTTTTGATGTTTATGTGATTGATAATCGATTTGATGATTACTAATGAGATGATTGATATGGTTTAGTTTTGATGTTCATAATAACTATGATGTGACTGGTCTTTATTTTTTTTGGTAAAAGGATTATAAAAGACTTAAGTGAATCATAATGAAATGATATGGGTAAATAGAATGTTTTCATTATAATAAAAAACACATAAACTAAGAATGTAGATAAGTGATGAAATAGAATGTGACATAATAAAACACATAAGTGTAATAGAATGTTTATTATATTTTTAATGGTAAAACAAAAATGTACATAACACATTTAAGTGAATTATGAAGCCATTATTTGTATAGATTAAATGATGGATGGTTTAAAATGTTCAAAACCACTTTAACATATAGATTAATTTGGTTGAAATTCTATATGCAAAATGAGTAAAGAAATGAGAGAATAATGTTTAATCAAACATAAGACATACACCTTAATGAATGTTTCAATAAGAAGTCATCATAAAGAATAAGGAGACATGATGCTCTATAATTGGGAAGGAAAAATAGTAAGATGGGTTGACTTATGAACATAATCTCCTTTCATGCTTTTGCATTATTATTCATTTATTTGTTTAAGAAGTGACTTGATCACGTAGTGTCAAGTAAGCTCAAAATACCTTTATTTTTAGAGGGTAAAAAAAGGGGATGTATCAAATAGGTGAATGGATGATATTGTAAACTTATTGTGGGGATAGCTTACCCATTTTATAGGTGACCTAGGAATCATTATATATAATTCCATGTATTATTTTGGTGTAGATTGATCAATGCAGGAAGTCTAATAATGCTTTGCAAACATTGATTGAAGCCTTCTTTAGGATACATATATTTTTTGATTTTTTTTTTTGAAAATTTGTCTTAGGGTCTTTTGATGATTTTTTAGCTAATAGGTTTGGGAAGCTAATCAATGTGAAAATCTCCCATGTGATTGATTTTTTGACTTATCCATCCTTCAAGGGGGTGGTCTAAGTTTTGGATTTATTTGATTTTGATAGCTGTTATTCAAGGGAATATTTTATCTTTTTGAGAAATTCTAAACTATTTTGGTAGCTATCCTTTAGGGAGTAGTCTATAAGTTTAGATATGGCCCATAATATATTTTTTTATTTTTAGACATGGAATTACTTATATAAGCCTAAGGTTTTCCTTTATGATGGCAAAACCATAGCACAAGAAGGTTAAATGATGGGTGATAGAGTGTTTAAGAGATAATGACCATGGGGATCCACCCTATAAGGGATGAAAAGTATCCATGAGAAGAATGCCATGGGTAGAGCCATGGTACCCATGTTTAGTATTTATGATAAAATTATGATGGATAGTCACATGATTATTTAATTTAATCAATTGTCCTTAAAGTAAGTATATGAAGGTGATAAGTTTGTGAAATAAGGGATGAGCTTAAGTTAGACATAAGGTGATTTATAACTTATATTAACAAAGTAACAAAGTAACAAATGTAGATGCAAAGAATTAAGGGGATTAGGTTTTATATTTCCTATAAGGGATGATAACTAGTAAGTTCTTGACCCATACTTATGCATGATGATAAATGGTCCAAGCTAATTGGGAGCAAACTTGCCCTACTTACTTCATTCCATGTTAATTACATGATAATTTTATTTTAAAATTAGGTTGTTAAAATAGAATACTCACTCTCTCAGGTGTTTTTTATAAGTGTGTTTGATTCACACTTCATAGACATGAAGATGGTTAATATTATCCAAATGATGTTATTCAAGTAGCTCAAGTTGGGCTAGACGCTCTTGATGATAGTCCTCTTCTAAGATGATATATTTTAGGGATATACAAAAGGAAGGAATTTTCACTTTGAGAGGCAAGATAACTTCTATACCATAGACAATTTAGAAAGGTGTGGCACTCGTAGGGGTTTGAATGTTGGTTTGATATGCCCATAAGGCAAAACAAATGTGTAAGGGTCAATCCCCACTAGATTCATTGACCTATTTGGTGAGAATTTTATTAAGTGTTTAATCAGAGGCTTTAGCATATCCATTATTGATGGGAGGTATGGAGATGATAAGCTTAAATTAATGTTGAAAGTGTCATGAAGCTTGATTACTTTCTTGTTTTTGAATGATTTACCATTGTAAGTGATGATTTTGTGAGGAACATTGAAGTGACATATAATATGATGATTGATGAAGTTGATAATCTTGTTGGCTTTGGTTGAGATGAGAGGAATATCTTCCACCCATTTGGTGAAGTATTATGTCATGATGATGATAAAGTGATGTATCTATGAAGAATGAGGGTGGATTTCACTAGTGAGATCTAATTCCCATTGAGAGAAGGGCTAAAATTCATTATCAAATTCAAGGGCATGACTAAAAACATGATGCAAATTAGTATGTTGTTGACACTTGACAGACCACTTGATATAATCAAAATAGTCTTGGTTAAGGGTAGGAAAATAGTAGCCAAGGTGAAGGATGCACTTAGTGATAGCTACACCACTAAAGTGTATTCCCCCAAATCCTCATTTATAGAGGAGTCCCCCAAGTATGGTATAAAAATAAGTATTCTATATAAAATCTCATCTATCATTCCTAAAGAGGTTGGAATGGATGATGGATAAGTTAAGGTAGTCAAAAATTTACTTATAACAAATATCTAGTTAGATTTCCTCCACATTGTAGACTCTTGGGCACCCTTTTGAGATAATTATGTGGACTATGCCTACTTGACACATCTCAGAATGAAGTAATCAGTGTAATTGGTTGCTCTTTTGGTACTTTTGGTAAAAACTAGAGGATTATTTAAATATCTCATGCCATCTAGTAGGTATCTACTTGGCACCAAGTTTTAAGGGACATCCCTACGTATACGTGCACATGATGACTAGAGAGTGTAGGTATTAGAGTAGTAGAGATAGTGGGATAGTGACTCCTAGTGATAGCTCAACACTCGATATGTATTCATCCAAATTAGAAAGAGTGGTAGATCTAGTGGAATGATCACACCCAATGATAGATTAGCACTTGGCATGTTCCCATCTGACCTGGCTCAAAGAGGTCCCCTTGCCTATAAAAGGAGGATTGAACCTAAAAAAGGGAGAAGAGACATTAATATAGTAAAGCTATATAAAATTAGTTCTAGGATCATATTAGAGAATCACCATGTATTTCCTAAGCTCACTTGTGAGTTCTTGGGCTTGTAGTAGAACTTATATGAGCATGTGATCTATTTCACACAATCTATATTATGTATTAATGAACTTTGAGTTAATATAAATGATGTTGCATATTTTCTTGTGCATTGAATCTTTCATATAGTGTATCATTGTGGTATTCTTGTGACCTAAGTTTTATGTGAATAATTCCATGATTTTCCTTTGATTAATGTATTACTAATTAAAAGTCTATTCTAGGTCATTAATGGTGTCATTATACCATATAAAAGCTTTAACATACCTATGAAAGTGACTAAGTGTCATAATCAACATGCATTAAAACCCTAGTAATCATGACTAGAGTGCTAACATGAAGAGTGAGTACCAAAACATGAGTCATTACTTTAAATATATTAAGCACTTGAATGACACTTAGCTTCCTATCCATATTTCTTGCATCATTAAGAGCCATATCTAAGATGGCATATGTCGATAGACCACCTAACCCATTTCACAAATGACTAAGTCCCATTGAGATTAAGGTTGTACCATGTTTCAAATAGCCCAATATGGGATATGGTCCCTTCTCTATTGTGATTCAAGTGAGCACATAAATCTTACACATTTTATGAAACTGATGTCAACATAGTAGTGCATTTAAGTGTTGTACACCTAGGACATTGCCATTCTTACACCTAATTATGTCAAGTATAAAATTGACTTCACCAAATTATCATTAGAGAGAATTCAATAAAGTGGTGAAAAAGGCAAAAATATATGTAATAAATGTAGTGATGCCAAAGTATTCTCATGGATTTCATGAAATTTTGCATATTCCAAGAGATATAGGAGCCACCACACATTAATAATGATAGCTAAGAAAGTGGAGTATGAAACAATGGAAAGCATATGGGTTTATTTTACAAACCATGTGATAATTTTAAGACTTAGAGTGAAATAAGAAATAAATAAAGGAGTTAAGGTGTGAAAATCCTACACCAGTGAGGATTTAACCACTTGTAGACACTAAAAGTGAATGAGTGCACACTAGGAAGGATTGCACTCACAGTAAAGAGTGATTTGTAGAAGTCTGGAGAAAGGATTATGCAAAAACTAGGTATTTGAAAAAGTGTATTTATTCCCTAGATACCATTGAAGGTAAGTGAATCTAGGGAGCTGAGTGAATAGTCATGGATCCCATGATAGTAGAAGAGCCACCACCATTCAAGGCTTTAATAAACTACATATATTGTAATTCAACACTAGAAATTTTAGAATGGTTAAGAAATGAAAGGGATAAAAATATAATAAGATGTAGTAGGACCCAAAATAGGCATTTATAGTGCTCAAAGTGGTCACTATAGAAATAATGACATAATGAGTCAAAACAATGAGCATGGTGTAGGTGGACACAGAGGTGCTCACCAAAATGTCTTACTATGTAATGAAGTTTCCTCTAGAGGTCATGCTAGGGGAGGATTAGCACTCTTTCACACATTTTTTCAAACTAATATAATATAATCATTTCACATCCAATAATTTACAAGACCTCACACAAGATTAGATGGTAGACACCAGGTGAAAAATGATGCAAGGTGATGCCTTATTTGACATCTCAATTTGAGATAAATTAATAGCTTTTAATGCAACTCAACTTTATGAGTTTCCATGATTTTGGAAGCCAAAGGAGATAGTTTAATTCTCACCCTCTTACATCTATGAGGAATGCATCAACTTCATG
The DNA here is from genome assembly GCA_037957365.1 of Torreya grandis. NCBI lineage: Eukaryota > Viridiplantae > Streptophyta > Pinopsida > Cupressales > Taxaceae > Torreya > Torreya grandis. Next base: position 3,708,413 of record JARHVA010001187.1, read on the forward strand.
GGAAGGTACATGAAGATATTAATGCAGTTGATAAAGAGGATAACTAGGCTACCAAACACTGATAAGGACATCTATTAGTTAATGGATGATTATGAAAAAGTGAAACATGTATCCCAGATCCTAAAATATATTAAGAGTGGTTTTATGTTCCACATCATGTAGTGTAAGGACCCCAACACAAGGACAACAACACACCTCAATAGCTCCAAACTATGCCCAAGTAGTTGGTGGACCAATGTGATAAAGACATACCTTTACATTACCTATCACATGGCATGAGAAGTGTAGATAAATATTTCTAAATTTATCACTGATGAATTTATGAATAATGTACAAGAGTACCATAGGGAAAAAGGTATGTTTAGATGGGGATCTATCCTCATTTTCATCATCTTGGAGGAGATTGGGATTATAGACATGGATGAAAATAACCTCTAGGTCTATTGAGAGCACAATGATTATTTGATGCATAAGTACAAAAACTTCATGAGCCCCCTCTTTCAATTCCAATCTCTAGGTTCATCATGGGGTGGTGTGAGAGGTACATAAAATCCTTTAGGCTAGAATGGTGCATCCCATAGGGGATCCATCAGAGTATGTTCCACCATATATATATATATATATATATATATATATATATATATATATATATATATATGTATATGTGTATATATATATATATATATATGTATATGTATATGTATATGTATATGTATATATATATATATGTATATGTATATGTATATATATATATATGTATATGTATATGTGTGTGTATATATATATATATATATATATATATATGTATATGTATATATATATGTATATATATATATATACATACATACATATATATATATATATGTACATATATATATATTTAATTTTTTTATGCAACATCATTTTTATTAACTCAAAGTTAATTAATACAGAGTATAGCTTGTTTGAAATAGAGCACATGATCATCTAATTTCAACTACAAGCCCAGTGGCTCACAGGTGACCTTGGGAGATACATGGTGATTCTCTAATATGATCCTAAAACTAATTCTATAAAAATTCATTACATTAATGTCTCCTCTCTCTTCTTTAGGTTCAATCATCCTCTTATAAGCAAGGTGACATCTTTGAGCCAGGTCAGATGGGTGCATGGTAAGTGTTGAGTTATCACTAGGGGTGATCATTTTACTAGCTCCACCACTCTACCTAGGGTCGATGAGCACATGCTAGGTGTTGAGTTGTCATTAAGAGTTACTTTCCTCTTAACTAAATACATGGTGGTGCACCAAAAGACCACCCCATATCATTCACATACAAATGACACCATTGAAGCATTCAATAAGATCCTAGGAACATGCTTGACAAAGATATGCAAAATTTGTTTCAAAGATTGGGGTGATCATATTTCAGTGGTACTATTGGCATACCACATGACATATAAGCACCTAAACAAAGCGACACCATTTTAATTAGTTTTTGGCACTGAAGCAATTTTTCCCATGGAATTCTTAGTGTCATCCTTACATATTACATGGATTAGTCACTTAGATGGCCACGAATCTTAAAACAAAAGAATAGAATATGAACCTATCTCTAATATGTGGTGGATGATGTCGGGGCCCATCCACCTTATTTGTAATTTTATTGGTTGCTTAAATTAATTAGAATCATAGAGAAATACTAATGTTCATTTAGTCATCTCCTTGCACTTGATGTTCTTATCATGATAAAGCTTCTAGCATGCCTTTTCAATTTACTGACTCCATCTTGTTTGCATGTGATTTTCATCTAAATGTTCCAAGTGTACCAACCTTGTTCTCAAATATTCTTGGTTGTTTAAGCAACCAATCCATGTAATGCACAAGGATGGCACCAAAAATTTCATGGGTAGAACTACTTCAATGTCAAACACCAGTTGAAATGGTGTAGCTTTATTCAGGCACTTATATGTCATGTTGTATGTTCATAGTACCACTAAAACATGATCATCCCAATCCTTGTGACCAACATTGCATATTTTTTAAGGCATATTCCCAAGATCTTGTTGAATGGTTCAATGGTGTCATTTACTTGTGGATGATATGGGGTGGTGTTGTGGTGTGCCACCATGTATTCAATTAAGGGATGTAACACCCTCCATAATGGGAAACCCACATATGATATACAAATGACCTATCCATCCACCAAAGTATCTAGCCACTATTTAAACCATGCTACATATCATACAACACCATCTACCCATGAAAGTTATATATCTAACCTCCACCTTATAAATACAACTCTGAATCATGCCTAATATCATGTATCCCATGACAATCCAACTAGCCATAAAATGGTTATATGTTCATAAGCCTAGTAGTAAAGTAAGAAGTACACACTCATCCCATACCTCCTATGCACCTGAAAGGCCCAAAAATATCCATAAACTTGTGTTAAAAGAGTTGGTTATCATATATAGACTATCATATCCTCATGTATCTCAACTAGTATACCATTTAAATCCTAGGGATACCACCTACCACTCGAATCTATAAATGTGTAGCATGTGACTACTATCATTAGCATCATCATCAATTTCCTCCTCTAGTTTGAAGTAATATAGATCTTTAAATTAGAAGCACCCACCATGGTACCAAGCCTCTTCTGGATCCTCACCATATAACATATCTATATGCACATCTAATTCATCACCACAAATCAAATCAATTATTCAACCTTATATTGGTAACCTTTAGATCTTGTGCATGTCCTCTAAGGAAATAATCAACTCTCTTATTAGTATCTATAAACTATTGGTATGTATATCCCATCTATCAATGAGGGTCACCAACATACCTACATCTCATGCCATATGACAATAGTTTTTCATACCTCCTAGACCCAATGTAATCATGTGGGCTTAATCCTCACCAATCATATTTATATGCAACTCCTCAAGTAGTGGTAAAACTTGATTTTACATAGTTAATAGTGTCCTAACCTAAAAGTTTAGATCTTCAACTTAGTTCAATCTACACCTCAAGCAATCAATAAACATTCAACTTGCTCGACCATAGACATTTAACCTATCCCACCTATAAACTTACCTAAGTTCACTATTTCATATCTTCACCCACATCAACAACCCTATTTGACTACCTGTAGGCTCATTTTTCTTAGAAAAACCTTTGATAAGTCTTCCAACCTACCCTTTCCACTTTTACCCTCTATCCATTTTAAGACTTGCACCCTTTTTACCTTACTGTAACATCCTATATAACCATGCAAACCAAACATCACACTCCTAAACCTTTTTTACATCTAGACACCTTCAAAAATCATCAAGTAACCATTCAAACATATTTCAAATGTTTTAAACTTATATATTTTTACCCCTCTAGTATTAAAACTAGGACTAATATTGGTCAGAGATCAATCAACACTAGTTCCCTATCGACTGATGCTGATCGACCCTTAACCAACATTGGTCACTATAATTTTAGGGCCAAAGCCTATACCCCTTAATTTTCCCCTAAAACCCACCAATTTCTCTTCAATATCACTTATCGCCTACCTAAAACCATCTAAATACCCTCCCCACTACCCTAATTTTTAGATCTAAATAAAAACATTGAAATTCTAAAATAATTTCAAATAAACCTACTTAACTTGTGTCACAACCATCTCCATGGTGGCACCCTCAATTCATTTGATGCTTGCCTAACTATAGATCGCCCTCCCCCTAGTACTTGTCCTCTGCCTAGATGCATGGTCAATATCTCCATCCAAACTAGTTCTCACACTCTACCCCACTCATTACCCTATCAACCACTCTCATAATGCCATAAAAGATAAACTCTCCCCTCAACCACATACACTATAACAAATAGCCTATCACAATCAAATGCCATCTAAAAAAACTTATCAGGAAATAATATCTCTCACACTAAACAAAAGGTAAATACAAATAAGTTAGTTTGACTTTTTGGTCAATGGCCCCCTTTTTTTAGGGTTTGGCCAATGATCGATATTGATCACATCTCATTAGGATGATCAGTATTAATCATCCTCACCTTGGGAAAACTAACATTGATCACATATATGAGGTTTTTTTTAAACCTAACCGCTACCCCTAACCTAAACAAATGTTAGCACCCTTTCACACAAAATGTATCCCTTTATAACATAACACCACCCCAAAATTTGCATCACTCATCAACCAAAATTTAGAGATAACCTTATTTTCCTCTAAAGCCTACAATCAATTTACCTCAAATTGGTCACTCTTTCCAAAAATTTGTAATTTTTGTGCCAACCTTGCCTTGGTCACTTTAACTACATAGTCTACCTTGCCATGCTTACCAACCTTACACAAACACATTAATTATGTACACAATCTTTTAGGTACATTAGAGCATGACCACTTGCAGTCCCAACACCTACAATAATTTTGTCTTCTCAAGATCACATCCTACTTTTGGCTCCTTAAGAACATGAGTACCTCAACTAGGAGACTTTAATTTATAGTTGTAACCCATATCAACTAATCCTAATGATGTATCATAGTTCACCTCTCACTTGTTCTTCTAAGTACAACCTTATTTACTAGTTTGTTTAACCATGACAAATTTATCTAGGTGCAATTTATGATATCATAATTCATTGAATTTTATGCACCCTTTCATGCTGACAAGCCTAACCAACCAAAAAACATTATCACTAACTTATCCACTTGTCAAAATCAAACCTGACTTAATTTCACATCATCACTTCTTAGTTTGAGGAAGAACACCTCCTCCCACACTTGGGGCATCCAACCTTCCACAAAATCATTATTTTTTGTTTTATAGCTTGTTTTTATAAAATATGTAATAAAAGGGGGAAAACGTAGACACTAAAAAACCACACCAATAGTTCTAGATGTTGCAGCACACCTTTTCAAACCTTTTGGCCCCCCTTGGGTTAGAAAATTTATTTAACCCCTTAAACACCCATTTACCCCTACCCATATTTAGGCTAATTAATTAATTAAGCTAATAAAATTCTATTTACACTTCACCCTAACCAAGCCCATGGCTAACTTAGTGACACCTTACCTTAAGACCATTTCCTACCTTAGAATTTAAGTCCTAACCTCCTAGACTATTTCTACCTGCATGACCATATTTATTTAAAGGAAGTTAGACCATTTTTAATGGTATTAAATACCAAAATTAAGTGAAAAACACTATTTTTGGCAAGTTGGACCATTTTTATGTTGACTGAAGCCAATCATCCCTTGATTGACATTATTTGACTAGGACTAGCATCAGTTACTTAAAGATGGTCCATGACCTTTTCTCAAGATGTTGAATTGTTTGGAGAAATAACTAAACTCTTGTGTGAACCAGAGCTATCTAATGAACTAGAGAACTAGTCTAGAGACCAAACAGTGCTTCATTACTTCAAGACTAAGGATTCAAGCATTGTTACTTTACCCATTTTATTCTAGGCTTCCAACTAGATCTCACTCAACTTCAAATCATCTTCATGCCAACAACTCCACAAAATCTAAGTATTATATGATTTTTATAAGTTCATTATTTTTTTGGTTGTTTATTACTTTCACCCCTTTTAATCTCTCCCCAAACTCTCTTTTGTGTTGGAGTTATACAACTCCAACTCCCCTTTTTTCACCAAATTCCCACTAACCATTCCCAGCCTTTTAAGTGTTCAACCCTTGTGTTTGATATCCTTGAGTCTTCATTTTACATTTACGATAATTGACTAACTTTCAAAGAAGCCCACAAACCCCTTATAACCAGCCCAAAATCCATTTTTTCCCAAAATCTAAAACTATGACAATACATAATAACTGACATTGATCATCCTTGATCAACATTAGTTACCCAATGACCACAATTGGTCTCTATGTAGTTGTATTTTTGTAATAATAACAAGTTAAAAATGACTATCGAGCTCAACCCAAAACCTTGTTTCTCAACCCTTATCAAAATCCAGAGTCAAAAAATAACAATTTGAATTACACTTTAGCACTTTAGCATTTCTTTCACATAAGTTAATAGCATTTTATTGAAGCAATCATTTTTATTGAAAAGCATTTTATTACATTGTGTTAAAGTAATTTTCATTCCTTTATACAAGCACTTCTTATCAACATTCTTAAAAATATAATTTATTAAAATGAGTGGATTGAGAAACTTCCAAGGAAGTCTCGTACTTCTTAGGTCTAACACTTGTTAGGAAATTCACCTTTCAATATTATTAATCAATCCCATTTCAAGTCATATTATTATTGTAGGTCATTCCTCCCCAACCAAAGAGGATTAATTCACATCATCTGGATCACAGAGTGTACAAACACATATAAGTTCATCTACACCTTCTCCTTTTCTTTAGTTTACTTATTTTCAAAAATAAAATAAAATGATATAAAAATTTAGTGAAACATAATGGCATGCCTGGTGAGACCCTAGAGTTTTCTTGGGTTCATAGTTGTTTTAGGACAATCTAGTTAAATTAGTGAAAGAATCATTCATTTCACTTCTTTGTCTCTAAAACTAAAAAATTATTTTCTTCATTTCTAAATTGAAAATTATAATTTTCAATTTCTTCATTTCAAAGTAAAAAATAAGAACTTATCTTCTTTACTTTCTTGAATTAGATAAATTAAAATAATTTATTCTCCCTTATTTGTAAAAAGTGAAAAGGCATTCATCCTAGGATAGGACTTGCATTCTCATCCTACATTTAAGTGCATTCTAGCTATTTTTTACCCATTTAAAGAAATTAAAATTTATTTTTGGGTTTAAAATCAACCCTCATCCATTGATTGATTGCATGATTAAGTCATATAGATTAATTAATTAGTAAATCAATTATAGAAACCACTTCTTTTCACAAACATACCAAACCACTTACACAATCAATTCATCAAACATTGACATAAGGGAACCAACTAGGATTTCATCACCTAGTAATAACCTTCATCATAGTTATTTGACTTGGATTGCACCACCAAGGGGAGAACCAACTATGTATACTAATTGAGTATAAACTCTGGATATTAGGTATATATAGGCAAATCACCTAAAACCCTTATGCTAATGTGTGTGAAGTGAGGGTTAGGCCCCAATACCAATACATGTACTAATTCCAATATAGAGATATTTTGAGCCTATATAAACCTAAAACCATACATAGACTACTTTTTTTGGTACCCATTTCAAAAATCCAAGTGGAGTCTCACAAATTATAAACTAAAAGCATAATTCCAAAGTGAGATAAAAAATAACACATAGGATCTAGCATAATTTTAGTATGTGTGATATTGTTGAATTTTTATTCGTTTCTCTATTTTTGAGTTAGTAAGTTTACTTCCATAAATATCTAAAACTTTCACCAATTTATTGCATGGTCTTGGCACAACAACAAGCTAGAGACCAAGATAACCAAAACCAAGATCACCACCAACCTACTTCCTCTTATTCATTTATAGAGAACATTCTATATGTGGATAGATATCCTAACTATTTTAAGATTTTTGATCTACCCTGGTCTTTTGCCTGAGGGGATATGGACTTCAACAATCTTCTTAACAACAACCTAATTATCATCCAACATTACCTTGCCACAATTGCCAACCATGACCCTACTTTGGTTCCTTTTATTCAGCCACCTTATATCATGCCTACTTACTTTATGGATGAAACTTTAGTTTATACCATATCCACTACCCAATCCATGGTAACTCAAGCTTCATCTTGTACAAGTAACCCATATAATAGTGTTTCCCAAAACCAAGCTTCTATTCTACCACCAACAAATACCCAATCACTTTCAACTTCTACAAACCCCATAACTAACCCTTAAAATGTATGGACAACCCAACCAATGAAAACTCAAGCACCACTTAGCATTGGGATGCCATCCAATAGTATGGTTTCCTTATCTATTGCCACCTAAAACCCTATATCATCTACACCATTTCAAAACTTAGTAGTTTCCATACCATCCACTCTCCCACCTATAAGTATAGGGATAACTACACACCTTCAACAACCCAACCTAACCATGCCCATGTCTCAAAACATACCCATTGTATGTTATTTAGGTTATGTCCCAAATCCACAAGGATATATGCCTCATGTATCATCCCAAAATTTCATGACTAACTATCAATATGTGGCATCCACCCAACTTTATAACATGCAATACATTATACCCTCACAAACCTAACAACATATACCCTAAAACTATGTGGCTACACCACAAAATGACCTCATAAAAATGTTAATGGATAAAATTACAAATTTAGAGACCCATTTATGGAGCTCATAATCTTTTATCCTATAATCAAATTTATAATGAACCCATTCACCCTTTTTTACTGATCCATCCTTACCCTATTCAATGGGAACTTCCCAAATTTTCTAAATTCCAAAGTAAGGAAGATCCCCAAAAAAATTTAAGAACAATTAGGCATGCATGTTATATCATTACCTATGATGATGATCTTTTACTTTGGACCTTCCCCATGTCTTTAAAAACACCTGTGTTGGATTGGTATAGTTCCATCACTAGGCACTCCCTCTTTTCCTTCACTCAACTCGTGAAAAATTTCTTGGATCACTTATTCATAAAAATATCCAAGAAAATTTCCATAACTAACTTATATTCTTCACCACTTTAATAATCAATACATTACTAATTTTGTTGATCAATGGAGGGGGTTAATCAACCAACTTTCCTTCTATTTACCCCAACTAGAATTGATTAAAATTTTCTCTTGGTCATGTGCCAAACACATTTCATCTACCCTACAAGTTCAAACATTTTATACCTTTGATGAATCATTTACCATGATAAGGAAATTAGAAATCCAAGTAATTGATGAAGGCAAAATTATGCTTAGGAATAAGAATGCTAGCTTCAAATCTACTGAAGATTCCTCCAAATATTCAAACCAATAGAAATATAAAATATTATCCAATGTTATTGTCCTTAAAATGGCTCATCTTCTAGTGGTAAACCAATCAAACCCATCCACATATTCAAATCAAAATCAAAAATCCCAAAACTACTTTATTCAAAAGTAATATACTCCATTAGGAAAGTCTTATACTTCAGTTTTGGAGAAATTATTCTAAGAATCCATAGTATAGCTTCTATGAATTAAACCCCCTCAATAATTTGATTCATCCCATTCTATACCAAGCTGGTATAAGGATAATGAGGTCTGTAACTACCATTACATCATTAGACATAATGTTGATAGATGTAAAAACTTTAAAAACATAGCTCACGACTTGATTGATAAAGTAGAACTTGTAATTGATAACCCAAATGCACCTTCAAATCAAACTCTTGACTCTTCTTTAAACCATTATAGATACTAAAAAATTACACATGATGGTTCTAGATGTTGAAACACCCCTCAATTAGACCATTACCCAACCTCTAACCATTATCCTAAGTCAAGTTATGTAACTAGCTAAACCAAATCACTAACCTACCTTTTTTACCCCACTTTACCTTCAACACTCGACCACTAACAGTCACCCTAACTACCAATAGTTAAGTTACTACCACCTAAACACTCAAATTTGGCCTATGTCTGAACCCAATCACATCACATTTAATTTATATAGTAAATTAATACATCAATAATTAAATTTTTGTAATTTGTTTAACCCTTTTTGGAACCTACACCTTCATCTCTTTTCTTATAAAAGAGAAGATCAAGAGGGGAAAAATGAGATCCATTCATCCAAGCATCTAAAACTTTAACAATCAGGCAATAAATCTATCAACCAATAGTCATTAGGAGCTTCTAACATCAAGAAATTCTCTACAAGTCTTCCCTATAACAGGTTAAAAACTATGACAAAGACCTAAATATCTACCAAAATTATTCTTTAGGCAAATTACTATTACTCTGCCAAAACTTCTCTTCAATCTACCATCAACCATCAAGCAATGAGCTAAGTAAATTTCTTGTTTCAATTTTTGATTATTTAATTTTTGACATATTTATTTAGACCACACCCTTATGTTTATTACCCTCTAACCCATTGAACCAAAACAAACCTTCAACACCCTATTGTATCCATTCTATAACCCTTTTTTAAACATACCTAGAAACCATAGCAACCATCGATAATTACCCTAACTACCGATGTTCACCTTCAAGCACCAAAAATCACCTTCAACTACCAATGGTCATCCAACCACTAATGGTCACTGTGGTAGGAAATAACAACAAGGTATTTCCACCTACTTACCCTTAACCAAATTTTACTTTCTGTTTCTCTATTTGTTCATAGAGTCCCCACCTATTTTCTAAGCCCAGCTTGACCTATTTATCATTAGTAATAACCTATTTATTACTATAGTTAGTCTATTTCCTTTATCAAACATTTATTTTTTCTTGTATTCCTATTCAATATTTTCTATCATTTGATGCAAGTGTTTCATCTTTATTTCCTTCCACTTAACTATTATAAAAGAGTGGATTGACATCTTCCTAGTAAGCTCAAAATTCTTGGATCTCGCTTATGTTAGGCAATCCACCTTTCTATCCATCTAACAACCCCTTTGCATCAGTGTTTTATTATCTATAGGTCATTTTTCCTAAGATAAAGAGGAGCTCTTCACAATCATCTAGATCACTTATGCATAAATAAATAGGTTCTTATACCATACCCATATTTAGTTTCTTACTTCTTCTTTAACTAGAAAATAAAGTAAAATTGAGAGAAACATTATGGCATGCCTAGTGGGACCTAGTAGCATCTAGGTGCCCTTTTCTTCCTTATTCTATGCTCATATAAACCTTGTATACATTGATTGCTTGCATGTTTAGCTCATGTAGTAAAAATTAAAAGCTAAGTAATTTAATCATAGCTTCACTTCTTTATCAAACACCATACCAAACCACTTAAATCTATCAAAACATCATAACAATTGACATAAGGGATAACTAGGTTTTCATCTACTAGTTGATCACATTTACCCTTTGGTTATCTTACTTAGAGGTCATTACCAAGAAGAGAAATCAAAATCTAGCTCTCTGGTTGAGTCTAAACTCTAGAAATCGGTATATACTAGCTAACACCTGACACACTTATCATTGTGGTGTGTGAAGGGAGGGGGTCAGCCCCAATATCAAGCCACATATTAATTTTTAACGCAAATCATTTTTAGAGCCTTTAATACCTAAAACCAATCATAAACTTCATTTCTAGTACCTATTCTACAAACCAAGTTCTTCTTTGCATTTTCCAACTAAGGCATAAGCCAAAAGCGAGATAAAAGGTACCCTAAAATTTTAAACACAATCTAGTGTATGTTTTTGATTTACTTGAGATCTTATTCTTTTGTTTACTTTGTGTTTGAGTTATGAGATTTCCTTTATTCCTTTCTTTTCCTCATATGGTTTTTACTAGACAATAATTGAGGAATCAAACCAACCAGGAGCCACCTTCCTCTTATTCTTCTTCCATGGAGTATACCTCTGATGTTGAGGGTTCTCCATATCCTTATACTAGCCCTATGATGCCTTGGATTATTGTTTAAGGGGATGTGAATTTCACCACATTCCTTGATAATAACCCTATGGCCCTCCAACATTACCTTAATACCTTGTCTCACCGCACCCCTACTTTGGTTCCTTATAGTGATCCACCTTATGGGATGCCTCCCATCTTATAAGGGACACCTTTTTTACCACTACCTCTACCCAACCTATGATCACTCAAACATATTCCTCCATTAATAACCCATCTACTACCTCCATCTAAACTCAATTAAATAACCCAACTAATAACTAAGAACCCCCTAGACCAATCAATAACTCCTCCAACATAGGGTCAAACTCACCTTTTGTTACCCATACTCCATGCACTATAGGGATACCTTCTACTCATATTGCCATTATCCCCTCATCATTTCCAACCCACAAATATCCACCCTAATTCAAAGTGTGGTTCTTTCTATACCTTCTACCCTTTCACCTATTAGTATTAGAGTTACCACCCATCCCCAACCAATTAACTCATCCATACGTCCAACCCAATCCATATCAATTCCCCAATCTATCAATATCACACCTCCAAACCAAACCACATCAAATCCTCAACAAATACCTATGACACCCTACCCATGCTATATTCCTAATCCATAAGGATGCATAGCTCCATATTCTACCCAACCTCTTGTGCCCATTAACCCTTATGTGGCATCATCCCAACCCTCTATGACCATATACTAACATGTGGAATCTTTGAAACCTTATACTAGTTATTCATATATCACATCCACCTAACCTTATCAAAACTCACTGTACAATTATGGAACTCCCCAACCCTAAATAGATTTGATCAAAATTTTGATGGACAAAATGACCAACCTAGAGTCATCTATTTTTGGGGCTCAAAACCTCTTATCTTACAACCAAATCTGTAACAAAACTATTCACCCATCCATCCCTATCCAACCTTACCCTCCTCAATGGTATCTACCCAAATTTTATAAATTCAAAAGCAAGGAAGATCCCCAACAACACCTAAGATAATTTTGGCATTCTTGCTACCTAATTATCTAAAATGATGCTCTTCTCTTTTGTACCTTTCCTATGTCTTTATTTGTACTATCATTAGATTGGTATAGTGATATCACTAAGCACTCCATTTTTTTATTTTCCCAACTCACCCAAACCTTTTTAGACCACTCTTTAATGAATATATATATAGAGTGGGATTGATGTGTTTAGTATAAGCCTACAAGAAAATTTCAATCAACTCATGTTGGGGTAAAGAGAAAGATTGTTGGCTGATAAGACATCTTTATTGAGCTATAAAATAAACAATTGATTCATCATCAAATTTCTTGATGGAGTAGAGGTCAGTGATGGAGCTATAAAATAGGCACTCTTTCTCTTTACCCCAACATGAGTTGATTGAAATTTTCTCTTAGGCTTGTACCAAACACATCAATCCCACTCTATAGGTTCAAACCTTTATAACCTTTGATGAGGCTTTTAACATGGCATGCAAACTATAAATTAGAGATATTGATGAGGGGAAGTTAAAAATAAGAAATAAAAACTCTAACTTCAAATATAATGACCCCTCCCCATCTAAAACCACCAACCAATCTAACTACCCTAACTCCAAACCAAATTCAATTACAAACATAATTGTCCTTAAAATTTCTCTACCTTTAGTTATCAACCAACCCAGCCAAACCAACTCCTTTAACTCCTCCAATCAACAAACACGAAATCAAAATTGGGATGGCCCAAAATAATACTCTTTTAGGGGATTCATATGATTTAGTTTTGGACAAGTTTCTCAAAGTTAACATCATATATATTCCCCCTATCAAACCTCCCCAAAAATTCAATGCTTTTTTCCATGTACCTAGTTTTTATAACAAGAATGATATATGTGCCTTCTACCATGTCATTGGACATGATGTTATTAGGTGTAACACCTTCAAATACATTATCTAAATCTTGATTGATAAGGAAGAGTTTTCATTGGACAATCCAAATGCACCCTCAAATTAGTCACTTTACATCTTTTGATAACCTTTTATTAGTCATGCCCCTTCTACAAGCCTTAATGAAAAAAAACCAAAATTATCTCACACTCTTGAGGTCCATACAGTCAATGTAATTATCAGTGAACCTATTATTAAGGAAACCACTTCCTCAACTACCTCTTTCTTCACTCCACTTATAAAAGTGGTGGAATCACCCTCCATTCATTTAGATAGCCAAACAAAGGAAACAACCACTTCCTTTCCTTCACTTGAAGATATAACAGACTAACTCACCTCTCCTTTGATATAAATACCAAAGGAGGAAACCATTTCCATCACACCTTCTTCCCCCATTATGGAATCACCCACTCTCTCTTTGGAAAGCATTCCACCAAGAGAGATTACCTTATCTACTCCTTCCATGGAGGAAACATCTTCCCAAACCTTGGAAAATCTAATCAAGGACAATGGTGAAGAAACCATTCCCTTACTCCAAAATATGGGCCTAATATTTGAATCTAATTCCTAAGGAACCAAACCAATTTACAAACCCTTCTCTAGACTGGTCTAAGTCCTAGAATACTCCTCTCAACCCAATACAGATTGAGCCACCTTTTGGCACCATCTTGGGCCCCATATAAAAACATATATGAACCTTAAACCTAACCTTCATCCACCCCATATTAAATAACAGCCAACCTTGAACCTATAATCACCTCAACGCCTTCATCAAAAAACCTTTTTCCCCAAAATTATGTAAGAACCATCCAAACCATCTCCATACAAAGTTATCAAATTCACCTTACATCCCTCTAATCAAACTATCAAAAACCTATGGATTATTCCTATTTTTATCCTTATCCATCTGTCTTTAAATTTGGACTTAAACCCATCTAGTCCACTAAAGAAAATCTTAACCAAACTAACCATGAAGGTAGAGCTACCTAATGCCCATGTAAAACTAAAAACATCCCACCTGCTTCCCTCTTACCTTCTATCTTAGGACCCATCCTTCTTCCATCCTAGGAGATCATCCTTACATAAAAAAGGCAAACCCTTCCAAAGATACCCAAACTAAGCTTCCTCCTTTTATTCTACCTTTACTTATCCCCTCTAAAACATCGAACTCCTCATCACTTTAGCTAAATGATCTACCTCTACCTACCCACCTATCTCCAAACCTTCATCGTATCAATAATGCATCTCCAAATATTTCACCTTTAAACCTTCTCATCAAAAACCAAAAAACCCCAATCAAACCCACCTATCAAAACAATTCTACCACCCACAACTCCCACATTGAAGCCTACTTCTAATAAAGCTCTCACCTTAAAAACCAAAATCCTATCACCCTTAACATCTTCACTCAAATCTTATTTGACCATTTTATAAAGGTTATTATAGACTTATTCCTTAAACCTACCACATCTCAAACCCTTTAACCCTTCAAGTCCTAAGCCCTCTTGGTTCAATGATAATTTAATGTTCTCATACCATAGGACACCTAGACATGACACAAAGAACTACAAAGTTTTCCTAGCACTTGTCCATAACTTATGGGATGAGGATGATCTAGTATCATATGAACCTCTGTTAAGCCCATTATCAACCTAACCACCAAATAAACCTATCCAACACTTACCCACTCTTTCACTATCATCCAAGAGTGAGGAGGAACCTAAGTAGCCTTCTAGCCCAATGCTTCTCCTCATCTACACTAACCATATGATCACCCAATCTTGGTTCTAATAAAAAGATAAGGGAAAGGCAAAAGTGCCCATTCTATGGATATATCATTGCAAACCTCAACCTTACAACTAGACTCAATCACCTTCACCTTCACCAAAACCCAAAATATTCACTTCGAGTGCCTCTCCCTCAAACCCTTCTAAATATATCTAGTGATTCATTCTAAAATAGATTCACTAGACATAGGTGAACATAAGCCTATACGTACTGATCAACACGTCATCACATCATTGCCAAACATTGATAAAGGCCTTGAAATCTATATAGGTCCAATTTTAAGATGCTCAACATCTTATATCCTTTATCAAATCTCTTCATCTTTCCACCTTTGTCACATTTAGGGATTCAAAAATACATTCTATTTATCTTAAAGATCCTAATCCTCCCTTTTTCATCACTATATACATCAATAAAACCCACATCAAAGGGGTGATGATTGATTGGGGAGATAGTATTAATATTATCTCCTTTCGTACCTATGACCAACTCTAGCTACCAAAGAATATCATGTCAAAAACCACAATGGTCCTCTATTCCTTTAATGATATTATGGCCATAACCTTGGGAACAATAATCCTCCACATCTACTTAGAACCTCACATGCTTATAGAGATATTCTATGTTGTAGAATGAAAGTTACAATACAACATCTTACTTAGATATCCCATGATCCACTCCATGATTTATATCCTATCCACCTTACATTAATGTGTCAAGTTTAAACATGAGGTTTAGGTTATCAATATAAAAGTTGACCCTAGTCCTTTTGCATCTTATAACATTACATATCAACCTCATGACATTCTCTACCTCACTCATCCACCTCAAAACCAACCAACAATAACTCCACCCCTACTATTGATGAAGCTATAACTAGATCATCTATCCCTTATTCTTAGATACCTATAGAGGACCCCTTAGAACCTACATTCTAACATCTCTCACTAGGAGAGTATCATATTTTAGCCTTGGATGCCTTCCCTACTCCTCAAGAGTATGGGAATATTGATTATAATCCTAGTTACAATCCCAATATCAAAACCATCATTCTTTTTGGGTTTCCTGACCACCAAACTAATTTCATTTATAGGGGACTTGATCATCTCCTTGATTCCTCCACCACCTCTTCTATCCAACTATTTAATTTTGATTTTTATTATTTGGACAAGCCAAAATATGCCAAATTGTACCTTCATAAGTGTGTGTAGAAAGGATTGGCCTTGACCATTATGAACATGGAACCCATGAGTTACCTTTTGATCAAAACCTAAAAACCTTGTGAGCTATTTGGCCTTGGGTTCATCTCACCAGAAGAACCCATTGATTCACCCAAACCCATCACCACTATTGATAGGGATGTGCAAAACTCACCAACCCCATATAAAATGAAGTCTAAGTATGTTAAAACCATCCCTTCTAACTTTTTTTATAGTCAATACCATTAGTTTTGGCCCCTTAACCTATCAAAAGGGTGGTCAAACTAAAACCTTTCCTCTGATTCATCCTAAAATGGTAAAAAATGATTATCCTACAATCCACACCATACAATGTCAAAATGATGATTCTATTATCACCTATCTTGGTGCATTAGACTCTTCTATCCACAAATACCTTCTTCTTAAAAATTAAACCATGTTAAATGAATCCATTATAAATGTTAACTTAGGTACTCAAAATAACCCTCACATTATAAAGATTGGTCAATCCTTAGATTACTCAAAGTGAAAAGATTACCCTTCCTTCATGACCAAAGAATATAATTTGCTTGGTATTATCAATATATGCCTAGAATTGACCTTTCCATAGCTCTCTACAACATCATCATTCATCTCAATGCTAAGCCTATTAGGAAAAATCTTCACAGGTTGCATCCTCATATCACCCTTATAGTCAAATAAGAGATTTAATTCCTCTTATTTGTAAACTTTATTCAACCCATTAACTATCCCCATAGGGGGACTTTACTTCTGTGTCAACTATTGTGACCTCAACCTTACTTATGTAAAGGATGAATTCCCTTTACCTAACATCGATCAACTTGATGATCTTACAACAAACCATGAGATGTTATCCCTCATAGATGGTTTCTTGGGATATAATCATATCTTTATTTCACTCAAGGATCAATATAATACTTCTTTCATCACCCCATAGGGAACCTTCTACTATAGGATCATGCCATTTGGTCTAAAGAATGTTAGAGTAATCTATCAGTGTATGATGACCTACATCTTTCATGATCTCATCTAAAAAATCATAGAGTAATATATAGATGATCTCCTTAGAAAATCTAAATATCAAAAAGATCATCTAGAAGTTCTCAAAATTATATTTGAGTACCTAATCCATTTCCATGTCTGATTCAACTGCAAAAAATGTGTTTTTGTGGTCTTATATAGAAATCTTCTTGGCTTTATCATGTCTCTTTGAGGAATCAAAGTAGACCCTACAAAAGTAAGATAGATACTTGATAGTCCACCTCAAATCCACCTTAAACAACTTAGAAACATGCAAGGGAAGTTCCAATCCATCTGTCATTTCATCTCTCAGTTATCAAATATATGTAAAACCTTTCATCATATTATTCAAAAAGATACATATTTTAAGTAGACTAAGGACTATCATCAAGCCTTTGATTCACTCAAAGAGTACCTTATTTCTCCACCCATTCTTATCCCTCCTAAATAGGATAAGCCTTTCTTACTTTACATCTCTACCACTGACCATTATTTAGGGGCAATGCATGCTCATCATGATGAATAAAATGGAGAACAAGTTGTCTAATATATAAGTTGAACACTTATAGAGTATAAGAATCAGTACACCCATATCAAAAATATTTGCCTTACCTTAGTATTTGTGGCTTCCAAACTTTGCCATTACCTCCTCAATCACAAAACCTTTTTCATCACCAACACTAACCCACTCAAGTGCATGCACTCTAAACCATTACCAAAACCAATGTATGGTTAAGTGTCTTATTCTCTTAGCTTAGTTTGACCTTTAGTTCCTCTAGAAAAATTAAATTAAAGGGAAAGTCATTTCAAATAAAATGGCCAAGGCTCCTTTTCTAGATAACCAACCACTTCCTCTTGTGTTTCTAGATGAGTCCATCATGACTCTTTCTTAAGAGGATGTCACCTACCAAATGACCTTATTATTTGATGTCTTAAAGTACCATCATGGTGGGGGTACTAAATTTATTCTCATTCCCCTTGATATTGAACCATTCCTCTTTCTTTTAAACTTGATTTTGAGTGTACCAATAATATGGTTGAGTATGAAGCCCTAGTAATAGTTCTCAAAATTGATTTGGCCTTAGGAGTTAATATGATCAATGTCTTTAGTGATTCTCAACTTGTGGTCAACCAGATCAAAGGATCCTAACAATGTAAAAATGATATCTTATAGTAGTATAAGAACCTATTATATGTATTCTTAACATCATTTAATCATTACTTTATCTAGTTTGTTTCATTATTTACCAATAAGTTCACAAATACAATGGCTTCCCTTATTTCCTAGATCCCATCTACACCTTTTAATTTTAAACTCTTTGTCACCATTCATCATTTTATCACACCTTATTATATCCAATCTAACCTCCCTACCATTTTTAGTGTAGAGATATCCCCATCAGACATTTGGTATGAGTAAACCTTGAACTACGTCAACCTTCACATCATTCCTCCCGACCTCTCTAGGAATGCATAAAGAGCCTTTATTCAGAGTACCTCTCATTATACCATACTAAGGGGAATAATTTACAAACATGGTTTCAATAACCTCCTTATTCATTTCCTATGTAGTCATGAAGCTTCCCATGCTATCAAGGAAATGCATGATAGGATATATGGGGGACACTTTAGTAGTCTATCCATCACTAAACATATACTTTACCTTGGATACTATTGGCCCACCCTCAACCAAGACTATTGTAATTATGTAAATAAGTGTGTTAAATTTCCAACATCACACTAATGTACATCACATGTTGGTCCATGGCCTTCAAGTATCTAAGTTTTTTTGGCCCTTATTATAATGGAGACTAGATATCATTGGGGAAATCAATCTTCATTCTTTATGGTGTCGCCACTCCGTCATTAATGCCACCAAGTATTTCACAAAGTGGGTGGAGGATATTATTCTCATCTTGACCAAAGTAGACAATATAGTCAACTTCATCAATCAACATATCATCTATCATTTCAGTGTTCCCCATAAGATCATCATTGATAATGGAAAATCTTTTAAAAAAAGCAAGTATAATGTCTTTGTGATACATTTTACATCAAGTTAAGTTTTTCCTCACCTTACCATCCACAATAAAATGGATAGGTAGAAGACTAACAAAACCCTCAATAATATGTTAACCAAAATGGTCAATAATTGTAGTCAAGATAAGCACTTGCACATCTCCTTTGCTTTGTGGGCCTATCACACTAGCATTCTAACCTCTGTGGGTGCTACCCCTTTCTCCTTAGTCTTTGGAGTAGAGGTGCTTTTGCCTCTTGAAGTTCAAATTCCCTCTCTTCACATATCCTTTTAAGACATCATTTTTTAGATTTACTATCATCCAAGAACATCTAGAATGACTTGAGCTACTTGATGAGTGTTTCTTAGTTGTGCTCATCCATATTCATGTCTATCAAGAGCGAGTCAAGCATGATTATAATAAGCACTTGAAAGAATGAGAATTAAACATTAAAGAACTCATTATAAATGAAAATCAACATGTAAACAATATGGAAAAAATCAAGAAAGGTAAGCTTACTTTCAATTATCTTGGACTCTACATCATATCCTATAAGTATGGATCAAGAGCTTATCATTTTTCCTCTCTTGAAGGCAAACCAAAACCTAAGCCTATCAATGCTTTACACCTATGTCCTTTATTTTGTTAAACAAAGATCAAACCCACCTTTTGTCTAACATAATCTCATCCATTGATTTATGATATTTTCACTTTCCTCACACCTTGATCCTATCCCCTTTGAGTATAACTGATTATAATAGAGAACCATGTGATTAACATTCACACTCATAGTCTAATCCTAAATATGGGTACCATAGATCTACCCATGGCATGGTTCTTATGTATTCTTTTCATTTATAATCAGATGGAATCCCATGGTCATTATATTTGAAAACCACTTATTTCACCTATGTTTAACCTTCTTATGCTCTCAGTTCTACCCTCATAAATTTAAACCTCCAAACCTAAATAGACTTATCCATGTCTAACCTAGAATCAAAATAATTTGGGATACGTAAATATTCCTCGAGTCAAATTTGTCTAGCATGTAGACTACTCTAGAAGGATAGCTACCCAAAATCTAAATTTATTAAAAATATAGACTTCTCCCTTGAAGGACAACTACCAAAATAAAAATATATAAACTCAGGCCACTCCTTTGAAGGATGGATAAGTCAAATTTGTTAAAGTAATTATTTAAATCTTCTTGCATCGATAAAATTCACAAACATATCAAAACAAAGTAATAAAAGGACCATATATCAAAATTAGAATAAGATATCCCAAGAAAGCTATAATAACCTTTCATATATAACATCAATATAATTCTCATATTGATCAGTCTACACCTTGCATTAAAATATGGAATTGTATGCTATGGTTCTTAGGTCACCTATAGAGGGGTAAAAATTGTCAGGGGATCTAGCTCTACCAATTAGAGCATAATTTATTACTTTCTTATAAGCAATTAAACACGGAATTATACCAGAATGATAAAGTAACTAGAAATTTGAGACAGCAAAGAATTTGAGAGATAATACACACTCTTGTATTCAATATTACTAGAAGAAAATACAAATAAGGAAGATGCCACTTCTTCCTCCACCTCAAAGGCTTGCCACACCTCAAGACCTTCTTCCCTCTCTCTCTTGCTCAACATAACAACTCTAAAGCCTGAGTTGCTATCCCTCCTTGAATACTTCAGCTGATCTCCTTGACCTTGCTAGCTTCAATGCTTTTACTTGCCTTCTTGGATAATTACAATACATGCCTTATGGGTATTTAAATAGGATCCCATGCTTACAAAAATAGAACTCTAGTTACAATAATTAAACATGCAGCTCGTGACTATAATTAGTCACTTGACATGCAAACACTCGCTTCACTTAACTGACTGTTCATCAACAGCAATTCTAAAAATACACAGGCGATCGATGTCGATCCCTGCTAGTCTGGTGCTGCCGACGTCGACCGACTCCTTGCCATCGCCAGTCTCCTTCTCCACTGCATATAACCGACGTCGGTCATACTGCCGATGCTGGTGGCTCTAGTTCTTCAGCATCCTTTCTCTTGTGTCTGCAAATAGTTGAAGCGTTTAGCTCCACACCTTAACAATCTCCCACTTGGAGATAAATAGCTGTAACTTGTACCTATACCTATACACCATCTATTTTATTCCTTAGGCTTTGTATCCCTCTTCAATGTCACTCTTGAAGACTAACCACCACACAAACCTGTGATGCAATAACTGTATCTTATGCCACAAGAATTTTGCTGCTCCCAAATTCTCCATGGCATACTTCTAAACCAGCTCTACCCTTAGCTCAGAAAACTCCCTGTATATGAAACCCTATAACAAGTAACACAATACAATAATAGGATAATGTAGCTAATATTATCCAACTTGGTAAAGATAAAATACAATGGTCAAACCTCCATTGTTCTGCAGCCTACTCAAGACCATATACCATAGCCTTCTATCTCATGTGTCCATCCACTCTCTTCTCTAAAATGGGAGTCCATCCCTCTATTCAGTGCTTTCTTCCAACTGAAAACACTACCAACAAATACCTATTTGGTTCTCCAAGGACTCACACTCCTCATCCATGCTAAGCTCCCACTGTTTCTGGATTCTACCTGCATTGCTTCTTCCATCTTCCTAGTTCATGACTATCAGTAAGCAATATAAAGAAGGTGAACAATGAATATGAGGTTCACATACCTTTCCTAACCACCACATGAGTGTTTGAGACTTAATGATTCACCTAACATCCATTCCAGTGACCGATCTAGGCCATCTCCCAGTCTGCTCCTGACCGATGTCAGTTCCCTGCACTGACCCTAACTGTCGATGTCATTTCCCTAGCCGATGCCGGTGTCACTCCTGCCGATGTCATTCCTTATGACTGATGTCAGACTTCTCCTACCCAACCTACCAAACCTACTGGTTTGCACATGACCGATGTCAGTATCTGGATGACTGACGTCGATGCCAAGCGACTGACATCGATGTCTGTGTGTTCCTGTAAGTGATGAAATTTTCATCCGTGAGCTCTTCTTGGATCAAACCTCTATCCATGCTACCTTGCTCAGATTTATTCAGCCCCTGTGACTGATCTCTGTCCTTCATCTCTTCCATAAATGCCAAGGCTTCTTTGTTCCTATCAAAAGCATCAAATTTCCTCTTTTTGCAATGAACTCTATCAATGCTTTCCAAATTTGAACACATACCTTTTGGATCAAGAACTTCCATTCCCTTCCTATTCATGTGACCAAGCCTATTAGGCCACATCTTTGAATCTACACTAGAAGTAGAATCAGTAATACAAGTAGACAGATAAAGAGTATCTACTTTCTTACCTTTTGCTAGAACAAGTGCTCCCTTGGTAACCTTCCAAGAATCCGCTGTGAGGGTTATTATGCATCCCTCATCTCCCAACCTTCCTATAGAAATCAGACTCTACTTCAGAATCAGAACATGCATGACCTATTTCAACACCCATGTGTTGTCAATCTATAATCTCAGCTACACTTTCCCTTTGCCAACTATCTGACAAGGCATACCATCCCCTAAATAGAGCACTCCAAAATCTCCCTGTTCATACTCATAGAAAAAATCTCTGTTTGGGGATGCATGAAAAGATGAACCAGAATCTAAAATCCATGATCCTACCTGACTATCTGAAGAAAGTATGAGAGCATCCTGACCAATATTTGCATCCTCTGCTTCTTCGATACCTGCGTGTTGGTTCTCTTTATCTCTCAACCAACACTCCTTTGTATGTCCTTTCTTTCCACAAAACCAGTAGGTAATACCTTTGGACTTGGATCTCCTTCCTGACCTTGATTTCCCTTGCTCAACCTTCTCCCTTTGCCATCCCCTACTTTTTGCACTTAGAGCATTCCCTAATGATTCACCTGTGCTTCTCTTACGTATTTCTTCATTCAAGATCACACTCACAACATCATCAACTTTTAGGATTTTAGAAGCAGATGCAGAATTACTTACTGCCATAACCAAACCATCCCAACTTTCAGGCAAAGAACATAAAATCAAGAGAGCTTTTACCTCATCATCAAAAACAATATTGACTGAAGCTAGTTGGTTTACCAAACCATGGAAATCATTGAGATGAGTATGTACTGATCCACCTTCCTGCATTTGCAAAGTAAATAGCTGCTTCATAAGATATACCTTATTAGAAGCCGAGGGCTTTTCATATAAATTTGCCAAGGACTTTATCAACTCTTCCGTTGTCTTGCACTGTGATTAGTTGGAAATCATAGATGATGCAAGGCTCAACCTTATGGAACCGAGAGCCTTCCAATCAAGAACGTTCCATTTTTCATCCTTCATATCTGTGGGCTTGCATGCAACCCCACCCAACGGTAAGTACAAATCCTTTTGATACAGATAGTCCTCAATTTTATCCTCCAATGTTGATAATTCTTGTCATTAAACTTCTCCATTCGTAGCCTACTTTCTTCTGCCATTGCTGAACTCCCACTCAATCAAAAAACCCTGTGAATGACCTATAATCAAAAATAATACCCTGCTTCCTGCAAACCGTAGCTCTGATACCACTTGTTAGGGGATCTAGCTCTACCAATTAGATCACAATTGATTACTTTCTTATAAGCAATTAAACATAGAATTATACCAGAACGATAAAGTAACTAGAAATTTGAGACAACAAAGAATTTGAGAGACAATACACACTCTTGTATTCAATATTACTAGAAGAAAATACAAATAAGGAAGATGCCACTTCTTCCTCCACCTCAAAGGCTTACCACACCTCAAGACCTTTTTCCCTCTCTCTCTTTCTCAACACAACAACTCTAAAGCCTGAGTTGCTATCCCTCCTTGAATGCTTCAGCTGATCTCCTTGACCTTGCTAGCTTCAATGCTTTTACTTGCCTTCTTGGATAATTAAAATACATGCCTTATGGGTCTTTAAATAGGATCCCATGCTTACAAAAATAGAACTCTAGTTACAATAATTAGACACACAACTCGTGACTATAATTAGTTGCTTGACATGCAAACACTCGCTTCACTTAACTGACTGTTCATCAACAACAGTTTTGAAAATACACAGGCGACCGACGCCGGTCCCTGCTAGTCTGGTGCTGCCGACGTCGGCCGACTCCCTACCGTCGTTGGTCTCTTTCTCCACTGCATATAACTGACGTTGGTCATACTGCCGATGCCGGTGGCTCTGGTTCTTCAACATCCTTTCTCTTGTGTCTGCAAATAGTTGAAGCTTTTAGCTCCACACCTTAACAATAATAAACCAAAAGAGGTTAAACTACCCTTCACACCACCTATAACCTATCCCCCCTTTGTACCATCTACAAATAAAGGGATTCATGAGCTTACTTGACATGAGGTGATCAAAACACCTTTTTACCAACCAATGCATGCTAATGTGAAGCATTTAAAAGGCTTATGCTCCTTAAGCCAATCTAAATTCGATTTTGTTTAGTCCTTGCCAATGAAAAATCATCATGAATGTTGTTTGCCCTCTCATAATTGGTTCATGTATTCACTCAGACATATGTCTCATGTTTTTTTTATCTCTTTCCCACATCTAGTTTTGTTATTTAACTTACTTTATATGATATCGCCAACAAAATAGCTATAAATAATAACAACACCATAAGAATCACATCTATAATCATAAACCACATGACATATCCATGATTATAACCATAATCAAAACATCATAACCATATACAAAACAATAAACATAATCATAAAACATCATAACCATGCATAAAAAAAGCATCACATCATGATAATCATGTATAATCACTTGTCATAAACATCATACATAGTCATCACATGTCTAAGCAAGTGAATCTATGTATCATAAGAATAATCATAATAAACTATAAACATACAAACCATGAACCATAAAATAACATATATATATCATCATCACATCATAGACATCATGTATCATCAAAATAAAATAGTATATGTAATAATGTACACCTCTCTCTCTCTCAAAACCTATACATCTCACTATATCAACTTTTAGGTTGGTATCAAAATAATATACATCTATACATATCATACCATAACTTATGCCCCTAGGGAACCTCTATCATTTAGTTCTTACCCCCTAAGGTACCTATCTATCCTAATACAGATGCA
Source organism: Torreya grandis (assembly GCA_037957365.1). Taxonomy (NCBI): domain Eukaryota; kingdom Viridiplantae; phylum Streptophyta; class Pinopsida; order Cupressales; family Taxaceae; genus Torreya; species Torreya grandis. Next base: position 3,734,103 of record JARHVA010001187.1, read on the forward strand.
ACCCATTAACCTATTGTTGCCACATTGGAACCACCTACCAAGCTAAATCTATAGTTTCCCCATCAGGGTTCTACTAGGTAGTGAGTGAAGACTATCACCTCATAATACCACAAATCCTATACATTGTCTAGATACCTATACATATTGATGGTCCTTATTGGACATGTTGATGTTGTTTCTACTCTTCTAGTCTATCTTAGAACATCCACCTCTTGGTTGACTTGGACTAATGTAGCTCTAGCTTGGTCCCTATCACCTATCATAGTATCTAGCTGACCTTATAATGTCACAACCTAGCCTTTTAATGTAGCTATCTACCCTTATAAAGTTGTGACCTATGGATATGCAATGGCTATCACTACTATTGCTTATCCATCAGAGCTACCTCCCTATACTTATACCTATGGACCCCCATCAACTGGGTCCACATCCATAGGCTACCTACCCCCATCATCTCATTTAAAATATACCATTGCATAGAGGGCCTACTCTCATGCCACATATACATCAATAAAACCTATGTCATTAATCTATGTTCTAGCAGGTGGTTCCCCATAATTAAGAACCATCTCTACCAGCTATTGTTCTAGAAGTAAAAACTTGTAATCCTCCTACCTATACCTTGGGAATGGAACCAAAATCCTTTGTATCAAGATAAACCTATCAAAAGGGATGAGCTCAGTCTCACCTTCTCTCCTCCTAAAAATACACCTATATCTCTACATCAATAAAATGTGCTAAGTATAGTGGGTCCACCTCAAAAAGCTAACCTCCAAACCACATCTCCAACTACCAAGGCCTTCAATACCCCTCTAAACCAATCAATGTCTCATACACCCCCTCTATGTCCTATGAGCATGTAATCATTCCTCTGTCACATAAAACCCACCCTAAAGTCTACCTAGGTATATCCCTCCCATGGTAGCCCTATCAGCCTCAGAACCTAGATGTGCTCATAGGCTCATTAGTGTAACATAAACCCCACACTGATGTCATACCTCTTGTGATCTTTGAAACCCCATAATTCCTTGTATATCTAAAACAATAGCACAAGTGCCCACCTAAACATTATGTGACCTAGTAACATCTCCACCAATACACCCAAAAATAGATTAAAAAAACCTCCCACTACTTGAATTTGGTACCACAAAATATGATGCTACCATCATTATCATGGTCATCAGCCTCCAATCATCTCTAGCCCTCTGATATAAATATTTATAGCTAAACCCACAAGCATGCCACTTGGCAAAACCCTGATCATTACCATATAAGAGATATATGTGCTCATGTCTTTCCTCCCTCTCTATGTGATATATTGACTCCACTTGAATGGGCAGTTGTGTGATCCTATGTATATCATCTATCAATATAGTCATCTCACTAGTTGATAGGAGAAAGGTGTTCATGGTTAGATCTCATCTCTTGATGAGGGCCATAATCATCACCACATCTCATGGCACATGTTGGTAGTGCATCATTACTCTAAGGATTACCACCTTCATATGAGCCTAGTCCTCATCTATCATCCCATGATGGATATTCTCAAAGATCTAAGGAACTTGGTCCCACATCTGGATCTAATCCCGTGCCTACAAAAATTTAATATAATAAACCCACTAAGTTTTTTATAAATTACTCTACATATGGACTTCACCCTTTTTTACTTTGTTTCTCCTACCTAATAACACCAACTTACTTCCTATATCAACTTACCCTATTTTCTATCTTAGATTATTAAAACAAAAAACATTACCCATACCCTAACTAAAAACCACTTCACATCAATCGTTAGCATCACCAAAATACCATTACCACTTAAAGCTTGGCCAATACCATTAACTTCAACTTAATACCAACCTTTTGTCTCAAGTGGTCAACTACCAATGGTCACTATGACCATTTATAATCAAGTGACCATTTGGATTTTGATCTTCAACCATCGATGGTCAAGTATGACTATTGATGGTCAGGCATGACCACTGATGATCACTGTGTGTGACTATAAATATAAAATCCTCAACCTTACCCATAAACCCACCCAAAATTTATTTTAAACTATAGAATACCTATCTAATATCAACCTTACCCTCTCTCAACCTAACCTACCCTCCCAATTTTGATTTTCACCCATAAATTTTAACAATAACAACACAAAACATAAAACCTAGGGAAAAAGTCCAAAACCCTACCACCCCCCAATAAATAAAAAAATCCACTATCAAATGCCAAAATCTAACTAATATATTAATTAAACACAACCCCTACCTCATTCCTTAATCATCATTAAGGAGGAATCTTAGGTCTGACTACCTGATCATGTCCCTATCCACCTTGCATCCTTGGTCCAATACTCAGTCAACTTATCAATCAACTCCACCCAATCCACCACTCAAAAATTTACTTTTTATCACTCTTACATGAAATTCCAAGTACAATCACTCATGAGAGTCAAAATTCAAAAATAAAATGATCAAAATGAACTCATTTTTTCATTTTTAACCTCCACACTTCTAAGGTTTTTTCCCTAACCATAAATCATTAGGGTAACCACCAATGGTCAATTTTGAGACCTTACACCATCAACGGTCAAGATTCCCACTTTTCAAAATTTTATCACTAATACCTTAGTGGCCACCTTTGGAGACTACCTTCCCTACCAACCACATCCACCGTGACATTGGCCATTTTGGTCCAAACTAACACATATTTTAAGATGACCTTACCTTGGTCCTTTTGACCACACTAACCAACATTGCCATGTTGAAAATTTGAATTTGTACCATCTAGTACACACTAAACTATTTGTGTTTTTCCCAAGATAAATTCTTACCTTGAATACCTAAAAAAACATCAACCCTATCTAGGAGACTTGATAGGAATAACCTAATCAGCTATGCTTAACGTTATGGCTCAGTTACCCCATCACCAATCCTTTTAGAACCAATCTTTTATTTTTTAACAACCATGAAAACTTAGTTTATGCATGATATTAAATATCACCCATAGTCACATTTTGTGTGCATGTTTATGATTTAAATACCCACCCTAAACGACTTGTCATACCTATACTCAATTTAGTTTCACCTTATCAACTCCTAGTTTGAAGGGGAAAACATCTTCCCATGCTTAGGGTAACCAAACCTTCAACCTAAAATCCATTTTTTATTTTATAAATTATTGACAAAAACTACATAATAAAAGTGGAAAACATATAGACACTATAAAATTGCACATGATGGTTCTAGATGTTGAAACACCCCTAGATCTGACTATTACCCAACCTCTGACCATGACCCTGAGTCAAGTTAGCTAACTAGTTAAACCAACTCACTAACCTAACTTTTTTACCCTACTTAAACTTAAAAAATAAACCACCTATGGTCACCTTGAACATCAATGGTAAGGTCCTTACCACCTAAACACTCAAACTCAGTCTATATGTGAACCCAAGCACATCACAATTTAATTCATGCAATGAGCTAATGTATCAAGAATTAAATTTGGGTAGTGAGTTTCACCCCTTATATAACCTACACCTCCATATTTTTTTCCTATAAAAGAGAGTAAGAGGTTAAAAAATAGATCCATTCAACCAAGCATCTAGGAATTTAGTAATCAAGCTATCAACTAGTGATTATCAAGAGCTTCTAGCATCAAGAACCTCTCTATAGGTCTTCCCTCCAACAAATCAACAACTATGATAGAGACCTGAACCTCTACCAAAATTATTTTAAGGAAAATTACTATTACTCTACCAAAATTTCTCTTCAATCTACCATCATCCATCAAGCAATGAGCTAAGCACATTTCTTATTTCAAATTTTGATTAATTATTTTCTAACATCTTTACCTGGACCACATCCTTTTGCTTATTACCCTCTAACCCCCTAACCCCAAACAAAACTTCAACACCCTATTATATCCATTTATTAACCATTTTATGAACATACTTAGAACCCATAATAATCGTTTATGGTCACCTTGATTACCAATAGTCACCTTCATCCACCGATAGTCACCCAACCATCGATGGTCACCTTAGTCATCAATGATCATCCCAACCACTGATGGTCACTATGGTAAGAAATAACAACAAGCTATTTCCACCTACTTAACCTCAACCAAATTCCATTTTTAGTCTCTCTATCTATTCACATATTCCCCACCTATTTTTTGAACCCAACCTAACATATTTAGCATCATTATTGACTTGCTTATTTCTATAGTTAGTTTATTTCCTTTATCAAGCATTTATTTATTCCTGTATTCCCTTTTAGTCTTTTCTATCATTTGATGCAAATATTTATTATTTATTTATTTAAACTTAACTATTTTAAAATAGTGGATTTATAGCTTCTTAGTAAGCTCATGCTTATTAGATCTAGCTTACACTAGGTAATCCACCTTGCTATCCATCTAACAACCCATTTGCATTAGTTTTTTATTATTTGTATGTCATTATTCTCGAGATAAAGATGTAATTTTCACAATCATCTAGATCACACATGCACAAACAAACAATATATTATACCATACCTATATTTAGTTTCTTACTTCTTTAACTAAAAAATAAATTGAAATTGAGAGAAACAACCATTTCCAAACCACCTACCTTATTCAACAAAAGAGCATACAAATATTGAAACATATTATAAGCATGAGGTTCATATGGTAAACATTGTCTTTAATGAACTTACAATTGATGAACCCATGACCCAGACCATGCCTATTCCACGTCCCAATTTGGTGGAGCCAACCCAAACCACCACTCCTACACCACTTACTTCCATAGAGGAATAACCCATCCTTCCTTTGGAAAGCATAACTAAGGAAGAAACCACCACTCCTACTCTATTTACTTCCATAGTAGAATCACCCATCTTCCTTTGAAAAGCATAACTAAGAAACCACCACTCCTACTCCACTTACTTCTATAGTATAATCACCCATCCTTCCTTTATAAATCATAACTAAGGAAGAGATCATCACATCTACTCCACTTACTTCCATAGTGGAATCACCCATCATTTATTTAGAACTCTTGCTAAAAGAAGAGGAAAACATGAAAATCCCACTTCCTCAACCACTTAGTCTCCTTGATCTAGAGGATAATTTGGAAAATACCCTGAATTAGATCAAAACTTGCACCATTACGAAGATCCCATCAATAACTTTTCGATGGTATATAGAACATAAGAAATGGAACTCATATGCTCCTTGTGTAGTTAGTCAAAGTTTCAATCAAAGCTAGTTAATAAGTGGTCAAATCTAGTCAAACTCAAAAAATTAACCATCATGGAATGTTTTAAATCTATTTCCATGACATAGATCTCATCGTAAGCTTTTTGGCACATTTTATAGTTTGAAAAATGGAGTCCATATGTGCAAGTTATGACTAGTCAAAGTTATGGTCAAACCCTATGATGTGGAAATATGATTCAACCCAAGTATTTAATATTTGGGGATAAACATATTCCATCACATATTTAGGAATAACTATCACTCCATATTTTTAAATGTAATGGATAATTTAAAATCCCATAAAAATTGGGTATGGGATAATTATGAAATTTATTTAAAAAGAGTGTGGATAATCATCCCAATCAAAAAAAGTGGACCTCCCACAAGTATACAAAGGGGTGAGGGATTATTTGTAAATCATTAAAATTGGGAATTAGAATTGGAATTTATTGAATTCATTCCAAAGTCTCAAATCTTTCATGGCAAAGCCAGAGTTAGAGCTAAAGTTGAGCGTTGAAGAGCTAGAGCTAGAGATGATTCCAAACATATGATACATGTCTAGATTTTTGCTCATTTGATGCCATTTTCAATGCCTAAAAGTAAATATTTTTATATTTTGTAATGACTAATATAGAGACCAATCTACATATATCCTAAGTTTTGAAAGACTTAGAGAGCTTTACACTTCTCAGTGTAAACTAGGGATTCGTCTTAGACTCCGAAATGATTTAAATGAGATATTGAAATACATATGATGATTTTTGTAAGACCATTTTATAATTATATTTTTAAGACCTTTGGTAGAAATCCATAGGATTGCGAGATTGCATTCATGTGACAGTAAGGTGGAAGGTTTGTTCGTGGGTTTACCAGGACTTTATAAAGCTCTATTATTTGAGTTTTGAAATATTAGAATATCCATTTGATAATTATGAGGGTTGGCCATGTACTCATTTTTCAAGGAAATAGATCAGTTCATACTATAATCAAACTTGAAGATGTAGGCATTGCCAAAATCTATTATCGTGTGCTTGTTATGAGTTGATTCTATTTGTGCATTCTTTTTTTGCATTTTGATTAATCTTGTTTATTAATCACTATTGAATGCATAAATATATATAATATAAAAGGTCAAATTTAGTTTCATTTCTATGAATGTTTTAGGAAATTGTGGGATTTGACAATTAAATATCCAACATAAACTATTTTTGATACGGAAAGTAGTGCTAAATTATGAACCAGGTTTGGTATTAAAGTAGTTAATGAGATAGGTTAGATTATGATTATGTGGATTGATATTAGTTGCTTTTAGTTTGGTTTCTAGTATTATTGCAAACTTTTTGGCCCTGTTAATATTCCATTTGAATTTTATATAGTTAGCTTATTTGTAGTAAATAGGAATCCATGGGCAAAGCCTTGAAAAGAGAGAGGCTTAATGAGCTTGAAGAAATTAATTGGTAGATCTAAGAAGAGAATGCTTTCCTAAGAGCTCATTTTTACTCTTTGGAAGAGGAGATTACCCACTTAAAAGCATAGCTATAATCCAATAATGAGCTCTTGGCATAGATGTAGGATGAAGAGAAACACTGTCTTCATTAAATGCCCTCCACTACAGATGCAAACCCAATATAGGTAGAGAATAGATCTCACCATGTAGGAATGGGTTATGCTAGTAAGAAAGTGGATGTTGGAGAGATTTATTCTATTGATGAAAGAGGACAAGATTATGATAGCCAAGATCTGAGGCCACTAGCAGAGTATAATTCATCTCTATGAAGGAATAATGAGCAATGTAATAAATCAGGTAAAAGAGGTATTGAGATCCCACCTCCTCAATCTTACACTATAAAAGGCACCAATAGGAGTGTGAATTCCAAGACATCTGAGTCACTTTTACCATTTAATAAATTTGGTCTCAATATTTAGAAGATGTTGCATTCTTTTCCTTGTATATTTTATGGATTGAATAACCATTGTGTCACATATTATTAGAAAATACAAGCTTTATTGAAGTAAATTTTAGGTGATAAAGACCATTCTCATATTGGAAAAGAGAGAAATGACAAATAGGTGACCTCACCTAAGAAGAGGGATGTCTACACTCATTGTCACATGAGTGGACATTAGGTTGAAAAGTGTTGGAAACTTTAACAATCCCGCCATCTTGGTAATGGTAAGAAAAAGATGGTATACAAACTTATTGATAAGGTAATTAATGGATTTTTCATTCAATCAACCCATGCAGATCTCAATCAATCCACTAAATAAATTAAACACTATAAATAAGAGAGTCTAATTAAAAGGGTTAATAAATAGTTTCTTAATTTTATGATATCATGATTAGTGGATTGATAATGCATTTATGTTACAAATCAATGTTCAGAATCCTTATTGTATGTTGACAAAGGAAATTTACCTTGATTTGATATATGAATTTTGGAGCTACTATTGTGGGAACACTTCAAGACAAGTTCATCCTGTGAAGTTTTTAATTCTCACACTTATATTTTGAAAAGATCTATTCTTAGAATCTCTAGTCTTAGCTTGATGAGTTTCTTATTGAAATGTTAAGGAATTTAACTCATTGATTAGCTTGGGATATTTAATAGTAGTTGCATAGGTTGATGGAATTTGATAGTGTTCAGTTTCATACTTAACTATTATTTTGGGATGCATTTATTTGTGGCACGTTTATGATTGGATGCATGATAAGACCCATTGGGGAAATGTATTGCAAGATGGTCACAACCAATATTATATATTTTTTACATTGAAAAACTTTTCTTATAGTTTCATTGGTGATTGTTTTAGTATTTGGTAGTTCACCACTTACAAGATGTAATAGTGGGTAGATAGTTTGATATATTGTGACCTTATTGGTAGTTGTAAGATTTAATATAACTCATACCTTGATTTAGGCCTTAAACATTTTTTTTGAGTTATGAATCATATTTTTAAAATATTAAATATATGCTATGATTTGGGTTCTATACTTGATATATTTTAGAGGACCATTTAGCAATAGTAGAGGAGATCACTAGGATTATCTGTGAATAGGCTCTTGTGAAGCTATGCAATAGAGGAAGTCATTGCATTTCAAAATCTAGTTCTATGTAGAGGATATTGATGGTCAAGTAGTATCAAAGGATTTGTGGAAGGTGTGATAAATTAGTTGTTCCATGCATTGTGGGCATAGTTTTAGAACCTGAGTAGACTGCTAAAGACCTATCAAAATTCTTTAGAATTGATTGGCATTTCAGAGGATCAAATTGGGTATCAACTTTTGGTGGACTAAAAGCCTTCTTAGTAGGGAGGATTGATCTAGAGGACAATTTGGAAAAGACATTGAATCAGATTGAAACCTATACCATTATTAATATTCCATGAATAAATTTTTGATAGTATGTATAACATGACAAATGGATCTCATATGCTCCTTGTGCAGCTAGTCAAAGTTCTAGTCAAAACTAGTCAACAGGTGGTCAAAGCTGGTAAAAATACAAAAATTAGACATCATGAAATGTTTCAAATATATTTAAATGACATATATCTCATCATAATATTTTTTCACATTTTAGAGTTCAAAAAATGGAGTTCGTATGTGCAAGTTATGGCCAGTCAAAGTTATGGTCAAACTCGATGACATGGCAACAAAGTGACATGGTAATATGATTCGACCCAAGTATTTAATATTTAGGGATAAATATATTACATCATTTATCAGGGAATAATTATCACCCCATATTTTTAAATGTAATGGATAATTTAAAATCCTATAAAAATTGAGTATGGGATAATTATGAAATTTATTTAAAAAGATTGTGGATAATCATCCCAATCGAACAAAGTGGACCTCCCACAAGTATATAAAGAGGTGAGGGGTTATTTTTAAATATTTATAATTGATAATTTGAATATGAATTTAATGAATTCATTACAATGTCTTAAATATTTCATGGTAGAGGCAGTGCTAAGAGCTAGAGCTAAAGAGCCAAAGCTAGAGCCAAAGAGCTGAAGATATAGATAATTCCATCCATATGCTGAGTGTATATATTTGAGGTCATTTTATGCCATTTTAAATAACTAAAATTAAATCTTTGCATATTATTTAGTGGCCAATATAGAGACTAGTCTACATATATCCTAAGTTTCAAAGGACTTAGAGAGCTTTACACTTCTTGGTGTAAACTAGGGATTTGTCCTAGATTCTGAAATGATTTAAATGGTATGTTGAAATACCTATGATTATTTTTTTAAGACCATTTTATAATTTCATTTTTAAGACCTTTGGTGGAAATCCATAGGATTGTGAGATTGGATTCACACGATAGTAAGGTGGAAGGTCTGTTTGCTGGTTTACTAGGAATTTTTGAAGCTTTATTATTTGATTTTTTTGAAATATTAGACTATTGATTTTATAATCATTATGTTTGGCCATGTACTCACTTTTTAAGTAAATAGATTACTTAGTACTATAAGTAAACCTGGAGATGTAGGCATTGCCAAACTCCATTATCATATTCTTGTTGTGAGTTGATTCTATTTATGTATTCTTTTCCAAATTTTGATTAATATTGTTTATTAATCACTATTGAATGCATAAATAGATAAAATAAGATAAAAGATTAAATTTAGTTTCATTTCTATTAATGTTTTGGGAAATTGTGTGATTTGATAATTAAATATCCAAGGTAAACTATTTTTGACATAGAAATTAGTGCCAGATTACAAATCACTCCCCTCAAAAACCCCCACTAAGGAGGCCAAGTCCACATATAAACCATTTTTAAGGTTGGTTAAAAATATTTAGTTCTTATAACAACCAAACCTTGACCTAGCTCATTTTGGCACCATCTTGGACTTCTTTACGCTAAAAAAAGGAAACAATAGGCCATCAACCACCCAAACTTCAACCTCAACAAACTAAACCACCCTCACCTCAACCAAACCAAAAATATCATCAACATCTCAACCTTAAAATAGATCAATAAACTCAACTCTAATAAAAATAAACAAAACAAACCCAAATACTCCACTCAAACCTATCAAAACCCTAGGTATCCTTCCAACTCAAAACCTCATCCACCCTCAAAATTAGAGTTGAGACCACAAACCCAACCTAAATATCCATAATATGAACCAAAGAGGAAGATAAAACCACTTAGGACTCAAAATATTAAAACCATTTCACCTCCCATTTAAACTTCACCCTCCATCCTAGGGCCACATCCCTTTTCCATTTTAGGACCTCAACCTTCCACCTTATTAAAAAATCCAAGACCTTCAACAAAAAGACCATAAACTCAACCTCCTCTTCTTACCACACCTCCACCCATCCACACCAAACATTCAACCTTGGAATGATCAACCAAAATCATTACACAAACATTAACTAAAGCTGCACTCATAAAACCAACCCCTAAATAAGTAATAACCCCAAAAACTAAAATAAATACTTCCACCCTCTTAACACTATTTATAGAATCTTATTTTACTATATTACAAAGGTTGTTACAAAATTCCTACATAATCATACCTCCCATCAAACCATGCAACCCTCTAAGCCCAAAACTAGCTTAGTTCAATGATAAATTAATCTACGCATACCATAAGACATCTAGACATGACATTGAGAACTAAAAAGATATTTAAGATAAAATCCAAAAATTATGTGATATAGATAATCTTTTGATAGATGAGATTCCTCTTATCTTTCTTCCAAGCCAAAAAATAAAAATTACCACCTCACATAAACCTACCTCCAAGCTATCGTCAAAGAGTAAAGATGAACCAAAACAACCTACAAGGCCACATACATTCTAAATTGACACCATCCATGTAGTCACTTAGTCATAAAGTCAAAAGGATAAAGGGAAAGATAAAGTATCCATCCATTGGACATATCCTTCTTATATAAAAGCACTTGAATCACCCTTTCCAAAACACAATATTTATATCTTAGGTACACCTCAATCTAACCCATCTCAACTGATACATATGTCAATTCTAAAACAACCTCACCAAACCCTATTAAAGATGACCTCATATGAATTTATCCAAACCTTGCCTCAACACTATCAAGCTATGATGAAGGATTTATAATCAATTGAGTTTCAACTTGAATATCCTCAACTTCTAGCATCCCTTATTGGATCCCTCCAAGTATCATCCCTTCTCACATTCTAGGATTATGAGATACCTCCTGTCCACCCATACGATCCTCATCCTCCCCTCTTCATCACAGTCCACAACAATCAAACATGAATAAAAATGGTTATGATTGATGGGGAAGATACCATGAATATCACTCATCCCATGCCTATGATCAAATTAAGCTTCTTGAGAACATTATGTCTAAAACCACTTTCATCCTATGGTCTTCTAATAATCTTCAATGTATTTCTTGGATACCCTTGGATTTGAACCATGGGTTATGTACCCTCAACCTTGCATATGTGCCTCAAATTTAAACATGATCGTCAAGTTCATGTCATCCCAACTAAACCTAGTCCATTTATGTCATACAACATGACTTATCACCCAAATGATGTCTTCATTCCATTAAATGATGCATCCCCTTTAACCTCCATCAAAAAATCTTCTACAATCTCAAACATACCCTCTTACAAAATCCCTATGAAAGACCCCTTAGAATCCACATTCTAGCATCTTTTGCTTGAAAAATACTGCTTATTGACTATCAATAACCTTCTTACTCCTCAACAGTACAAAAATATTGATCAACATCCTCCCTATGATTATAATATTGGAACTGTTATCCCTTTTGGTGATCCTAAATTTGAAACCAACTTTATATATGGGGGACTCGATAAACCACCTTTGACTTCTAGCACCTCACCTTTTGTCAAAACATCCACCTCCAATTTCTCCTTCTTATATAAACTAGACTTCACCCAAACATAACTTCATTAGTGTGATAGGAAAGGATTACATTTAGGCCATTATGAGCATGGACCACACAATTTTATCCCATGTAAAACTCAAAAACCTTGTGAGTGACATAGACTGGGATTTATCCAAATATAAGAACCAACTAACTCACCTTCCATCACAATAATTGAGGAAGAAACCCCATCATCACCAACCTTTTCTTCTTCAGAGTGTGATGACCCTGATTCCATCTCTCCTAACTTTTTTATTTTTAATAAATATGATTAGTTTGGGACCCCTGACCTCTCAAATTCATGTGAAAACTATATCCATTCCTCTAGCTCATCTTGAGATGATTGAAGATGATTATTCAACCATTAATATTATCTATTGTTAGGATGATGATTCCCTTATTACCAATTTTTGTTCTAAAGATTCCTCCCTTCATAAATCCCTTCCTCTTGAGACATAAACCATGTTGAATGAAAATACCATTGATATCAACTTGGTCACTCAATACAATCCTCACATAATCAAAATTAGCCAATCATTAGATTCCTTAGAGCATCAAGACTTCTCTTTTCCACATAATAGTAGCATAGAATTTGTTTTGTCTTATAGTGATATACTAGGAATCAACCCTTCCATAGTCATACACAACATCATCAACAACCTTGATTCCAAGCCTATTAGGCAAAAGATTTAAAGGATACACCCTTGCATTTCCCTTCTTGTTAAAAAAGACCTACAACAAATCTCATCTGTCAACTGAATCCAACCCATTGACTATCCAAAATGGGTCTTAAATGTCATTCTTGTCACTAAAACAATAGGGGGACTTCATATTTTTATATATTTTCATGATATCAACATTTTTTATCCAAAATATGGCTTTCATTTACCAATCAATAACTAGCTTATTGATCTAACTACCATCCATGAGATTCTATCTCTTATGGATGGATTCTTTGGCTATAACCAAATATTAATCACCCTAGAAGATCAACACAAAATTGCCTTCATCATCCCATGGAGAACCTTTTGATATAGGGTCATGCCTTTTGGTTTTAAGAACATTAGTACAACCTATCAACATTCCATAACCTACATCTTTCATGAATTCACACACAAAAATGTGGAAGACTATGTAGATGACTTCCTTGGTGAGTCTAAATGTCATAAAGACCATTTACAAATCCTTAAAGACATCTTTAAATGCCTTATCCAATTCCATTTTTAACCCAAAGAAACTCATCTTTGGGATATTTTTAGGTAAACTACTTGGCTTTATTGTTTCCCTTCATGGAATATAATTCTATCTTGCTAAAGTCAAAGTAATCCTAAACACACCTCCTCTAACTAACCTTAAGAAATTCTATAGTTTGCATGGTAAGCTTCAATCTATTTATTGTTTTATCTCTCAATTATCTAATAAATTTCATCCCTTTCACTACCTCCTTAAGGACATCTCCTTTAATTTGAATGAAAACTCTCAAAAGGACTTTGAATCACTCAAAAGATACCTTCTTTCTCCACTTATCCTTGTCCCTTGAAAAGAGGATGAACCCTACTACTCTACTTGTCCACCACAAACCTTTCTTTAGGTGTCATTCTCACACATCTTGATGATCAACATAAGGAATAGGTAATGCATTATATAATTTAAAAACTTGTAGATAATAAAATTTGTTATACCCATATTGAGAATTTATGCTTTGCCTTGGTCTTAATGGCTTCCAAACTTCGTCATCACAAATACCAACACCCTAAATTACATGCATTCTAAGCCATATCAGAATTAACATATGGATAGATGGATCATGATTTTTGATATGTTCAATATTTATTTCCTTCAATAGAAGCTATTCAAAGCAAAAATCATTGTTGATCAGTTGGCCTAATCCCTTTTAACTAACAACCAACCTTAGAACCTTGAGTTTCTCAATAAGTCCATTGTAACTCTCTCTCAAGAGGACATTTCTTATCAAATGACCATGTTATTTAATGGATGAAAATGTTAATGTGGTGGGGGTGCCAAAATCATCCTTATACCCCTTGAAGCCAAACCTTTTCCCTTGTCCTTGAAACATGACTTTGATTACACCAACAATGTGGTTGAATACAAGGCCCTAGTTTTAGGTCTCCAAATAGCTTTTTCCTTTGGAGTAAAATTGATCAACATTTTTGGTGACTTTAAACTTGTGGTTAACCAAATAATGGTTCCTACTAGTGTAAAAATGATGTTCTCTAAGCATGGTTACTAAGGTCTCAATGCATGTCGATTGTGATACTTAGTTGATTTCATAGGTATGTTAAAGCTATTATATGGTACAATGTTTCCATTAACGACTTAGAATAAACCTTTACTTTGTAATACATCAATCAAAGCAAAACCATAGAATTATTCACATAAAACTTAGGTCATAAACACACCACAATGATACACTATATGAAAGATTCAACACATAATAAAATATGCAATGTTATTCTATTAACTTAAAGTTTAGTAATACATAGTATAGATTTTCTGAAATAGAGTACATGCTCATCTAAGTTCTATTACAAGCCCAGTAGCTCACAAGTGAGATTAGATGATACATAGTGATTCTCCAATATGATCCTAGAACTAATTCTATAGATTGTCACTTTATTAATGTATCCTCTCCTTTATTTAGGTTCAAGCCTCCTTTTATAGGTAAGGGGACATATTTGAGTTAGGTCAGATGGGTGCATGCCAAGTGCTAAGCTATTATTAGAGGTGATCATTTTGTTAGCTCCACCACTCTACCTATGGTGGATGAGTGCATGCTATGTGCTAAGTTATTATTATGATTTATCTCATTGGCTCCACTACTCTAACACTCATGTTCTCTAGTCATCATGTACATGTACTTGCAGTGATGTCCCTTGAAACATGACACCAAGTAATTACCTATAATCTAACATGAGATATTAGAAGATTCCTCTAGCTACTACCAAAATTACCAAATGAGAAACCAATTATACTAACTGCCTCATGTTAATATGTGTCAAGTAGGAATGGTCCACATAGTTAGCTCAAATATGGGCCCAACATTACCCCATATAAAATGTATAGTCTACCCTCAGACTAGTCTATCAATGCCTTTACTATGCAGAATTTAGGTACACTCTATTACAATTCCACCTTGAAGTTATTGAATCCCCAGATGAAAAACTCGATTTTTTCTATGCTTCCTACTTTCATTAATGTATACTAAAGTGTGAGCACTTCTAATATTTCCATTTCATTTTTGATAGCTTACATCCTTTCCCTAGCTTTCCTCACCCTACCATCTAAATTATCCCCTTGCTCACTCATGTCTATTTTAAAGGCATGGAAGAAAGCTTCTAATTATTATTCTTGGGTCTTTAGTTGGGTGCTTAAGGCATTGACCTATGCCATCACTTGCACACATTCATTCCTACTCATAGTAAATACATGTTTCACCAAAGTGTCCTCCTATTTCACCTTTTAGAAGAATGCATCATTAACTAACACTTGAGTACTAAAGTTGCAAAGGATGATATCCACTTATTCTGTTCCCTCTTCTAGTTTGGCAAAGAGGTCTTCCACTACATTGAGATTTTTTTTAGCTATCTTTTGATGGATTCACAAGGGTCTTCTTATTCTTCTATCACTAAATTCATTTAAGGAAGCATCTATTTTACCAGTATGAAAACTTTGTCAACCTCTTTCATTTTTGAGGTATCCACACCATCCAAAAGGGATGGTTCCACATCTTTTATTCATTCAACAAACACTAGAGTTTGAGATTTATTACCTTCAATTATTATTTTTCCTCTTATGCAATATATTTCCACTTATTGGTGTTAACATAATTAATTTTATTCTTGCATGTTACTAATGAGGCCATCTTGAGGAGTATGTTCACTGATCATATGGGGTTCATATCCCTAGGATTTAGAAGCTAGTAATCATGCCCCTCTTTTGGCTTCTTGGCACTTTGAAGTGTTTATTTTAAACCCCAAACTAAGGCTCATCCATGTATTAATCAAGAGCTAAAGAAACTTAATGGCATATTAGGGTTGTGGAAGTTTTAGGGTGCATGTAATCCATCATGTAAAATTCATCATCTTTGATGAACCCCCTCTACACTTTTTCCCTATAGCTTGGCTTATACTCCTCTTCCTTAGCTATCTCCTTCTCTTCTCCACTAGCATTGGTCCTCTCTCTAGTGCCTCCTTGTTTTCTTTCTCCTTATTATTATTATTATTATTATTATTATTATTATTATTATTATTATTATTATTATTATTATTATTATTATTATTATTATTATTATTATTATTCTAGGGGTTATTCACTAGAATTTTCCCCTAGGTCCATCTCTTCTCTCTTCTTAGCACTAGATTCACCATCTTGTTTTTGGAGGGGTTCTTCCTTAGACTTTTCCCCTTATTCGCTTCTTATTTTTGTTATGTTTTTTGGTGCAAACCTCCTTAGTGCTAGTCTTAATCTCGCCTTTCCCAAATGGGGTCTCTAATACCTTGTTCAATCATTATTTTATGGTGCTAAAATCACCTTCTTTATCTTTAGGGACCCCTTTAGAACTAGGGCATGCCTGTTATGTATCTTTTTTTGTTGTTTAGAGTAAGCACTAGGCACCTCTTTAGTTGCCTTATCCTTTCTAGGTTCCATTCTAGTAGAAATATTTTCCTCTCTATCTTTCTTCATTTTGGCCCTTTCTATCAGGGTTGCCTTCTTTTATATATCTTTCCTTTTGGTATTTTCTTCTTCAGCATTTTTCTTTTTAAATTTCCTTTTTTTGGCTTGTGTTTTGCATTTATTCTCTTCTACCTTTATCTCCTTGGCCTCCATTTGATTAATCTCATCTTGGGTCATGCCCTTAGCCCTCATGGTCTCCTTTTTGTAGTGTAACTCTAGCAGCACATTGATGTGTTCTTGGTCTAGGACCATGTCCTCCCATTTTCACTTCAACTCTTCTTCAGTTGGTGCACTTGAGGGTATTACTTCTTCATGTGATTCTCCCTTTCCATGACTTCACCTATTTATATTTTCTTATTTCCTTTCATCTCTTTCACCTTTCACTTATTTATTAGGTTCTTCGGTCTCAACCATCTCAATAGCTTCTTTTGACATCCTAGCCTGCCATTTCTTCTCTTTTTCCCTCCACATCTAGCAACTTTTGCATGTTAGCTTCACTAAAGCTAAGTTTCCTCCATCTCCACATATTCTTATCTAATTTAGTTTGATGGGATAAATAGGGGGTCTATTTACTTGATAAGGAGTCATCTTCCTTGGGCATGATGTATACACCCCTCGCCATTACTTCATCCCCCAAATCCTTTTCCTCCTTTATGTTGGATAGGATTATCTTAGGTGTCATAAGAGGAACCTTCCCCTTCTTCTTTATGCTAGGGGAAGCCTTTGGCATGAATTGAATGTGCTTATTTGTGAAGGTTAAAAGAGAGGCTTCTTATTTAGAGTTAGTTATCTTTATTTTCTTCTCTATTTCCTCCAAGGTCTACCCCCTCTTCTTCTTGGGAGACTTTTTCTTCTCTACTAGCATTAGATTTCATTCATCACCAATCTAGATTGGGGGGTCTTTACTCTACTCAGTACTGAGTGCCTTCTTCCATGGATTCATCTCATAGTATAGTCTATAGATGTGGCCATGTATGGTTTCTTCTTGAAGGGGGTGGATATCTAGGTGATCCAATTCATCTTCTTAATCCTTGGTGGCCTTCCCATATACATGAGTGAACTGGCACCTCATCTTATGCCTCTCCACATGAAAATACCTTAATGGGATGTCTAATTATTTTGCATCATGGATCTAGTGTAGTGCATCCTTTAAATATCTTTCTAAGAAGGAATAGGAGAGATTTCTCCATCCTAACATGTTGCCATCCACTAGAAATAAGTGCACAATTTAATAGTGTTGCATTATGGTAAAGGTTTCTATTTTGAACATACTTTGAGATAACCCCTATAGGATGCACCATTATATCCTAAAGGCCTCTATGTACTTCTCAAACTACCCCATGATGTTATTCTTATATTTAGTACTAAAAGAGGGGGCGCATGAAGTATTTGTACTTTTATACCAAAGAATCATTATGCTCTAGATGGACCCAAAGGTTGTTCTCACCCCCATATAAAATCCCAATCTCCTCTAAGATGATGAGAATGAGGAGGGATCCCCATTTAAATGTCCTTTTTTTATTATGAAACTCTTGCATATTCTTTATAAATTCATTAGTGATAAATTTGGCAATATTGAACTGCATTCCCTATGTCATGTGATAAGCAATACAAAGGTATGCTTTCATCACATCAGTCCACCAACCACCTAGGTATAGTTTAGAGTTAACAAGGTATGATACCATCCTTATGTTGGGGTCCTTACACTCCTTGATGGGGAACAAAAAACCCCCTTTAAATATTTTAGTATTTAAGGTATTTGCTCCACTTATTCATCATCATCCATCAACTGATGGATGTCCTTACTGGTGTCTAATAGCTGAGTTATCCTCTTTATCAACTACACTAAAATCTTCATGTAATTTCTTATGAATTAGATAAGATCCTCATAGATGCATGAGAGTAGGAATTGAACTAGCTCTTCTAGCTTCTTGAAGCATGGTAACTCATAAAGTTGAGTTTCACTAAAAGTTATCAATTTGTCTTGGATTGAGACATAAAATAAGGTATCACCTTTCACCATCTTTCACCTAATGTCCACCATCTAATATTGTGTGAGGTATTAAAAATGACTGGATGTGTAGTGATTATATTCTTTTAACTAGAAGACCTACATGAAAAGTGCTAATCCTCCCCTACCATGACCTCTAAAGGAAACTACATTACCTAGTAAGACATTTTGGTGAACACATTTTTATCTACTTACATCATGCTCACTACTTAAACTTGTTAAGCCACTCTTTCTATATAGAAAATTTTGAGAGGTATACACACCCATTTCAAGTCTTACTACACATGCTTAGACCTCAATCCCTTTCATTTCTTCACCATTCTAAACTTGCTAGTGTTGAATCATGATAGATGTAGTTTACCAAAGCCTCAAATGGTGTTGGTACTCCTATAGTCTAGGATATATGATTTTTCATTGGGATTTTGAGCCTTGATAACCTTTAATGGTGGCTAAGATATCAATACATTTTTCTAATTTCTTGGTTTTTATAAAATCCTTTATATACATTTCTCCAAATCACTCTTTATTGTGAGTGTAATCCTTCATAGCATGCAATCATTCACTCTTAATGTATACAAGTTTTCAAATCCTCAATGGTGTAGGGTTTTTACACCTCGACTCCTCTGGTTCTCACTTAGTTCACTCTAAGTCTTAAAATTAGAAAAAAAATTATAAACTAAACCCCTGTGTTTTCTACTATTTATACTACACTCTCTTATCTACCATTATTAATGCATGGTAGCTCTTAGATCTCTTAGAAAATGCAAAATTTCATGAAATCCAAGTGAATCCTTTGGAATCAATACATTAATTATGTATATTTATGCCTCCACCACTACTTTATTAAATGATCTCTAATAGTAATGTGATGAATTCAGTTCTATACTTGACATAGCTACATGTAATTATGGAAAAGTCCTAAGTGCACAACACTTAAATGCACTACTATGCTAGAATCAATATCACGTAAGGTGCAAGCCTTATCCACTCACCCAAAGTGTAATAGAGAAGGGACTGAGGCCCAGATTAGGCTATTTGAAACATGGTGCAACCTTAATCTCAATGGGACTTAGTCATTTATGAAATGGGCTAGGTGGTCTATCGGCATACCATAAGTCCACCCCATATCATCCACAAGAAAATGGCACCACTTATTCATTCAACAAGATCCTATAAATGTGCCTAACAAAGATATGCAATGTTGGTTGCAAGGATTGGGATGATTTCATTTTAGTAATATTATGGGTGTACCATATGACATATAAGTGCCTAAATAGAGATACACCATTTAAATTGGTGTTTGGAACTGAAGTAGTTCTTCCCATGGAATTATTTGTTCCATCCTTATGCATTACATGAATTAGTCACTTGGATGACCAAGAATCTTTGAGCACAAGGTTATAAGATTTTCAACATTTTGGTTCTTTTATTGAGACACACATTGAATTTCATTGCTTCAATGGTGCAACAAAGCAATGATTTTACTTTTTCTCAATAACATCAAACATTGGCTAGAGAAAATGGAATATAGTTTTACATAGAAGAATCTAACATGTTAAGGATAGAAGCCAAGAGAATGGGTACAAACCTTACTATATGATGCTCTGTATGAGGTGTTATTTTGAGAAATACCTAAACATGTCTATTAATGGTTGGTTGCCTATACCACCTATAGAAGACAAACTTATGGCCAACACTTTGAGTGTAAAAAGGAGTTCCTAGAGAAGATTTAAAGCTTATATGATGTTTGGATGCATGGTGTAGATAAGTGGTGGAGTGGTACATTAAAAATCTACATGTTGGAATTTATAGTGTCAACCTTCTCTTGCCCTGAATAAGTAGTGTATGATTTCTTTCATGAACCAAGGATAATATTTATAAGAGGTCTTGACATAGAATTGAAGAAATTGTTGGTGGATTACAATATTGAAATTGTAAGAATGGAAAGTTAAAATCTTTACACGTATGAGCAAGTGTAAATGGTGAGAGGGGGAAGTGTAGGTGAGGCATGATGGAAAGGGATGAGCAACCTAACACCTAAGAGATCTAAATTAGATCTATAATAAGTGAAGGTGTAAGTTGATAGAGGATCTAGAACCTATAAGTGATACGAAGACCCATAGTGATTGAGAAGTGCATGAGGAAGGATCCCTTGAATTATATCAATGTGATGAGAAAAAGGAGGAAGCAAGATATTGATCTCAATAGTTAGATGTAGAAAACCTTATATTCCTACAAGTTGTGGTGAATGAGGATGCACCAGAAGAACCTACCCCTTTTAAACTTGAAGTGCAAGCTCATGCACTAGATTCTCCACCAAAATATAGAAGAATGATAATTGACCCTATTATCAACATTGACTTTGAAGGACTTCAATCTTTGAACCAAGAATTTTTAATTAAATAATTGATTCCTTATGAGGGATTGAATGAGAATACTAAAAAACTAGTGAATTTTAACCTCTGAGTCTAGAACATAAGCACAAGCA
This sequence comes from Torreya grandis, assembly GCA_037957365.1. Classification (NCBI taxonomy): domain Eukaryota; kingdom Viridiplantae; phylum Streptophyta; class Pinopsida; order Cupressales; family Taxaceae; genus Torreya; species Torreya grandis. The sequence continues at coordinate 3,755,445 of JARHVA010001187.1, forward strand.
TTCTTATTTAGAGGAGGTTAGCCACATTGATTAGGTAATAACCCATAGAAAGTGGCCTAGTGCCACAAGTGAGTAGTACCATACCATCAAGATTGATGGTGAAAACTATGCCAATAGGGTTATTTCTCAACCTTATAACTAGAGGCACTGGAGGATTTCCACTAATATATATGCCATAGGGGTAAATACCTCAAAATCTAGCAGTACCCCCTCAGTAGATTTATTATGAGATGGCAATGTACTTTCCCAAGTATCATGGCATAGATAATGTTGTAGAGTATGTGCTCAAGTGTGAACTTCAATGTTGCACTTAGGGTATTACCTAATCAAATCACAAGGTGATTTAGTTCACAACCACCTTGTTAGACCATGCCCATACTTGGTATCAAAAACTTGATCTAAACTAGGCTATGGTTGACTATAATGCACTAAAGGAGGCTTTCTTGAAGGAATTTAATATTCCTAAATTTTAAAAATAGAGAATCATATCTCTCAAAGAAATCAACTAAGGGCTATTTGAGAGTGTGCATATATATGATGCATGGTTTAATACCCTCCTTTTTAATCTTCCATATGATATCCACCCCTCTTAACATGCACAATGGTTTATTGGGGACATATTAGTACCTGTTAGGAGAGCACTATCCATAAAAACCTTCATGGACACCTCGTGAAGTTTTTGAATCTATTCTCTAATCCAAGGTAGTAGGTAGCATTGATATTGGGATTAGCTCATTTATAGAGGCATATATCACATTAATGGACTTCTAGTTATAGAAGCTGATTACTAGTTTGGTGCATAACAATTATAGTGGATTGTGGTGTAATGGTTATGAGATGGAGGGGCATAATAAGAATAATGTTTCCTAATGAAATGTCTATCCTTTCCTTTTCAACGGTGAATTATATCATGGGCTGCATAACTCTTAAAATTGTTCCCTATTATAACATGTTAGTCAAGTAAACATTACTATCTATTGTAAGATGTGTGTTGACTATACTCATTTGATAATATATTTTTAAGACATTGATGAGATGTACCAAAATATGGAGAGACACATAGTAGGCAAAGACCACAATTGATGGCTAGGCAAGCCAAGGAAATAAAGACTATGGCCAGTAAAACACTAGCTATGGGAAATTAACAAGGCATACATAGGTGAGGTGGAGGACATGGTGGAGGAATGTTCCCACCACAATCATGTTACAATTGTGGGTTGACTAAGAATTACTAGCATGACTACCCCATGTACCCAATGTGTAGGTATTGTCAGGGAGCACATGTAATCGAGGATTGCCCAGACTTGTATAAAAAGCTAACTCAAGGTTATCCTAGTGTACATAGATGTACCACTATGGTTAGGCATGATAAAAAAGAAGTTAAATGGGTTTCCAAACCACAATAGACTTGAAAGGAGCCACCTAAGTTTTAGACCATGACTTGGAGTGGGTTCACCACAAAACCACCTCTTGTGTTGACATAAGTACTATGTTTAAAATATGGTGAGTCAAGCCATGATAAGTGCATAATATGACATGAGATAAAAGTTGCACCATAACATGATGAAAAAAAATATAAGGATGTCTTGAAAAAAGCTGAGTGTAATAAAAAACTTCTAGGAAGAGATCCAATTGGCTAAAGATCTAGAGGCATAGGCAAGCACTACACATAAGAAGCAAGATAGCTAAGAGGTTGAAGTACATGAATTGACCAATATCCTACACCTCCTACAATCTAAAGGGTTGTCACCCCTATTAAAAAACTTGATTTTAGAGAATTCAAGAAGATACCAAAGGATGAGACCATACCTTAGATGATTGAATTTGTTTCACCACATATGGAGTAGGTACATGAAGTAAGGCATACTCAAAACACAGAGTATGGCCAAGAATTACTAATAAATGCCACCATATATGGATGATATATTTGTGAGGTCCTTGTGGACATGGGCACTGAGGTTAAAATTTTGACCAAAACCACCTAAGATAAGATGGGATGGCCACCCTTAAATCCCTCCCTTCATATGCTATCTATGGCTGACAAAACCCAAGTGAAACCTATCAATATCTTGAAGGGTGCCATTGTAGATATTATGGGTGCCAAATTTTGAGATAAATTTGAGGTAATTGAGTTGGCAAAGTATGATAAATATCTAGCGCTCTTAGGGAGACCATGGTGCTACACCAACATCATGGACATGTGCTTCAAGAAGTACTACATGAATTTTGAGAATGTTAGAGAGAGGGTGGTGATCCCTCTATCAAGTGAACAAGTGCTTCCATAAGTGGAAAGTGTTGATCTCAAAGATGAGATCAGCCACATTTATAACATCATGGTGTGGGGCATTGAGAAGCTTAACCTAAGCAACCAAGGAGTGCTCAAATGGGAAGATGGATAATTAGCTTCTAATACAACTAATTATCCTATGATTGATGGTTTGAAGAGGCTTATGATGTTACTAACTGAAGGTACCAACTAGTATGGGCAACTAAGACAAGGTTAGTCAGAATGAGATTGATTAAGGTTGATCACACTAAAAAAAATGGGATCCCCACACCAAAAAGGTAGGAAAGAGGGTGTTTCAGATAATTAAATGGAAGCTTTTAGTGATCCTAAAATATGGAGGGATCCAACCTATAGATAACTATGTCCATGACATTGAAGCATACATTCCTAAGAAAATAGATAGAATGGGAGCATTAGTGTATACCTTAAAGAGCATTTATACTCATTGGTGGGCACTAAAAAGTCCTAGCTTGCTAACATGGAAAGATGTGAAGGCAAAAATATTTACTAGGTTTGGAAAGAGTAATGAGGACATGGAAATACCTACTTACTTAGGTGATTCTGACCTAATCATGTATGTGTGCTTATGTGAAGAAACCTAGACTATTTATTGTGAGAATGTGCCCAAAAGCCCATGGTTGCATTCTTTCTATAAGACTTTAAAAACATAGGTACAATCATGATACATTTTAAATGAAACACACTAAGAGATAAGATACTAGTATGTTCTTAAAGAGAGGTTTATGCAAACCTTCTCATTCTCTTCATATAACTTAGAGCTATTGAAACCACTACAAGTCATTCACAAGGCATTGTTTGAAGATACAATCATCCTAGAAGAGTGCCTTAGAGATATGTTTAGGAAGAAATGACTAATGCTCCCAAATTTTTTTGAAGAAAAGGCATTAAATAGTGATTTTTGTAAGGAAGATGATGAGACCTGGAAGGAGAGAAATTAGAAGGCTCTAATATAAAGAAAAAAACTTGTGTACCACGTGGATGATGGTGCCTCAAATGAAGAAGATTCAATACATCTTTGAATTTAAAAAATGGAAGGGATAAGGAAAGTTGAAGACTCTCATCAGGATAGGAATGAACCCTACCATACACCACTCAAGACCACTAAAGTAGACATTAGCATATAAGAGCTAAAGATTGCCACTATAGGTACTTACTAGTTTGAGGTAGAGATGGTATGAATCATAGACCTCTTGAAATAATTTCAAGACCTATTCCAATGAAACTACCAAAAAATTAAGGTCACCCACCATTCCCTTGGAAAAATGAGCATCAATCTAGTGTATGGTGTGAGAACTATCAAAATGACCCATATAGGATGACTCCCAATCTCTACACCAAGGTGAAGATGAAGATTGATGGAATGTTGGCCTCTAGCATCATCTACCCTATACAAGAGTCATAATGGGTGATATTTATGGTTATAAAAATAAATAAGGATGGGTACATATGGATCTACATCAACTATATACTTTTGAACACTACCTACATCACTAACCCATTACCAACCAAATTCATTGATGAGGCCCTAGATGGCATCATAGGTTGTGAAATCTATACTATAATTGATGGGTTTTTAGGCTACAATCAGGTGAAAATCTAGGAAGATGAGACAAGAAAAAACTTTACAATTGAATGGGGTTGTTTTACCTATAATGTGATGCCCTTTAGACTCACGAATGTAGCAGTCATATTTTTTAGAGTGGTGATCACTACTTTGAAAGGCTTCATCTATAATTTCCTTCATGTCTATATTGATGATTGGACTATTTATGGCCTTGAAAGGACCACTATGAAAATTTTTGCCTCATGTTTAAGAAGTCGAGGTAGATCTAGATATCTTTAAATTTGAAGAAGTGCATCTTTGTAACCCTTTTTGGAACATTACTCAGGCACATCATCTTCAAGGATGGTTTTCTTGTGAACCTTATGAAGATAGCCATCATAATTTAGTTCCAAACTCCTTCAATGTAGAAATACATTTGTGCCTTTATATGACATTGTGGCTACTACAATAAGTTTATATAGAGCTATGTAAATATTTCCATGCCTTTGGAGGATCTCTTATACAAAGATGGCATATTTTATTAGGTCAAGGTAAAAGAGGAGGATTTTAAAACATTGATGCTAAAATTGGCTAGTGCACCAATTCTATAATTCTCAAATTGGAATACCCCTCTCCACATCCATATTGATGCTTCAGGCTCCATAATCAGCACCATATTAGTGCAACCAAGTAAGGGAAAGATGGACCACCCCATCTCCTTTAGAAATAGGAAATTGATGCAAGTGGAATAGAATTACACCACCATCAAGTGTGAGGCACTAATGATGGTATATGCCTTACAAAACTTTAAGAAATGTCTATTGGAAACCCCATTCATCTTTTTCAATGATCACGAGATGATCAAGTACCTCATGAACAAGCTTGTTTTACATAGGTACATATGTAGATGGATAGTTTTATTCCAATTGTTCTAATTCTCCATTGTTGTTAAACTTGAGAAGCATAACTTGTGGAAAAAATATTTATCTTACATAAATTTTATATATTTAAATGCATCCCTAAAGAATTGGTAGAGATTTATGCTTTTCTAACATCTAGGTTTACACCGCAGACCATGTCAAATAAGGAAAAAAAGTAACTTGTGATTCATGCTACCCCCTTCTATCTCATTGAGGGGGAGCTATACAAATTAGGTAGAGATGAATTCCTATGATGTTGTGTTATGGAACATGAAAGGGACTCCATCTTACAATAAGAACATGAGGGAATCATAGGATTCCATTACACCAGATACACAATGATGCATAAGGTACTTCAATTAGGATTATGGTGGCCAAGACTGTTTGAAGATGTAAAAGAGTATGCCAAGTCATACAACATATGCTAGTGCACTAGGAAGACCAACCATCGAGATGAGATGTCTCTCATCCCCATTCTTTCCCTAGTGCCATTCAAGAAATGGTCCATTATTTTTTTAAACCAATAAGTCCTACAACATAATGCACAAGTACAAGGTATATTTTGGTAGCCACTAAATATTTCACTAAGTGGGTCAAGGCCACACTAACAAAAATTTGTATAGCTATGACAACCATGTGCTTCATCTAGGATAATATAATCAGTCAATATGGGTGCCTACTAAGTCTAAATAGTGATAAGGGAACTTATTTCATCAATTACATGGTACACATCCTCTTAATTGAATACATGGTGGTGTACCACAAGACCATGCCATACCATCCATAAATAAATAACACCACTGAAGCATTAAAAAAGATCTTGGGAATGTGCCTATTAAATAAATGTGATGTTGGTTGTAAGGATTATGATGATCATGTTTCAATAGTACTATGGGCATATCCTATGACATATAAGCACCTAAACAAATCTAAACCATTTCAATTGGTGTTTGGCACTGAAGTAGTTCTTCCCATGGGATTCTTGATGCCATCATTATGTATTAAATGGATTAGTCACTTACACAACCAAGAATATTTGAGCACAGTATTGGAATACTCAGAAAACTTAGATGAAAATCACACACAAGTAAGATGGAGTCAGAAAATTGAAAAGGCATGCCAGAAGCTCTAACATGACAAACACATCAAGCAAAAAGACATGATTAAGGGAGAATTATTGATACTCTATGATTCTAAGTACTTTAAGAACCTAGGAAAATTGTAAATAAGGTAGGTGGGACCCTACATCATCTACCACATATTGGAGATACGTGTATACAAGTTGCACATGTTGTCTAGTGAAATGCTCCCTAGGCATTTCATTCGGAACCTATTGAGGCCATACTAGTAGTAGGATGGTACATGCATCATAAGAACACTAAATTCCTTAGTTACTAGTCAATTTCAATTTGAGTTAACCAGAGTATAATTTGGTACAATCCAAACCATTCTTTTTCTTTTTCTTTTTTTTTGTTCTTTATAAAATGTAAAGAGGCAATAAGTAGCACATAGTGGCAATAAGGACTTATCTACTGACACTTCACACATAATTTCAGCTAGGTGAATCAAGAACTTATGCTTTCTAAGGACATGAGGCCATGACACCTAAGTTATGGGCACATGAATCAATCTAGCTCTAGTGAACTTGTTTATCCTTTCATACATAAATCTAATTAAATGATTATAATACTTATGCCCTCTAAGTGCATGAGGCCAAACATCTAAGTGGTGGGTGCATAAAACTCACCATATGTAATAGAAGACACACAAGATCCTGGTACACAAGGTGAACATTAAACAGATCTTAAAGCCCTAATAATGAACTATGATAGTGCTTCCATGCATAATACTAGTTGGATGAGTCAATCCCATTTGCTTTCTAAGCACCTAGGGATAGATGCCTAAGTTTTTGGTCATAAGGAAGTTACCAAAGTTTTTAGATTTGAGAAAAAAATGAAAAAGTACATAAGCACAAAGGTAACCTTTATGCCATAGTTAGAAATAGGTGCATCAATTGATCATGCATTATAGACTAGAATAGAAGCTGAAGATGCTCAATAGGGTTGGGTACAAGAAATAAAGTGAAGACACTCAACATGGTTGGGTGAAAGAACAAAAGTGAAGATGCACAATCTGATAGTGTACAAAAGAATTAGAAGAGAAACAAAGCATGAGAGGGTCAATATGAGGAATTTTTATGGGTTAGGACAGGACAATGCAATATGAAGTGCAAATTTGTCCAAAATAGACAAGCACACTTGATATATAAGCAAAGCTAAAAGAGAAAGTAGAATTGAGGAGGCTAAATCATGTGTATATGAACACTACACCTAGGTTGCCACAAGGAAGGTGAAGGTCATGCCAAGTGAACAAGCATAAGAGAATAATTATCTAAGATAGATGGCATCTACCCAAGTTTGAGTAAGAAGTGACCATTTAAACTAAACATCACTTCATTAAATTACCATTTAAGAGAATTTATTGAAATAATGGAGGCTCAAATATATGTAATTAATACATTTATGCCAAAGGATTCTTGTGGATTTCACAAAAGTTTTCATTTTCTATGTGATCTAAGAGCCACCATGTATTAATAATAGTAGATAAGAGAGCTGAGTATAAAATAGCAAAAAACATAGGGGTTTAGTTTATAAACCTTGTGTTAATTTTAAACTTAGAGTGAACTAAGTAATAACCAGAGGAGCTAAGGTATGAAAACCCTAAACTAGTGAGGATTTGAGTACTTATAGACACTAAGAGTAAATTATTCA